>JARVJO010000180.1:15724361-15737726 GCA_031762555.1 Cynodonichthys magdalenae | reverse complement strand
TGATGAAAATTACAGGCCTCTCTCATCTTTTTAAGTGGGAGAACTTGCACAATCGGTGGCTGACTAAATACTTTTTTACCCCACTGTATTTTAAAAGAGTTTTTTGTTGCTTGTTGATGAACATAAACTGTAATTATGAATAACCAAAACTGGAAATAAAGACTAAAGCACAATTGCAAACTACTACGTATCTCAGACAATTCAGTTATTTGCATTTTATGGTATATTAGTTTTAATAAATATATTTTTGTTCTGTGAGAGGAAAAACATTCAGTAAATTTACATCCTGGTCTGTAAACCAGGGCAGGAGTCGTTTGTAGCTGCGTGAAGCTTCAGAAGTAGTAGCAGCTGAAAGTATATATTTTTTCATAAGAACAACAAAGTCCATTAAAAAAAATCAAAGTAAATCAATTATTGAATGAAAAAGGGGCAAAAAGAAGAAAAAAGTCATAGCTATATCTGCCCCTGTTAAAAAAAACTTCATCCAAGCACAAACATCATGAGGTCTTTGTTATAAATTTTGACCTGCAAACCTGCTTTGAAAATAAACTTTGATAAAAACATCATTCGTGTGCGCAACAGGTGGAAAGGATGGTCTGAGCTGGGGTTGTCTCATCTCAAGCTGCAGCAGCTTTTTAAAACAACGCGCAGCACAGATGGGTGATTGACAGGAGCGATCTGCTCTGACTGCAGCGTGCACATGTGCAGGACTCCTAATGCAGGAATAAAAACACAAAAATAGGCGGAGATGGATCTTTTTAGGCAAAGTGAGCGGTTCATTCGAACGGGTCTGTCCAGCCAGAGAGAAAAACATTGAGCTGCACATTTGTTTTCAAAAAAATATGTGTGCGTGCATTCGTGCGTGCGTGTGTGTGTTTTAGCGTGAGAAATGCAAAGTGTGGCGTGTGCACGTCCTGAAATGCGTGTGTCTCACGGTCAATGCGTGAGACTTGAGAGCCCTGGCTAAAACCAAAAAAAAACTTTTTAGAAAAGAACACATCAGGAGAAGCCTAAAGTAAAAAGAACTTGGACCCGATCAGCCGGACATGAATAGCAGCAGATTAAAGACAGAGGGAGAGTTTACACGCAAATATTTTCCAAGACCTGGTTAGCAACAAGGCTAAGCTAACCACTAGTAGCATGGCTAATGTTCTGTTTTGCTTTCACTGTCTCATTTTTCAAGCAACAGGATCTGAGGCCCCAAAAACATCTTTAGATGTCCTACCAGTGTTATGGAGAGACACATTGTGTTACTCCAAGCAACATGGTGTGAGGAGCCACTTCAGGTAGGTAATAGTGATTCAAGGGATCCTGACTTTAAGTATCTACACCCATAAGCCATTGGCATGGACCAGCAGAGTGCCCAAACTGCCAACTACATTACCCATTAGATATGATATTGCAATCATTGCAAAACAGGTGCATGACAAAGTTTAACCACATTTCTACATTTTTAGAATGTGGCCAACAACAGAGGGACGTCTCTGGCTCGTCTCCTACACCCCACAGTGTGTCGTGGACTGTAGGTGGACAGCATGTGAGAGCTGCAGAGATTTACACAGTCACACTCCACACTAAGAGCATAAGACGAGCTTACAGCAGCACCAGCCCACCGTGGTGTCATGTAGATACAGTGTGAGACAGTGCCAGTGATGTGCTGCTTTTCTTTCAAATCCCACCAGAGCGGCAGCGCATATTCTGTTGTGTTCATACATGGTTTGGCGAGGCATGACAATGCTACTTTTTGCAGTGCAGAAAGTTGGTCTGGTTGTGGTCTGCTTGAATGTAGAAACAGTCCTAAATTAATTTAACCTCACAAATGTCTTGATGGAAAAGCATTAGGTTATTAGGTTAGCTAGGTAATTACTTGGTATATACCCAGTAAATACAGGGTAAAAACAGCACTTCTTAATACAGCCCTATTCTCATAAGAACCTAATACTTACCTGGTACTTTGTGGGTATGTAACTAGTACATGGTTTTGTATATACTCAATAGTTTTAGGGTAAGTACAGGGTATGTACCAAGTAAATACCAGGCAGATATATTTTGAGTACAAAAAATGTGCCTGTAAGTACCAGGTACATATCCATGCTCAATATGTACCAGGTATTTACCTGATTACAGGATAACAAGTCACTTCATAATACAACCCGACCCCTGTAGGTATCAGATACTGGTACTTACCTGGTACATACCCTGTAAGTACAAAGTATACACCGTTACTAAGGTATGTACCAGACATGTCTTTTGCAGTATAATGTACTGCCACTAAAAAGTAGTACTTATTTATGTTAACACTTACGTAGCTATTTAAAAAGGTAGTGGGCCATCTAAAGCCTGAAACATACTATTTCTGACGTTGCAAAATGCAGTGCCCGAGCGCTTTCAGCACAAACACACCCACGAACTTCAGACCAATCACACATTACCGTCGTAGAGGGAGGGGGTAAAAAGTTCTGCCGGTGGGTTGTGCCAAAAGGGGCGGCCGAGTCGACGCTGCAAACACAAATGACGTAATTTTCATCATGAAACTGCGACAACTCGTGTCGACGTCAGCAGTGCGGAGGAGTATGCTTCAGGCTTAAGTCGTGCATTACATGACATGCAATGTAGGTTATTTAAGTAAACTTTAAATATTACTGTGTATGTACTGTATGTATTTTTTGTGTTTTTGTATCCATCCATCCACCGTGTTTTGATCCCTTTCTGCAAAATCCTAATCAAGTAGGAACTGGAGATTTAGAGTAAAGATGGTACAGTAGATCATAAATGTAAAAAAATGTTTTGTATTTTCATGGGTTTATGAAATTGTAGAATAAAAAATGCGATGTTCAAAATGGTATGTTCGAATAAATGCAGGAATCCACTGGATTTCTCTCAAAAACTTTATTCTTGTCTCTGACTCCACTCAATTTCAGCAGTACACACCACAGGCCTCAGTGACCTTGGGCTAAACCCAAACAAAGCAGCCTAGTCTATCCAGACTGGATCTGAACAGAGACTCTGCAAAACTCTCCTCCCCTCCTCTAAAAACTTCAACATTATAACCTCTTTAGTCTCTTCCTGATTACTACCCCTGAAGGTGGTAACTTTTACGTCAGACGTAGAACGTAACTCATTTTGTTTATACCTGCAATGATCAGAAAGTATATAATACAATACTGCATCAAACATTCAGTTAATCAATTACAAAATGTTCTTTCTTCTTTTCTTTGAAATGTCACTTTGAGTGTTTTGGAAAATAAATCACAAATTTAAAAAGGAGCTTATTTACATTTTCAGCATGAGGTATAAAACTTAAGCTTTTAAGTGACTAAAATCTAGATGACAACATTGTTAGGGTTTAATAATCGATAAATAAATGCAAACATTGATATAAACATGATTTTGAGTGTGTGATGGTGTGATGATTCCACAGAGAACACAAAGTTATTCTTTTTCTGCTACTCAGCTGCTGTGTAAAGTCATATCTCCTCTTTTTATAGATAAAGTTTGTGAGTTTGTCTTCAGTTTCTGCTGAGAACAAGCGTCTCATTGAAGCAGAGACCCTGTCTGCTCCCACAGCTGATCAGGCACTTGGATCATAGAGGAAGGTACAGTCAGACACTGGAGTCTGTTGATTCAACCACATCCTGGCAGAAAGTCAGCTGAGAGAGTTGGAGGTCTCTGAATGTACCTCCGTTTCACCCACACAGCAGAGTCGACACGCACTCATCCTCATCCCCGGCTCTTTTTTCTCACTCGTCTATCTTTAAAAGAGTTTCTCTGCTTGGATGGATTTACGACTGACTTCTGTTCTCGCTAAACCCAACCAGCTCAGACAAACGCAAAGAGACAACCCGCACATAAAAACACCCCATCCTGGGACGAGAACACACACCAACAAAAGCCAACCAGCACAAATTCTAAATACTCATACGGTGGCTTCGAACATAAAGGAAAAGGAATTAGAGGCTGTTGCTAAGCTTTCTATTCCTTCCTGAGTGGAGACAGGTTGCGCTTTCTGACAGCAGGTTATTGTGAAAACGAGCCAACTGTTTAACAGTCTTTGTAAGAAAACAAACTCACATTGGCAGCCAGCTGAGACGTGAGGGTTGCCACCTTCTCCTGAGAGGCATCCAGCTCCCGGCGAAGCTTTCTGATTTGCTGGTGAGGAAAGAAAGAGTAGAGATAAATGACTATCGTGTTAAAATATGGTAAACTTGTAACTCAAATGCTGATAGTTTAAAAGAAAAACTGTGCAGTTACAGGGTACATATTGTAAAAAAAAAAAAAAAAAACTAAACAGTAGATTAAAGTATAAAAAATAAGTGTGGGGGATTACCGTAGAATTTTGGACTGTTTGGCCCTTGATTGAGAAGAAAAGAGTCAAAATTAACACTATGTTGCATGCCTCCATCAAACAGCATGAACTGACGAACAGAGGTCCAACAAAGATGGTTGGACTGTATTTCAACCCTGGCTCAATCTTATTTGCAAATACCCAAGATGGTTTCTTATATAATCAGTAAAGTACCAGATGTGCAGCCGGTGAAATTCACCATGTTGTTGGAATTTTGACAGCTACTTTTACTTTTGTGGCCCAGTTGTAATTTTAATTTTTATTCCCAATTAGTCAGTCGTATGTTTCAGTGTTTATAAGGGGACGTGTTAAAACACTGTTTCTATGCAAGAACTATCATGTAGAGCTGTTTGTCAGCAGTAGCACTGAAACAAAGAACATAACTTTTTTTTGTCATCCTTCATAGAAGTCGACCAATGACTTATTATGATCAAAGGTTTTCTATTTCTATTGTGTCATTGTGGGCACAACATTG
This sequence comes from Cynodonichthys magdalenae, assembly GCA_031762555.1. Lineage (NCBI taxonomy): Eukaryota > Metazoa > Chordata > Actinopteri > Cyprinodontiformes > Rivulidae > Cynodonichthys > Cynodonichthys magdalenae. The sequence continues at coordinate 15,732,906 of JARVJO010000180.1, read as the reverse complement.
GTTTTCCAGCACCTGGTATTCCCAGGCGGTCTCCCATCCAAGTACTAACCAGGCCCAACCCTTCTTTCAAAGATCAGACAAGATCTGGTGTGTTCAGGGTGGTATGGCCTTGTGGTTTGGTTTGGTTCTGTGTTTAGTCAAAGTTAAACAAAAAACATTGAAGTTAATTACACCATAATACTCATTTGGCCCTTGGTGAAAATGCATTTAACATTCCTGTTTTAAGCTATTACTCTGTTTTAACTCCAAGGCATTTGGCGTACTAATAAAACAAGATTATGTATTTTATTATAGATTAAATATTAGACATGAGTCACGTTGCACACAAGCTGATACAAAACTCTACCCATCTGGTTGGGGTATTTGCTGTTACGGTTTGAGCCAAACTTGATCTTAAAGCACATAGATAGAAAGAAAAAAATTGTTATGGAAGAAAACAAAAAACTTAGACATAAACTTGGAAATCAGACATTAATCACAGACAAATCAAGCAGCTTTACTAAACAATGCCAGACAGAAAGTGCCAAAGACTGAAGAGAGCATTATGTGTATAGTGTGTTTTTAATGAATAAAAAAATAAGCCGTTATTTATAAATATAGTGAAATTACTGCATGATTATGGAATGCAATGCAACATAGAGTTAAACTGTTTTGTTGCCAAACCTAATGTAATTTCACCCTTCAGCTGTTATGTGTTCAGTTTATTTTTGTTGTTCCAAGTCAGAGAATAAATGTCACTGTGTTGTGCTGAGATTGACATACAGAAATAGTATCTAGAGAAGCTGTGCAACAAAAAAACACATGCAAATTTAAAACATCCAAACACAAAAAGGCAGTCGAAATATAAAACAGCAGAACATGCCTGCAACACAGTGGACCGACCTTTAAAATAAAACTGGATTCCGCTAGCAAAGCTAAGCTAACCTAAGATGAGACAGGCAAAGCTAAATTAGCTAAACTAAGCTAAGTGAAATCCAGATTTTATGAACGTAGCTAAGCTAAAATAGGCTTAAAAAAACAGAGGTGCTAATGGTGCGTTCCATTATACTCAGTAGTTTTAAGTAAAAAAAAAAAAATCAACTATAACATCACTCTAAGTTAGAATTAATTGGGAAAGTTTGAGATTGCTAACAACATCAAAATCCAATATGGCTGACTTGCTCTTAAAAGTAAAAAAAAATGCAAGCAGTTTTGTAAAATAATTAGTCAGTCTCAGATCTGAATTTCAACTTTTGAGATAAATTGAACACAGCACACGTCTCTGTTAAGAAGAGCTACATGGTATAAATAAGTTGAGTTTGTGTTCATAAATGTATAGCAGAGGAGCGATAAAACAAAGCAAATGTTACTCATACTTACCTCTGAATGTGCTTTTTCCTCTGTCTGTAAGGAAAAGCAAACTTCATTTAGAAATATTTGGTTACTGGGTTTCAGAGATGTTTCAATTTAAACAATAAGTCAGTAGTAAGAATTGGTTGATGTTACCAACAAAATTAAGAGATTTTAAAAAATTTAAACAAAACTATCTACAGCATTCACACTAGACTTTGCATCTTTTAAATAATTTCAGACCGAAGGAAATATTCTGGTTCTACTTTCTAAAATTAATCTGTCATCTCATCGAATATGAAGACTGGAAAACGGCAAACAGTATTCAAGGCCCAACAGTGTTTAAGTCTTATCTACTGGTGTTACTCTGGAGGAATGAAACTGTGTAAAAGTTATTATTTTTCTTTTACTGAAACAGATAAAAGACAAAACTGTAAAGACAGAGTTAATTATTAGCTTTAGTTTTCTTTTTGCCAATTCTAAAAGCAAAAAGATCAGTTCTATCTTGATTGATCTTAAATGAGATATCAGTCTTTTAAAACCTTCTCTTTTTACATTTAAATCCTTCAGTTTGGGTCTATATAAAGTGGAACTGCAATGCTTTGGTCTGAATTCCTCATCATTGTAACTCCACAAGCCCCTCTTTCACCCCTTTTCTGAGGTGTGTCTCAGATCAACTTGTTTTGAAGCTGTCTCTTCTTCTGTCCTTGAGGTGCGCTAACAAAGCTAGCAAGTTAAAGTCATGGCTGTCTCTTGGGGAGCCAGTCAGGCTACCCAGAAACACTACCTAAGGACCCCACAAAGACAGCAGGAGGGTTAAGTCCAAACAGGCACTTCACACTCTGCCCCTGATTGATAAAATGTCCTTTTCCTACATATTTTTTATATACTTCAAATTTATCAGTGTTTTATCATCAGCCCAGAGAATATTGAAGAATTTCTGATTCCAAACTCATAATACTGAGTGACTTACTGCTGAGTACAACGATGAAGTGCTGGAAACCAGAGACAAAGAAGAGCCATGGACTGTGAGACAAAGACAGAGGAGAATAAGATTATCTGATTGCAAAAAAAAAAGAACACAACTTTTAGTCATTATCAGCCTAATTGAAATCTATCCTGATAAACATCTAAAGGAAATGTGTCTTACCCTCATCAGTGCTGTCTCTGAAAGACCCGGAGCGGCTGATGGCCCGCGGTCGGTCCTCCAGGGAGGTTGCACTGCCTCCCAGTGGGTGACCCTCTCCGTACAGGTCAAAGGAGTCCTGAGCAGGAATGCTGTTGGAGCGGCTCATGCTGTTGCCTGGCGGCAGGTTATACTGGCTGATATTGGTTGGACTCACTGTGCAGAAAAAAAGACACCCTTAATTTATCAATGTTTGCAAGTATTTCTTTAGATACAAAATATATTTTGATTTAAAGACAATTTCAATTATTTCACATCAAAATAACTAGAAAACTTAAAATCTTTAAAAAAAACTTTGTACTCTTAAAAAGTTAACTACTTTAGCATACTTTTACCAAGAAAAAAAAAACATTTGAACTTGAAATGAGACAAAATCTCCCCCAAAAGTTCCCCTACTTCCAGATAGGGATTGAAGATTGTAGCTACAGTGGCTTTGAGCTAGCATTAGTAACCCCCCACCCCACCCATTCTGTCTTACAATGCCAATAATGTTGGGGAAATATTGTACACCAAAGTTGAGCAGTTATTTAAGAACCCAGGGAGTGGTTGGGAAAAGGTGTCTTGCTCATCACAACATCTGGATGTGATAGGGTACAGAATCTGTGACTTTCCAGCGCCAACAGGGCTGCCCTACCACTGCATCTTAGCTGCCCTAGCTGCTCCATCAAAGCGTACAAACACTTTCAACCACAAAAGTTACCAAAAATTGGTCAAGCCTTCAAGACTTACAAAGGTTGGAGTAGTGGTATTTTCCGGTGGTATTACAGGAAGCTCCTGGTGGAGAGAGTGGGGACTGGCTGCCCGTGTCCTGAAGGCCTCCTGTGGAATGGGATCTCAGCCACTCTATCCCTTCTTCGTGGGACGTTTGCCGAGAGGACGGTGGGTACCTAAAGCCACAAAAAGGCAGATTTTCAACAGCTCAGATAGCAAAGATCTGTGGTAATTTAGGTTTTACAGTAGATGCATGCAAGCATATGGTGAATAAACATGCAGTTATACAACTCAGATGTTCTCATGCAATTATTTATACAATAACATGCACGGCTCAACAAGGTTTGCATGGTTAGTTGCGTGCTTTTTGAAGGTCGGATCACCCTTTTATTCATTTAATTATCAATACAAAGAAGGATGTTGGAAAAAGTTTCCTGAACTTTTGCATTCTATGTGTGCACATACTCACAGAACCATAGAGCCATTTCTCCCTACCCCAACCCCCACCTCAAACTCTCAAGCAACTCTGCAGAAAGCCTTATCACACGCATGACAATCGGCCATATTTAATCCTCTGAGGATGATAATTGAGTTTGCACTCGTCCCTTTTCAGCAGCATCCCACTGCCAATGCCTCCATTACCACGCTTGTCACATCTGACCCTGCTCTCATTATCCGCCCATGCTTCTTATTCTATTCGCCCAGCAAATGGGTGTCAAAGAACGCAATCAGTGGTGTGACACAGCAGTGTTTGTCCGTCACTGAAGCTGTAATAAAACAGGCTGCAGTATCCAAGATGTTTGACTCAGTCTACTTAGCGCTAACAAAATGCCCGTTTATAAAACCAACCAGCTTATTTACAGTATGTGATTAATGATGGAAGCTTATAATCTGAGCTTTTTCTTGAAGGGAACTTACAGATGTAGGAAAAATGTGACCAGATGACAAAAAGGCATGTGCTGTTTGTGCTGAGCAACACATTAGACATGGGACACCAAACAGCTGAATGGTTAGAACCAGCATGTTCAACAGTTCAATGGCATCACCATAAAACTCAATGGTTGAGTTGTTCTGTAGAATGAGTGTTGCCACTTTTATTGCATATTTCAGTTTTTTTTCTTACAGACAAATATAAAATACCTGTTCCTGACATATACCCATAAAGCCCCCACCACATTGATCAATGACCACGATGTGCCACAATGGTCTACGAGTTGGTCTTGGAAGGTCTTTAGATGCATATTAAGAATGAAGGGCGCTCCCCATTATTCACGACAGGTTATCATAAGTTATGGAGAGTTTTGAGCAAAATGTTTCAAATAAAGTTCTGGTGGTTTATTATTGGTGTGGCATCATAACCAGGTCCATGGTAGAGCATGGTAGGAGCAGTGGCTCTATATTATTGATATGGTGCCCCCACACAACTTGATCACCAAGAATTCAAAGCAGGACTAATTGATGTGGAAATAAAACATTGACTGACTGGTCTTCAAGGACATCCTTGTTGGGTGGAACCGAACTTTTGTGTAGCATGAGTTATTGCCCTTCCATTCAGGCAAGCTGAGACTGCTGATTGCCTTAACATTTCTTCCGATAAGCCTAAAAGGTAGTATCTTACAAATTGCGGACCTGTCTGTGCACGTATGCAATGATTTTTTATGGTTTCATCATCATGGCCACACAAAAACTTCACATTAGGAAATGATACTTTAGAAAACTGGGTTCCAGGGTGAAAAAAGCCTTAAATGTCACTGCTGAGTTCTTGTGTTGACAACCTTAAAGCAAATGGTATAAAACAATGTTATGGACCCATTTTATATCCAGTTCAAAACCTCAATAATGACAGATAACAGTCTTGTGTTTCCAAAAATAAATGTTCAAAACAACTGGACTTCTATTTTGAACCTCAATTCTACACTGGAGTGTGGAGATTAGGATTAAAGAAGCTCCAAAAATGGGAAAAATCTCATGGAGATTAATCTTCTATTTGTACTTCTTCAAAAAACACTAATGTGTCTCTGTAAAGTCGAGTAACGTTTGCAGAAACCATAGTTGAAAAAAAAAAACATAAACAAATATCTCAGGTAACGTTGGTTACAGGTATTCTACTGAAATGGCAGAATTCTGATACGACTGGTTTACAGTCTAATGGTAATTATGTATTACTTCAATGAGCAGCTTCATGTCTTCCTTCTCTGTTTCTACAGTAGTGTTTTTTTATGTGGAAGCATACATCACATGCAGGCTTGGCACAGCTACAACAGCATTCAGGTTGTTTTCTGTGTTTTCGTGTGGATTAAGACATTTCCAGGAATACTGCTGTGTTTATGAGATAAAAGATTGTTTTGGAAAGGCAGCATTCCAGTGTGGATAGGGCCTTAGGTTAACACATTCTGCTGTTTGAAATGGCCTCATCCCTGGGATTTTCTGCTTGACATTTCTTTTTGCAGTAAAACCAAAAATAACAAGCTGGGGTTTTCCCACCTTTCTTATCTTTTCTATCAAAACAATGACCAGTCTGGCCTCATGCCTATAGCTACAACCGTGATCATGACAAGGTTATGGAAACAAAATAGCACAGATGATAGCTGCATTTACTTATGCCTAATTATTTCAGTTTTTTATCGTTTTTATAGATACATTTTTAATGTTTATTATTCAAACAATTCCATTTTGTCAACTATTTTGATTGACATATTAATGATTAGTGTTCTTTGGGCCATGTTAAAGTTTCAACAGTACAGTAGCTTTAAGGGGCACCTAGTTGGGAATCACTGTTATGGACTGTATGATGTCCAAAATGGAAACTATGCTTGACATTTGAGTGATTACTTTCATGCAAATGCGTAGGTTATGATCTATGCAAGCAAACAAAGACAAACAGGCAAAACTGGGGTCGTTTTTACAAACGCAGTGTACCTCAGTCCCTTTTTGGGAAGTGTGTTTCTGTCGAGGGGCATGCTGTTAAAACAGAGGATGAGGCAATTAGATGAACACAGAAAACACCTGCTTTTTGTGATACACACACACAAAGAAAAACTTATTACATCTCATAAATAACTGCACAAAGACGAAACAAAATGGAAAACTCAGTACACCTAACAAAAACGATTTTAGCCTGATTATTTAATTTTTGAGACATAAAGTAAAACTCCTGTGGTATAATCTGTGATGTACTGCATGCAGTGTGTAGACAAACAATGAAGACATCAGTACAGACTTCTCATGGCAACGTATGTGTTTGAAATGATCTGAATTTCTTTTATTTCTGAAATTGTTTTAAATCAATTTGTGACTGCTTGCTTCTATTTTTATTGTATTTTACAACCAAACTGATGTCAAGTAAATAAAATCTGTTTTTTGAATGTATGTTACTTATTATCACTACATTATAATTGTCTGATCCCTTTAAGTTTGTGTAGCTTCATCTCAAGAAATGATAAACGTTTTGTCTCAGTTGTCAAATGAAACTATGAATACGGTTCTTCCCAATCGTATTCCCTCTTACTCACCCCTCAGACAGGGTGGACTTGACACTGCCGGTTCGTGTGACCTTGGGCTCATGGTGGGCAAGCGGCATATCAATGGACTCAGAGCTGGTGTGCAGACTGGTCATACTTTGGCAGCTCAGTGTATCCTTGCTGCCGGCTGATGAGCTACAGGCAGGCCAGGGGCGAGCGTTGGAGGGCAGGGAGAGGCCAGAAGCGGGACTGGAAGCCAGCGAGTCAGTGCACAGGTCTGGGGTTTTACCGTAGAGCGGGCTGCTGCCCCCGCTCAGGCCGCCAGCGCTGCCCAGGCTCCCTGTGCCAGAGGAGGGGGAGTCCAGGCTGGCTTGCCTCGCCAGCGTGCCGTGGGGGCTGCTCAGTATTGACGGGCACTTGCCAGAGTCGGGCGTGCCCGGAGAGCTGGCCTTGCTGCTAGCTTTGGTGCCAAACAATCTGAGGGGGTAGAGAGGTGGGTGCAGTCATTTAGAAATGCTCAAAACACAAGTGACGAGCATCAGCAAGAGCCACACTGGAAAAATAAAGGACCTTTGGAAATATTAGCTTTAGAAAAAGAATTATGTCAAAATAAAAATACAGTTTTATTTCTACTTGCTTAATTTATTGAAATTCTGACTTGTTTTTCGCAATTTTTAATTTTATAGAAGCACTGTGAAAGAAAAATAAATAAAAAGTTAATTAGAGTAGAATAATATTAATTTTGGGTTCATCTTTCACTAACTGTCAAATATTTGTGATGTGTCTTAAACAATATTTTGACCATTTTGAATTGTACCTTTAAACGTTTCTAAACTCTTCTAGGAAGACAGTTTGACCCTGATGGGATTGATGAGCTAATGGCTAGTCTGAGGAAGGCCAAGACCAAAGTGACATATTGCCGTCTTAAAACAACTAGTTTTAAAAAATCCTAGTGGTTTGAGCGACCCTCAATGTTGCAATGTACGGTTATCTCAGCAGCAGTATTACAAAATTCCTAAGAGAAATGCTAACTAGCTTCTGCCTCTACCATTTCTGTTTGCAAATAAAAGACAATCGAGGAAATATTGGTTTATTTACAAAATGACCAAGGTGTGTAGTTTTACAAAATAATATTTTCACGAACTATGATAAAAATTCTCTGATTAGACGGCAGCAATCCATTTTGGTCTTGGTTGTCTTCAAACTAGCAGTTAGCTTGTCAGTCCTGTTGGATGAAAACTTTGTCCTTCAAAGAGCTATGTACAACAAGGAAAACATTAATGCTTCATAAATTTTCCACCAGGATAGCCAAGATTTCCCTTTGATGTTTAAAACACTGACTATTTTAAAAACCCTTAGAGAATTTTAACTAGACAACAACTACTGCATCAACTGATGATCAAAATTAATTATTCATAGTATTTTTTAAAACATGAGTATATTTATTCATCTATAACTCATTATGTGATTTGTCTGTTTTTAAATAAAGAGTCCACATCTATGTTTCCCTGTAACTTTGTTCCCTGGTTTTTTTCTTTTCCAATACTTATGTTTGCTAGTACACAATATCACCGTTACCTGGTACCATTGTTTCCTGGTACCCAAGTGCCCTTGTACCTATGTTCCCTGGTATATATGTTCTCTTCTATCTCTGTTCTCTGTATGTTTCCTGGTATATATGTTCTCTTGTATCTATGTTCCCTGGTATATATGTTCTCTTGTATCTATGTTCCCTGGTATATATGTTCTCTTGTACCTATGTTCCCTGGTATATATGTTCTCTTGTACCTATGTTCCCTGGTATATATGTTCTCTTCTATCTCTGTTCTCTGTATGTTTCCTGGTATATATGTTCTCT
>JARVJO010000180.1:15697614-15724261 GCA_031762555.1 Cynodonichthys magdalenae | reverse complement strand
CTATGTTCCCTGGAATCTATGTTCTCTTGTATCTATGTTCCCTGGAATCTATGTTCTCTTGTATCTATGTTCCCTGGAATCTATGTTCTCTTGTATCTATGTTCCCTGGAATCTATGTTCTCTTGTATCTATGTTCCCTGGAATCTATGTTCTCTTGTATCTATGTTCCCTGGTATTTATGTTTTCTTGTATCTATGTTCCTTGGTATCTATGTTCTCTTGTACCTATGTTCCCTGGTATCTATGTTCTCTGGTATTTATTTTCTCTTATACCTACGTTCCCTGGTAACTATATTCCTCAGTATATATGTTCTCCAGTATATATGTTCTCTGTTATCTATGTTCTCCGGTACCAATTTTTCCCAGTATGTATGTTTTTCCAGTTTTTATGTTCCCTGGTATCTAAATTCCCCTGTACCTATGTTTCTCAGTATTGATGCTCTGCAGTAACTTCCTTTGTACCAATATTCTGCCAGTGTTACTAATGAAAGGCATGAAAGATACTTGGCTCCCCCTTCAAATGTCTTTCAAAACAAATGAAAAAAAAACTGAATTACAAAGCAGAGTTTGTACCTGAGGAAACATAGGATCTGGGGAACACAGAGATGACCTCTAAATATATCTGGCTTTACTACATTGAAACTTATATCAAGACAGAACATATTTTACAACAGTCCCACATTACTGTTATGTAGGTTACATTTATTGTTACATTACTGTTATGCTACATTAAAAACGGTTAAAATAATTTTACACATATTCAACCTTTCCAGGTAACTCAGCCTTATTTCATACTTGAACCTTAAGGAATTACACCAACATCTATTTTGACAGCTTCAGCTGTTTCAACCATTCAGCTGTTCCAAAGCACAGTTTGCTTTTGAACAGCCTGCTGTTTTGTTTGCATGTCTGTTTTGTCAAGATAAAAAAAGCTTTTATACATATATAACTGTCACAATTTTGTTCTGACTGACACTGCTGAGCAGGAATTGGTTGATTTCTGTACAAAAATAATCAAACTGTCATCATATGTCTATAGCAGCAGTTAATCACCAACATTTGTGGAAAATCTGTGTAATGACACCCCTTAGCTGTGCTGTCAAGCTCACTTCTGCAATCTATTTTTTTAATGAAGGCGACTAAATGAGATTTATTGGGTGTTTCATTCTGAGCATCCAAACAAATTGATAGAGAAGAATGTTAAAATTATGGATTCATGTTGCGGCAGTTGTCTTCTCTACCTGTTACAGAAACTTGGGATGAGTCTCCATCTGCCGAGAACCACATTTATCACAGAGGTTAAACGAGACTTCAATGCTAAAATTGACTCACTGAAAACATCTGATGAATAAACTGCATGCTTGTGGTGCTGGTAAAGCCAATGTCAAGTGGAGAAAAAAATTGGTGAAATAGCTGATTTACACAAAAACACATGAAATGAGGGACAAAGACGAAAGGAGAGCAGAATGTTTGTGTTCTGTGACTGACCTGCGAAATGTAGGAGAGGCGATATCTGGGTATTTGGAGCCTGGCTGCCTGAGGCCTGTCTGACCTGCTGAACTGGAGGTGGGGCTGGACTTTGGAGAGGTGGACAGTCCTGATGCTGGGTCTTGATCGGATACCCCAACTTTCTCTTTATCAGTCTGGTTGATGGTAATGGGACTAGAGCGTTCGGAGCCCACTTTTCCGTCCCTACGTTTGGCGCCCGTTTGTGTTGCTGCTGACTTGCCGCTGACATTTGAGTCGATGCTGCTGGAGCTGGAGCGGTGACCGCTGCGTCCCGCTGCCGCCCCACTGGAGGATTTGGCCGGTCTGGGGAGGGAGCGGTACTGCAGGGTCACTTTAGAGCCGCTGCAGCTCAGCAGAACACCGTCATCCTGAGGCTGGGAGCCGTCCAAGCTGGTCTTCCGAACGCCGCTCATGCTTGTGCCTTTACCGAGTGCAGCTGAAGATTTGGGCGCCTTGCCCAGGGTGGCTGAGCCACCAGCGAGTGTTGCACCGCTAGAGGTAATGAGAGTGCCGGAGGGACCAGGGATCTTCTTGTATCCAAATGAGCCAGTGGTGGGTGGGCGAACTATGCCTGAGGGGGGTTTCTTGCCTTCATCCCCGCTACTTCTCCCAGCATCTGAGGGAGAGCGCTGTATGCCAGCTGAGCTCTTGGAAGGTCCTTTTCCCTTTTCTGAGGCTTTAACATCATCTGTTTTTCCTGTTGAATTGCACAAATGCACTCAATAACACAAATAGAATATTTACAATATTTATTATAAATATACCTCTCTTAAAAACTGTTGTATCTCTTACCAGGTGTTTTGAGTACTGCAGTGGTCCCCTTGGTCCTGGCTGGTGTAATCCCCACCTGGGCTGTCATGCCTCTCCTCCACGAGCCGGTCTGGGACATCTGGGCCAATGCAGCGGCTTTCTGACCAGTGTCTTCATACTGGCCCTGAGCTTGAGAGGAAGAGGAGGATGAGGAGGGCTTCCAGCGAGAGGGGCTGCTGTTCGGATCCATGCTCACATCCAGCTCTTCCTCCACTTTCTTCAGGTCCTCCGCTCCGACCCAGCTGCTGCTCACTTCCTGTTCAACATGCTTGGACCTGCTTCCTTTCTGGGACTGTGAAGGATCGATTTTAGTGGAAGTCAAAGAAAGCAAGAGCACATTAAAATTAAAGGAGTAGTTCAACCATTTGTAATTAAGTTTACATGTAGCAGCTATAAATAATTAATACACCGTATTACCTGTTGTAGAAAGCTTTATCTAAGAAACAAAGTTTACAGCCGACAACTGATGAGCTAACAACCAGTCTGCACACAGGCTGGCTGTGGCTGAGTGGATAAAGGAGTCATCCTCTAATTAGAGATTTGGGGGTTCAATTCCCTGCAATTCAGTCATATGTTGAAATGTTCCTGGGCAAGATACTGAACCCCCACTGCCTCTGATGTGTACCGTCAGTGTATGAATGTGATTTAAAACCCTGATTAGTCTCCATAGATGATTTGATTTGTACATGTTAGCATTGTAGAGATATATTAGAGGGCTGAATGAATGTGAGTATGAATGGGTAAATGAGGGCACAGATTGTAAAGCACCGAGTATCCTGGTTGGATAAAAAGGCGCTATATAAGTACAGTCCATTTACCATTTACAACTCTATTGTGAGCAAACTGTAGGGGTCATCCCTATGTTTCCTGATACAATGCCTGCACTGTAATTCAGTATGTTTTTAATCACTCGGGGAAGCCAAGCATCTTTCATGACTATCATTATTGACCCCAGGAAAACAGTTATTTGGAACATAGGTACGGGGGTACATGGGAATGGATCCCATTGGACTAGTTAACAATGGCTACCTACGTAACAGATGTGGATCAGGTCTGCCAATGATGACACTGCATTTAAGATGGCATGTCACAACTGGCCCAGTTGTGGTTTGGTTTATGTGGTACTGGCCCACGCATGGACCACCTCTGGCAAACCACATCTGGGCCACCAAAGAACCATCATTCTTTGTGGTATCTGAGCAGGGTGTTAAAGTGCCAGAACTGGGCCAGACAAATTTTGCTATGTTGGTAGCTTGAACGCACCTAATTTTAAGATTGTGCAGCTTCAGCCTTATTCTTTTGTTAATTTAGTCCATACAAATGCTATTGTTTATTCCACAACATTTTTAGTTTGTGGGTATGTGGTTATTTTGACAGAAAAATGAAACAAGATAAGTTACATGTTGTTGCTGTTTGAGCTTCTAAATAACCGCAGCATTCTATATAAAAAAACATGTTGTGAAATTGACGCAAGTGCAAAGGTTGCTCGAGTTAATGAGTATGAAAATTTAAAAATTGAAACTTCTTAGGATGGCTGCAGTCCATTTTGGTCTTGACTGTGTTCCGATTAGCTGTTAGCTCGTCAAACCTTTTGGTCTATTTCTAAAACCTGAGGTTGTTAAAGAAGCTTTTTAAAATTATGATCAAGTTATTTCCTCAAGTTAAACCTTTCCAATCGGCAGAGTCCTTCTAAAAGTAAGGCGTGTTGTAGGAACACTGATTTAAATCAGCTTGTTACTTCGTTTACAGACAAGCTAGTTAGATTGGTACATTTAAAAATCATTATTAAAACAATGATCCACAGATACAAACACAGTCACCACTAAGCAACGTGACTGCCTGCACGAGCATCAAGGTGTGTGTGAAGTTGATCTATCTTTGGAATCTCCAATGTACCAATCTCTACTTTTGGGATGCATACAAACACACCCACATTCACAGACACAGAAAAGGGATAACCAGCCTACCTTGACAGATGGTGAGTCTCCCTAGCAACACAAGAGTCTCTAAAGAGCCCAGTCTGTTGAGTATTTCATGAGGAGCCAAGGATACTTGGCAGAATAAAGCCAAGGCCCCAGAGGAGAGCTGAATACTGATCTTAGATTTCAGACCTGAGGCAATGACTGCTCTTTGTTTCATGCTAAACCACCAGTTTTAAATTCAATAAATATAAAAATCTTTAGGTAATTTATTTAGACCAGTAGGATACCAACAGTGAACGGCTGTGTAGTCTTACCTGTGCCCCCTTAGCTTTGCGGGAAGAGCTTGCAGCAGCGTACGCAGGTGTGTTAAGGTCATCCGTACTAATATTGTCCAACGTGTCACTAAAACCGCTGCTCACTGAGCTGCTGTCATCCCAACTACATGAGGAGACAAAAGAAGAACAAAAACAGACAATTGAGGCCACAGCTGATAAAGTACCCCAAAAATATGTACAATAGGTTGCCTTCAGGCTCAGGCCGCCCCTGAAAAAGAGATCTGCGATCTCAATGGGATTTGCCTGGATAAACAAACCAGTAATGATCATTAGGGCAGGCTCAGTTTTTACTGACTCGAACAGCAACATTAATCGCCTCACATCAAACAGCAAGTCATCTCTTCTCTATAGTTACACTTTTAAGAAAATGTGCTGAGTGTAGTTTGCTTACAGTTTAGAAATGTTCAACATTTTATGTTTATTTGATGTATTTTAGAGATATTGGGCCAGGAACTAATACAAATTCTCACTTATTCTGGATGTGTTTGAATATAAGAACCTTTATTAAGGGTGTCAGTGTAGAAGCAACAATACAGTCATATTACATTTCAAGCACCATATTTCTGTTTTCATCACATAGTTGAATATCTGCCAGCAGCGTTGTAAAAACCCATGACAGTAAACAAAAACAAACAAGTGGCCTCATTAAAAACAATTTTTATGACAACTGATGGAGGTACATGGTAAACTCTGGAGACGTAGATTTCAAGGAATGTATATAAAGTAGAGCTTAGGTACCAGGGAATGAAGATACAAGGGTAGATGGGTACAGGGGTACATCAGTACCAGGGAACGTAGATACGGAGGGGTACATTGGCACAGGGAACGTTGGTACCAGCGAATGTCCAGCAGCTACAAGTGTACATTGGTACAGGAGAATGTAGGTACCAGGAAACATAGCTACAAGGGTAAATGGGTACAGATACATGAAGGTACAAGGGTACATCAGCACAGGGAAACGTAGGTACAGGATTAAACGGGTTCAGGGAAACATAGGTACCATAGGAACATATTGGCTACATACAGTAAATATGGACCCCTTTAACAGAGGAAAAAACATGATTAAACACTCTGTTTACTTAAATTAAAATATACTTTTTTGATCCCAAAGGGACATTAAATGTTGTAATAACTTAGTTTCCATAACAACATGTCAATGTGAAACAGAACCCCACCCTCTTAACAGGTCTGACAAAACAGCCCTCAGTTTAATAATACATAATTTATTAAAAAACAAAGCAAACAACCAATAAAAATAAAAACAATCAATGTGCATGCACTTAATGCTGTGACTAACCTGAAAATTAACTTTCATTTGCAGAAAATTGGGTTTTACAGCAAATTAAAAAGAAAGGGAAATTGCTTCTGGAAAATAATTACATTTTATACTTTTCCATCTGAGTTCAGACAAACCATTTTTAAGTTTTCTAATGATAAAGCTCGACAACACGACAATGAGTCATCTCTAAAAGAAAAAGGGATGAATAGACGAGAAAGTGAACATATCTGCTAACAGCCGACCAGGAGAGATAATGGTGGCACTGATTTTCAAAAGTTTGTTCGGATAATTAATAATTATGAGTTTTATAAAATAAAATAATAAATAATATAAAAAATAATAAATAATAAAAATAATAAAAATAAAATAATATAAAAATGTCAGTTTTTAAGAAAAAATCTTCATGACAATAAAATTGTAAAAAGTAGAAATCTGTGTGTTTAAATACATTAAAATGAATGAATGTTTTGTTCACCTGACAGCTGGAAGGAATCTAATAGTGAGTGGACCCATAAGCACCCAAATATCCACTGGAGTAGAGCCAAACTCATTTAATTTCTGACAGCAGCATTTATCTTTAAAGTTAAAAAAAGAAAGATTAAAGAACAAACAATGAATCTATGAAGATTTTTGTGGTTTCTTGTTTTGTTGTTCTCCTGTATCGTTTTGATATTTCATCTTCAAAGTGATTATTGGAAAAGCATCTTAGAGATGAAGGTTTGTCAAACAAAACTAAACAGCATCTCAGATGTCAGTCTGATCCAAACTAGAGCAAATCTTCAGCTTTTAAACATCAAAGAAAAGGAGGAAAATTCTGAATATCAGGCTTTTATAGAATCAAACAAGAGGTGGTAAACTGCCTGACAGAGTATTTTTGGTTTTTTATGAGCAAAGGAGAATCTCTGGTAGTAAAACATGCTTTGCCTGCTTCCTTTAACCAAAGTCCTTTCAGCTACTTTAATCTTAAAACTGCCTGAAAAAAGCTAAAATTAACATAAAATGCAGCTCAAAGCTAAAATGGGAAAACAGCAGGTAAAATCTAAAATCAAACCGTAACAAAGCAAAACTATGGAGGTTATTTTGTTTATTTATTGTTCAATCAAACAAAAAAGCAACTTCAATAAAAAAAAAGCTTTTTGCAAAACAGAAACTTTTTTTTCACGTCAGAAATCTTTGGTTGAA
This sequence comes from Cynodonichthys magdalenae, assembly GCA_031762555.1. Taxonomy (NCBI): domain Eukaryota; kingdom Metazoa; phylum Chordata; class Actinopteri; order Cyprinodontiformes; family Rivulidae; genus Cynodonichthys; species Cynodonichthys magdalenae. The sequence goes on along the minus strand of JARVJO010000180.1, from coordinate 15,717,225 downwards.
TCTCAAACTTTTGGTTAATGCTCTAAGTTTTGGGTTGAACTCAAAAAGTTTTGAAACTCAGAGAACATGTTTGTACGGGGCATGGCCTAAGGTAAGACGTGTCCCTATTGGTTAGTGCGGACTGAAGCTATTTCCTGGTGTACCTGCTTCGAATGTTGTCAATACATTAAATGAATGTTATTAGAAGTTATCAGTCCCAAACAATGTGTGCAGACTGTCCCACCTCTACCTCCTAGGAGGTTGGAAGGCACTTATTAATAATTTTTATGCCTGATAATATGTATTGAGGCACAGTGGGTTTGGCTCCTCCCTCGGGACGTGGAGCTCAAGTGACCAGCTTGGCTCGTTGTCCTTTGATCGGAGAAAGCACTTGATCTGTGGCATGGAGATCCAGGCTATAGCCGATGGTTGCCCCAGACATCGCTAACAGTGGCTAACAGACAGCAGAGTTTTCCGGGTCAGAGCTGCTCAGACATGTTTCAAACTTGAATCAGCTGATCTCTGTGGTGCGTTAAACATTTCCTGAAGCTTTCATGTGTTTTTAGTTCGGTTTATTTGACAATCTTAGAAAACCAAAATCCATTATATAACTTATAATGTGAAGTGGTACCTTTAGAACTAAAATTTAAACTGTAGTTAAAAGGTACAATTTGCAAAAACAGTAGCTTAAAAAAAAATTCTCACAGTAATGAAAAGCTAAAATGAGGAAATTTAGCAAAACTAATTTTAGCAAAATTTAATTAAAAAAACTAATTTTAACCAAACTGTACTTAAAAACTAAACTTATAAAAATAGCAACTAAAATTCAAAATTAGCCTAACCATAGCTAAAACCTAAAAATGAGGAAAGAACTGAGCTAAAAGTAGCGTATGGTAGCTAAAAGCTAAAAGAAGCATAAGAAGGTAAGAAAAGCAACCATGCTAAAGCAGATATAAAAATAACTCTTGATTTAAGAGATCGTACTGTATTCTTAACTTATTTATAATAAAGTTAAATATTTTGAAAATTATAAAATTAGGAGTCATTGTCACACCATTCCACTTTAATCTGAATGTTTGGATATTTTGACAAAAAAAAAATCAAAGATTTTTAAAGTTGTTTAACTATAAAAGCGCTGACTCAGCATTCACATCACCACAGCAATATAAACTGGTCTGAAGTGACTACACAGAAAATTTTAAAATGTAAACTAAGTTAATGGTTGAGAAAACCCAGAGATAAACTCAGACAAACTTTTTCTGGCAGAGTTCAGTCAATATCAAAGCTGCAGATGGTTTCCATAAATGATAACAGCCAAAAATGCCCAAAACGCAGGCAGGAAGTACTTTGTGAAACAGAAAAGACTTTAAATATCACTTCTAATTGTCTCCGTTTCATACAAACTCAGCTTGATGACTTCAACTGCTGCATATTAACTGACATGGCGAGACGACGCTGAATGCACCGGCACAGCTGAGATTGAAACATGTGAAGCAGAAGCAGATGGCTGGGTAGAAATTCACTGGTCTCAAGTTCTTTTCAAGACCAGAGGTAATTTTGTTATTTTATTTATTTTAGCGTTTTCTTTAAAACTTTTTTCTCAGACCAAAATATATACTGTATTTATACATGTCTAATACTAGAAATTTAACCCTAAAAATCATCCATAAAGTGGGTGGATAGTATTATACAGGGATTATTGATAATTAGATTTTTATGCTTTTTAAGCTAAAAAAATAATGATCGTATTATACTTGAGATCGTATTATACATGAATAAATACAGGTATCTAGATTTTATCTTCTGACTGCAGCTGTTTTTTCTTTAAAAATGTTCTTTAACCTCTGTATTTCTTTAAAAGTATTTTTTTAACTACTGTACATCTCCTATAATCTATGTTGATTATAAATGGGAGAGTTCAGGATTCAAGACTTACCACAACTCTTTTACATTTAATATTTCTTTATTATTCATTTCACTTTCAGTGAGTCGTACACATAGTACTTTTCAGTGTTTAGAAGAGGACGTGTTAAAACACTGTTTTTATGCAGGAAATACCAGGTAGAGCTCAGTTTTTGTTTGTTAGCAGTGCTCAGCCGTAGCAATGAAATTACGAATGTGATGTTTCCTGTTTAGTTGAAGTTAACATGAAACAAAGTTAATTACAACTGGTCCTTTGAGGGCCACCATAAAGCTCACTTAGCCCTCGGTGAAAAATGGATTTGACCCCCCTGATCTAGTTGATCCAGAATGACTGAGCAAAGACAAGCAACGCTGTTCGTCATGGATACAGCAAACAGATTACACAATCTATATGTAGTAAAAATATTTGATATTTGTATCAGGTGACAAGAGAACATGAAGCTAAGCCTCTTACTGTATATTAGACAAATAAAATGATACAAATGGACACTGGCATTCTAAAAATCCTTGGGTTATATTCAACCCAAGGGCAGCGGGAGGGTTAAACATGTCATGACACTCTCTCATCACATTAATGAAAATGGTGCAATAAAAACAAGTTTTTGACTGCATTGTTGGTTGTGAAAGTGTATTTTAGAAAATTAAGGTATCAGACCTGGACAAGATGGATATTGTTTCAGCTGGGATTTCTAAAACTATTTAGAACAAATGTGTATGCTCCAATGTCATTCTGGAGTGAAAAAGGATCTCACAAAGAAGCTCTTTTATGGTCTAAACAACAGTTCCATCAGGTTGAGGTCTGGACGTTGAATGGACTTTGGCTGCTATAATTCAGATCATGGTTCCAATAGATCAAGACCCAGTTTGATCCAGACTTCACCAGTCAGACACATTTGGCTCTAGAATCCTTTGGTCTCCAGACAAGTTCATGGTCGACACAATGACCATGCCGGACAGCTGGTATGACACCCTTGTGCTGATATGCTGGGTGGGTTCTGCCAAACATGGAGCTGTGGATTATAAGTAAACACCCCTACTTTAGACATCTACTTTAGTTAGTAATTCACGTGAAACTTTACAAACTTAAGTTGTGCTTTTTTTCCTTTTTTAGAGGGAGATGAGCTTTCTCCTGAAGCCAAACTCATCAGTACATTTTAAGCACTAGAAGTGTTTGGTTATATTTGGCACAAATAGTAATGTTTAGAAAGATTAAAATTGAAGAAAAAAGGGTTTTATTGCACCTTTAGTGTCCAAAATCAGTGGAGCTGCTCAAAGGACAGTAAAAATGTCTTGTCTGCAACTTTAAAACTGCAAATTGCTACAAAACATTGTGCAGCATCAGAGGAGTTTCCAAGGACAAAGCAAACAAAACAAAAAACTACTTTGCTCTCTTTTGTCTGCAACAGAATGTTTCATCAAACCGACGCTCAGGACCAGAAGAATGTGACGGAACAGGCTCCTCCTCCGCCCAGACCCGTGCACATAGTCCCATACACGTCACCGCTTCTCTCATGGGAGGATGGAGATGCTCAGAAAGAAATGGCACAGGCAAACTCAATAACCCTGCAGCAGGAGCAGGCGGGTCGCACTTTTGAGTCATAAGTTCTTAAATTAACTATGAGCATCAATATAGAGGGCAGCAAACTCCAAAGGAAATTGCTGTGGACCGCACTGATGTTTCATATTATATTGAAGGTGGTGCAAAAACAAGTCAACTTGATTAAAACTCAAAACAGGATTTTGCAACAAAATATCAAACAGCAAACAGAAACTTCAATGCCCCACACAATGCAATGTATTAGTAAGGAACTGCATGATAATAAAAACTAAGTGTAACCAATTTGAAACTTATAATTAATACTGCAAAAATCTCTAGATCAGCTCTCCGTGCAGTAATTTCAAACTAAATGAAGCTTCAGTAGGTACTAATGATTTAAAATCATCAACCTGATAGAGGATCGGACTTAAAAGAGGGGAAGTGACGCTTTTATTTTGGTTGCATTCTATTGCAAATCCTTGATTTTCACCTGCTGTGTCACTGCCGTGGTTTCACTCAGCCGTGCAGAACGATCTCATGCAATATTCAACACACTCAGTCGTGTTCGCTCAACAGCTTCGCAAAAGAAAATGCAACAAGAACAAAGGATAGGACTGGAGATTACGTCACAACGTCAGGAAAAAGAAAAACAAATGAGAGTTTGGTGACAGAACCAATGAATATTTGGAGAAGCTGTGATCAAGGGGATCCATCTATTAACTTTTTCTCAACACTGTTTTAGAGAAATACATTTTGCTTTATTAATTTCTATTTGAGATTCATGTTACTCATTTTGTCATTGGTATTGGATTGGTTTTCACAGCAAGTTCTGATGATTTAAGGAAAAAACAACCAGTTCTTTTCTGGTTCTAACCCTTTACACATATCTACATATAAAAACTAGGCCCAATAGTAAATATAATAGAACATTTCCTTGTTTTCATGGCTCATTGTACGAGTTTACGGCACAGAACTATTGCAATTGTAATTAAGAAAATAGAAAAGTAATTTTAAGTTTCTTCTACATTAAAACGTTACAGAAGGATGGCAGTAGGATGTTCTTCTATTATATTGTAAAGCATCAAGAGCCAAGTTACCAAAACAGACATTTTACAATTTAAGTGGACTTGAGCACACAAACAATCCAAACAAAGGATAGTTCTGCTGTCAACTTACCTCTTAGAGCAAGGTTGTCTTATCTCTGAAGTGTCTTCTTTGATCGGACTGTTCACTTCCTGCACCTGAACAAGAGGCAAAGCCCCCAGCTGGCAGAGAAGCCAGAAGCTGCTGTGGCTCAACCGGGTGTCGGAGGAGGAAATAAAAATGAAACAGAAAAGGAAGAAAGGAAGGAAGGAAGGACTCCTCACTCTTCCACTTCTACCCAATATGACTGCCAGCTCCCCCCTCCCTTCTGCTCGTCCCCCCTCCCCTCCCGGCCAGGATGGGCCTGAGAGTCCTTGGAGAGGTGATCAGACATGTTGTCAACAGCAGGTTACATGGGGTTAATTAAAGGAGGCTGACGACGCAGAAGAAGGTGGAACTAAAGAGAGAAGGCTCCCTGGTTAGCTGTGTCTTTGGTGAAAGCTTCAGACGGAGAGTCATTTCATAAATAAAAACGTGAGATTCTTCAAGATGTCAGTCCATATGGCCTCGATTCATTATATTCTTACATATTCATGACTTTTTTTCTTTATTTCTCCAAACAGACCAGCTGCTGCTGCCTTTTATACATGGCAACAAAAAAACTAAATTAAACCTCTTTTCAAAATACTAAGCTTTTTAATAGCAACGTGTCCATTGGTTCTATTTTAATCACTAAAGTTTCTGCTGGAGTTCTTTTTAATGCCCTTTAGTTTAGAGTGGTTTACATTTGGAGTGAAGGTAACTAAATGTTAGAACCCCTCATTTATTCGGCTTTACATCACAGTTTGCAAATAATAATACCACAATTTACCAGAGAGACTAGTTTAGAGGGATCTTGAGTACAATCAGTGTTGTTTTTCCATATTTTTTGAAAATAATGCTCTTTAGAGGTTATTTCATTAGAGTTTTTTCTGATCAGTACAAATGCAAACTATGGAGTTTATTTTCATTACAATCAAAGCTGTCCTGTCAGATTTGAAATGGATAAACTTTTTTTACTGCCATCTAGAAGAAATGGATCAAACACATGATGGCCCTGACCTTCCTACACTCTAAAAATAAAATGTTGGATTTACTTAACCATGTTATGTCAATTGGTTCCACTTAACTAAATTGAGTAAATTCAAAGCAACATACTCATCTTCTTTGGTTAAAAAACTGGCAAATTGCTTTGAATTTACTTAACTCAGTTAAGTGAAACCAGTTGACATAACATGGTTAAGTAAATCTAACATTTCATTTTTTGAGTTTAACTATAATGTACTCAAGGTACACATCTGCAAGTTTTGTGATAAAACCATGCAATAAAAGTGTTGGATTCATACTCTGAACCAGCCCTGATCAACCAGTCTTGATCAGAGCAGTCTTACGCTTAGTGGAGTTAAAAATCCCATTGGGGGAAGTACTGTATATAGGTTATGTTGCTCATAGTTGCTAGTTGCTTAGTTAAAGAAGGGAAAACTGCATTGGACATACAAAAGAAGATATTGGGAAGAGCTCTACTTAAATAATCTCTTTTAGGAATAACAAGGATATATTGTGAAAAGAAATTCTAAGCAAGGTTTGCTTAAAAGAAAATGCTTTGGATTCTTACTTCTTGTATAAAATGGTCACAAGGACAAATAGCCAGAAACCAAGCCAACAAGTTTGTTAAAAAGAGTGGAATTCAGCTCAACACGATTCAATTGAAGAAAGAAATAAGGTGACCTTGGAGAAATGAGCTAGCCTGTTGCCAAGTGATGACGGATAAGCTCATCACATCAAGCTTTCAGCAAACATTGTGAAGGTTAGTCAGCAAATCTGCCACTTCTGTCAGAAACAAACACTGGTAGAAAAACATTTAATGGACTATTCATTGATAGCATTTTGGGACAGGATAGTTCAGCTAAAATAGTTTATTGATGATTTGGCAAGTTACTAAAAAATGTGGAAGTTTTCTAAATGCCAAGTGGTAGTAATTTATATGTTTGTGGGTGTTGATTGCTGGATTAAAGTCTGGAAAACAAAGTCAGCTAAGCTTATTATAACAGCTATTGACAAAATTACAATATTGGTCACTGTTTTTTTATTTATATTAGCTTGATCCTCTGCAGACTTAGGTTTCCAGGAACCAGATGTTTCTGACTTGAATGTTGGATTACAAACAATGAGTGGGGTTGCTGGGATAAGAGGGTTACATAGATATCTCATCTGAATTGGACAGATGATTTGACCAAAACAAAAGGTCTTCTTCAGTTATCCGTTCATTTTTTCATGGTCTTTTGTGTCCATAGCAGTCACTATATGATAGGCAGGGTATACACTGGACAGGTTTCAGATCCCCTTTCGATTATTGAACAAGAAGTTTTTTTTCCAACATTGGGACACTCCAACCCTTACAGACAATGATGGCATAATGGCATATCCCCCAAAAACCATCAACTAAGATTTGAATCCCATTAACTTGGCACAATCTAATGAAAACCTGTATTTTCCTGAACTACAGAGACAGTTGTCATTGATTTAAGTAAAAAAAAAAACAGTCTAAACATAACAGTGGCATTATGTGTTGATTAGTAAAAGTAAAATTGTTCCTACCACTGACATTAAAAAGATGATGCACCAAAACGAGGAGTCTGTTCATGTGTATTTAACCCCACAAACAATATTACTTTCATACGACTTTGTAAATGTCGATTTGCTGCGATTGCACCATCACACTCGTCATTTTAACAGGATTACTCTTTTATAATACACAACAGAGGGAGGCTCCATGGCAGCAAAGTGAATTAGCAACGAAATGAGCTTTGTCGATTCTTATCTTCACAAACTCATTAAGCCTGTCAGATGATTGCAGACAAATCGTCCAAAATCTTTACCTAAATGAGATGATAGAGCCAAATCAAAAGCTCTTCAGTTTGTTCATTCAAAAAGATTTATTCTGTACAAAAAATAAAAAAACAGTCCTGCCTGGATCTGACAGAATTAATATGCAGATTACTGTATTACAAAGTGATATTGCTATAGTTTATTGTAATAATCCCTTAAATCTTTGCTGCATGGAAAATTTCGAGAAATGCAGATATACTGCTTTCCAAGTTTTTTTTTGTTTTGTAATTTATACTGTAACTTACATATTCATCATTAGGTGTATATCTATAACAATATATTTTGGAGTCAACCCATGCAAAATGGCTGCCACAGCTGACTGACCTTAGGAAACACAAAGATGGCTATAACCTAGTCAGCTTTACGGAGACTGAGTTAAAAGTAGTGGAATAGCTGAGTCATGTCCAACATATACACACAGTCCGTAACAACTTTGCCTAAAACCTCAACACCACCTGGTAAAGACAACAGTCTGTTAGCAAAATATTTCCTAAAACACTGGCTAGACTTTTCAACTCATTAACATTCAAAGTCATTCCAATTCAAGATGTTTGCAACAGCTAACCGACAATAAACACAAAGATTTAAGAGAAGCTAGAAGGTTATTGATTCAGAGTATTACATCAACAAAATGTTTCTGCTGCGGTTTCTTTGGCAGTGTAGTTACATTCTTTGAATAACCTTTCTGTTTTGACCTAATTAACAAGATCTCTGTTCTTCTTTGTTTTTGTTTAGTTTTTTGTATGTTATGATTAGGTTTTGTGATTTTCTGCGTTTAGTTTCTTTGTGCCAGCGCTCACTCCCGTTAGTCTGTGTCTCAATTAAGGGGAGACAGCCCACATAGACCGTGGCCTACGAAGACCACACCCTTCGCAGTCTGGGTAGGCTTCATAAAACTGTTGTGAAATGAGACATTCTAGTCTTACGGGTTAACCCGGGTCTAACGGGTTAGTGTGCACTACCCTGTTACCATGGTGTTACGTTTTAAATCACATGCCATATCGGACTTCAAATGTGTTCCCACATGTTGCTACATGTTTACACGTCTTTTCACGAGCCACCCAGGATACTCAGATGCAGCCTATGTTTTTGGGTTTTGTGGGACGCATTTGCAATTCCGGTCTTCGTGACTCACTACCCTGCATGTTTTAGTTGTTTCCCTGCTTTGGTACACCTGATTTAAATGAACGAGGGATTGGCAAGGTTCTGCAGAAATTAAGGACATGCTGAAGAGCAGGGAAACAACTAAAACATGCAGGGTAGTGGGTCACACGGACCGGAATTGAGAACCTCTGGCCTACAGCATGATGCAGTGACGTAACTGGCCTACAAATGCGCTCTACGTAGGCTGCAGCCCCTGGACTGAGACACAGCCTTAGTCAGTTCGCTGTTTCACTCAGTCAGCCTGCCTCACCTGTTCCCAGACTGAACTCAGCCCAAGTGTCTCAAATCACTCATCAGTCCCTTTACATTAATTCTGTCAGCATTTTCTTCATCTTTAGCAGAGCATTGATGGTTCCTTTGCCAGTCTGGTCTCCCTCCGAATGTCTTCTTTGTAAGTTTTTCTGCCACTACAGTATATCTGTTTCCTTTTGTAACAAATATGTTTTTGTTTTTAAGCTCCTTGTGTCAGTCTGCATTCCTAAGTCTGAAAACTTCCTGCCACTGTCACTTTAACACTTCATTATGTTGTCTAACAAATAAATTGTGGTACCAGAACTGGATCCATATAAAGTTATACAATTGAAAAAAAAATTAAAAATTCCGATTTCAGTTCTACAGTAAATTCTATGGCTACATTATAGTAGTTGTTTGTACTAGCATTTCGTTAATTACTAGCATAAGTGAAGTGCATAAATTCGGAGAAAAAAAACTTCATTATAATTGGATGAAACGTACACTCTAAAAAATGAAACGTTGGATTTACTTAACCATGTTATGTCAACTGGTTCCACTTAACTGAGTTGAGTAAATTCAAAGCAACATACTCATGTTCTTTGGTTAAAAAACTGGTATATTACTTTGAATTTACTCAACTCAGTTAAGGGGAACCAGTTGACATAACATGGTTAAGTAAATCCAACATTTCATTTTTTAGAGTGTAGTCTTGGTTATTTCATGATACATGAAACATTTGTGATCTCAGACCTTTTCAGGACATCTGTTATGTCTTGTGGATGAGCTAAAACACCATTACTCTCCTCTTGTGCCACAATTACATTATAGGTGAGTCATTATGATACCGTCACTGTTTCCCATAAATCACATGGAGTGAAGCAGTCAGGACAAGCAAAATATATGACAGTGACCAAAGCTGATATATAGGAAATGACCCAAACTGTGAATGCTTTAGTAGAAAAGTTAGTGCACAATCATATCATTTCTTTGAACATTAGTGAGATAAATTTATTATTAGGTTGAGGTCAGTTAAAAAAGACTTATTTTTTCCACTGATCTTTTAATCTTCAGATCCATAGACAAATGATGTGAGCCTTTTTTAAAATTTAACCATCTGGGATCTGTCATCGTTCAGATAAACTAGACAGGCGGCTTTGACCTTCCTCAGCCTTGTCAGCCAGGGGTCCGGTCTGATGGGAACCGGTGAAAAGATGAGCCACTGCACAACTTAAAATATGCATGCTACTTTTTCTCATGAGTCTCTAAAGATAAAACTATCTTTAGCTTGCTTTTTTAAGTTAAACTCCTTTATAGTTAAATATCTGGTAAATCATAAGTAAATTCTCTTTCAGCAGTAATTGTTAGGTTATAGGTACAACCTAGAAGTGTGTCATATTTTGCATATTTTGAGGTTGATGGTAAAATAACAATTATGTTTGATTATCCATCAGATAATATTTCAGATGAACACAGGTTTTTGGGCATGATTGCGAATAATTAAAGATCTAGTCCTGCATTTAAACAATTGCCAATGTCAGATTTACAGAAGCTTTTTGATTTTTCATTTTCTGAGGAAAAATAGCATCATCTGCATACATTTAGATATAAACATTATGGAACTGGGCCAAGAACGGAGCCCTGTGGGACTCCTAGAGAGGAGTCAAAATAATAGTTGATCTTAATAACACAAATGTTCCTGCTTGATATGTTTTCTTTTTAATCAAATTCGTTTCTTCTTATAAAAATGTAGTTAAAATAATTTGGTTATTGATGATATGAAATGCATTCTTTAAATCAGAAAATGAAATTCTCAAACAGCTACACTTATCAAGTTAAATAATCCTTATTAATCAGTGGATTAAGTATTAAAAAAGGGCAAATCAAAATGACTGAATGTATTTAGTAAAATAAAAGTGATGTATTTGTGCTAGCTGCTTAAGTTGTGTTTAGCTAAACTAATAGCTACGTCAGATATGGTCACAAAACACTCAAACAAGAACATTTAAGACCATGAAGATTGGTGGTGTGATTCGTTTGCAGGTTGTCCTGATAATATCTCTAATTTGGGCTGTTTGTCAGACAAACCAGATAACTATCGTGCTTCTGATAAACAGAGCTATGGCCCGCCAAAAGAGAAACATTTGGTCAAAACATCATTAGGGTAAATGCATATTAGAAAGTCATATTGCCAAAGAAAATTGTACTAAAAGGTGCTTTCATACCAATGTCAGTGTATAAATTTCAGTGTAAATGATAATGCTAAAATCCTAAACTACACTTAGAATCAGTCTCAGCTGCTAGAAAAACAGACTGAGTTAGCCACTTTTGAGTTTTCCAAGTTTACTTGGCACCCATCTTGAATTGGGTTGATAAGTTAAAACTTTAATCCACTGTAGATGTACATTAAATTACTTTCTAAAAGTTTAAAAGGTTTCCAGTGGTCTATGAGAAATATTGTTAACAGATAACACATAAGGTCTTCCTTTGTGTTTTGGTGTAGGGTAATAATTAAAAGTTTGCTAAGTTTAGTTCCTGTCCTTGAGTGAATTTGGAACACTGAAAGACGACAAATGTCTGAGGAACAGAAAGAGACTGAGAAGTGCCAGAGAACTTCAGAAGGCTCAGATCACAGAAGTGCTGAGGTGCCTTTCAGTTTCAGCTGGAGAGGAGAAAGTCTTCTCATGACTAGCTTAGTTACTGATCAGAAAAAAAACTTCAATTCAGAAGCTCTGCACTGCTTATGGCAACGTATAATGATCGAAGTAAAATGGTACATCACTGCTCCACAGACAGCCTGCATCCTACCAGCACACACACACACATACATGTATGTATTTCTATCCTTATTAGGACCGTGCATTGACTTTCATTAATTTCTGAAGCCTAACTCCGCCTAAATTCCCACCTTAGTCCTAAACCTAACCCCTAATCCAAAAATGGTTTTCCACCATATTAGGACTGGGATTTTGGTCCCCAAAAGGACTACTGGTCCTGACAATAGGATTTATACTAGAAACTTTCCTAAAAAGATAAAAAAAAACAAATATACACACGCAAATTTGCAAATATGTGATTAAATGCAGTTTAGGACAAACACACAAACAAAATTCCTTTTGTTGGAAATGAGCAACACAACCACAGCTTCAACACGAACCTGTCTCCTATCCCCCAAAGCTTCAAACCTACAACAACAAAAATGCCGAGCAAGCTGCTACAGTCCAACCAAGAAAGACAGAGAGATGCGAGCACACACCAGAGACACGGCTAAAAGCAGAGCCCTGTTACTTATTCATGCATCTGCTGAGAAAGGGGAACCTGTCGGTGTCAAAACATTCTCCTTTAGCATCTTTTCTTGACAGCAGAGCCACGGGCAAGAACAGAAAGATATTTTTAGAGATGAAAAGAGCTTTTAGCCCAAGCTGAGTTCTCCATTGTATTCAAAGGCCGTGACCAGAAGACGAATCGGATCTTCTGTTCTGGGATTGAAGATCAGAAATGTCTTTTCCCAGCCCAAATGAAACACAGCTAAAGGTATTTTATAAAGTATTTATTAAACAGCTCTTGTTTAGTACTGGTGATAAACACTTTTTTTTCCCCTTTTGCTCTGATGAAGAGACTGAATTTTTGATCTTATGCACAGCCCAACAGTTGAAACCAGATGTTTACATGCACTGTATAAAAAGACAACCATACCAGAGCATTGTGATGGCCAATCTAAAACACTTTGCAACTATATGCTTGAGGTTATTGTCTATTTGGAAGACCAAATTAAGCTAAAGCTTTCACAACAAAAAATGATGCTGCCTCGACCCTGTACTTCAAAGTTGGAATGGTATTCATAGTCTTACAAGTTTTCCCCCTCTTCCTTTAAATGTAACAATGGTCATTATGACCAAACAGTTCAGTTTTAGCTTCATCAAACCACAGGACATGTCTCCAAAAATGAACATCTTTGTCCCTGTGTGCATTTGCAAACTGTGATCTGTCATCTATGTCAGTTTTTGAGTAATGGCTTTTCAGCTCATGTCAGTACTGGACTGACTTCACTGTGGATAATAACTCTTTTCAGTGTATGTAAATATCTGGTTTTAAATGTACACATCAGGAATGCTGTTGTTCAAGAAGAATCACTCTGAAGGTTGTTGGTTTGAACCAATATGTACAGTGTGTAGAAGTACCTGTTAAGGAAGACACATAATAAGAGATAGTTACTAAGAAGAGTGAATTAAATGGGTATGTCAATGACAGGGTGTGCTTTAAGTACTTGAAGTGGTCATGATTTACAAGACTATCAAGCAGCCCCTTAAATTGTGTTTTTATTTGCAGTATAACTAAACACAAACCACAACAGTTCTGGTCCAAAAAAACTTTGGTCACCTGCTGGCTGTGACTCAAGATGTGATGAGTCATTTATATTTTCTAGAGGGTTTGCATTGGTTTGGGATAAAGCTGCCGTAAATGGCAGCCAGGGAGAATCATTATAGTTGGAGAAAAACATGAAGCATAATGAGCCTCTTGGGAGCTCAGTTTATGTACACAGAACAGCTCCTCATTTCAGCTACCCAGGATCTGTGTTTACAGCCGACAGTAGCTGAAAATACTGAGGAGAGACGGATCTGTGATTTTTTATTTTTTTTTTGTTGAACTGAGATGATAAATTAGGAACTGTGTGCGCATCTGGTTTTAAATATATTTATAGGACTTTCTCTGATATAATTGTCCCCCTTGCCAGGATCAGTATCCTTTTGGGGACCAAAGCCTGGTCATTGGGACCAGCCTATTGTGGGATTTAGAAATGAAATGTTTCCAATACATATTTTATGTGTAGCACTGAGTTAATACTCCAAACCTGTTCTGGTTCTGCAGTGTAAGCTTCATTAATGAAAGTTCATATGCGACCCATCCTATCAAACTGAGGATTAAGTCAGATTTGGTCAAAATGAACAAAGCACATTTTCATATTGATGCTTTTTCAGCCTCAATTCGATACCTGGATCATCCGGACCTCATGAACATTTCTAAAGATATAGTTTGATTTATCTTGCTACTTTCAACAACCCCTGGAAAACTGCCTTGAATCCCATTTCAGTGCATTCTAATGAGGAATTTTTTACTTCATTTGGAAGAGGAAACTTTAAACCATATTTAGATTACTGGATTTCCCAAGACAAAAAAATCTTTGCTCATTGTGCAGGGAAAGCAGCAAAGATTTGAGGCTTTTCTGCTCAAAATGACGTTATTTACAGTTAGAAAATATATTTCAGACACTCTGTTCAAGAGATGCATAAATGAGGTTTTCATTTATCATATTTTGACAAAATGCACTATAGCTGCCTGTATTTCCACATACATCATCAGGTTGTGACCAAATCTTTGGTTTGATGTGATGGGTCACAGGTCTTTACAAGATGTGGGTTGGAAGATGATTTATGAAGAACAAAGATCTGCCCACACTGAAACAAGCTCAACTTTATGCTGAAGGGCATCAGGGCGTCTTTTGGACACCCTGTTTGTTTTTTGATGTCTTCTTCCAGCTGCCAACACCTAAGCCTTTGCAGCCTTATTCTGTTAATACCCACATCATTTATAAATGTTTGTAAATTATCATTTGTGCATAGATATTCAACTTAATTTTGTGTATATATATTAAATTCCTCTCAGTGTACTTGTGAACTTTCTGTGATTTTACACGTGTGCTCTCACCAAGTCAAATCCCTTGTATGTGTAACATACTTGGCAAAAAAAAAAGAGATTCTGATTTTTAGGACTTTTTAGAAAGATTGATGTGACAATCTTTGAATAGAGGAAGTGGGTAATGATGTTACAGCTTCAGTAGTTGTTATGGTGTTGTTACAATCGCTACTCCTGGTGCATTCGTAATTTCCCCCCCCCCATGTACATTTTGCAAACTTCGGTAAGCTTCGTAAGCGGGGTTGCTTCATGCTTCAAGTGTTGACGTCTTCATCCAGAAGTCTATCTAAAAGCCTGCTCTTCAGTTAAACAGGGACTAATTAAAAGCAAGCCTGGTACTACAATCCTGCATCCAACCATACAAAATGCCTCGGGGGAAATAGATATCAAGCTTTTCAAGATTCTGTACAATCAAGCTGTACTGACAACTTGTATAAAAGTGTTTATTTGGCTGCAAAAAAATCTTTCTATTAGAGCAGCAATTAATTTTCACCTTGTATACATCCAAAATTAGATATATTAGGATGAAAGAAATTTTTATTACATCACCGCCTGGATTAACAGAGGCAACTGAGAAATGTTTCCCTCCTACTCAGTCTTAACAAGAACAGCTAAATCAAGGTTGTCATTAGGTCCTCGTGGAGGACAGAAGTAAATACTTTTCTTGTGTTTTTAATTCCCAGATTGACAGCTTGCACAGTTCAGGTGGGAAAATCTCTCCAAAGGGAGTAAACAGATTGAACATAGGATTTATCTGCTGCTCGTTTCACTTCAAGCCAGAGGCTTGTGGAAAAGCGGACTTTGGGATAAAGATAGAAGGCCGATTTTGTCCTGCGGAGGTGAAATAGGGCTGAGGTGTGAAGCGTGGCGAGCGATTGCTTCAGGAAAGAATCCCCCCTCAAGCTTTGTCGAGTCTCAGCGAGAAGTGACAGCTCAGCTTCTCACAATCACTTCCTACACAAAGGTTTGGGGAAAGCTTTGTGTAGTTTTCCTTTTACATTCATATAATTATGTAAAAAAAAAAAGAAACAAAGGAGCTAAAAAAAAGGAACTTCATAGCAGAAATTCTGATAGAAAGTTTGCTGCCTGCAGGAATCCCAAGGGGAAGCAGCATTTCAAAGGCAGAACACACTTTTTCAATTTAAACTTTGAGAAGGTGAAACAAACATGAGTAAGATATTCCAACATTTAGGTTAAATAAAAATATTTTTAGAAGAAAGTTGGACCTCAGAAATTGGGAAAAACTGTTTGTTCATTAATGACCTTGGCAGGGCACTTGTCGGGCCTGGGGGGTAGGGGTGATGAGATAGCAGTAGCGCTATGTTACTAATGCTAGGTCGAAGCCACTTATCCTGTCGCTACAATTTCTGCTTCCTGTCCAAAGTGATGTAGTGATGTGTGGATCGATAATGAAATATCTATACCATATCCAAGATCCAACATCGATTTTCAAATCAGAATATCTAAACTTTTGGTATCACAGTCATTTCAGTTAATGTATGTCTTTAAATGGCCAATATTATGTGTTTCTCGGGCATAGATTTAAATTCTATACCATAATAAAGTAACTATGTCACCTTTAGTTGTTGTGAAAATGCTGTTTATATGTTTACATAGAAAATAAACTTGACTTCTCATCATATCTGTCTCTAAACACCTTGAAATTGGTCTCTGTCTATTTAAGAACCTCCTATCACTTCCGTCACTCCCATTTCTGTACGTCATCACAACAACTTCATGCTGTTCAAGACCTGTAGCTTTGTAGCCTATCTTGTTGCAATATTAATAAAAAATGCAGCAACATTATACAATATCAGTTGTGGAAAAATGCAACTCAGGATACAATTGAACCTTACCGTCAGACCTGGAAAGTACATTTTCTGAAGAACCAGAGCAAGTAGAGAGGCGAAGTTTCAGCCTGGTAAGATATGTCTCAGTCATCCTCACAGACACACATGTCAGTGTTAAGCTAATTTATTCATTACTAAAGTGGGGTGTAAGCCAACTAAAGAACACAGATTGTAATATAAGTTACGAATGGTAACCGTAGATCACAGATAGTCCAAACAACCAAACAAAACATGAGTTGTTTTTCAGCTTACCTGGGAAGATGACAACAGTGTTTGTGTACTTCTGAGTGTTGGCATTGTCTTTTAGTGATAATCTTGTTATTAGTGCACTGTTGAATTCCCTTTTGTTTAGAAAGCTATCATCCAGAAAGTGGCTCTCACAAATATATAAATAAATAAATACATATTTTTTTTCGGTGGAGGGATATTTCCAAAATTGAAGTCCATTTTTTAAGAACCGTGTCATCATTGGGAATCTTAAAAAGAGAGTAATCTCCTTGGCATCGGAAAATCCATTTCCAAAAGGTATTTTTTAATCTGAAAAGGACTAGACTGAGAAGCATTATGAGCTTAGCGGACTCAGATCTGGGTCGGGGAAGAGGTCCTGCCCTAAGTGGAGGAGTTTAAGTATCTCGGGGTCTTATTCACGAATGAGAGAAGAATGGAGCGGGAGATCGATAGGCCGATTGGTGCTGCGTCTGCAGTGATGCAGGCGCTGAACCGATGAGTTTTGGTGAAGTGAGAGCTGAGCCAGAAGGTGAAGCTCTTGATTTACTGGTTGGTCTACGTTCCAACCTTCATCTATGGTCACGAACTTTGTGTAGTGACAGAAAGAACGAGGTACAACCGGCCGAAATGAGTTTCCTACACAGGGTGACTCATCCAGGAGGAACTCAGAGTAGAGCCGCTGCTCCTCCACGTCGAGAGGAGCCAGTTGAGGTGGCTCAAGCATCTGGTTAGGATGCCTCCTGGATGCCTCCCTGGTGAGGTGTTCCAGGCACGTCCCACTGGGAGGAGACTCAGAGGAAGACCCAGGACACGCTGCAGGGACTATGTTTCTCAACTGGCCAGGGAGCGCCTTGGGATTCCCCCAGATGAGCTGGCCCAAGTGGCTGGGGAGAGGGAAGTCTGGGTCTCTCTGCTTAGGCTGCTGCCCCAGAGACCCAACCCCGGATAAGCAGAAGAAAACGGATGAATATATTTTGGGACAATTGGTGGGCACGTTGGTCTAACTGTTGCAGTGAGCTTGTTACCCAGAAACAATAGGTCTGCGTGAGCATCAACAATTGGATTATACAGACAGGTGGCAAGCATGAAGACACAAACAATATTTCCCCGACGCGAGTCACATCATTCTGAACCCTTTTTAAATAGTGTAATCATGCAGTCACCGCACTGACTCAACATAGTGCCACAAGGATTTCTTCCAGAGATCCTGCTGTTAGGTTTGCTTAAAGTGGTTTGAACAGCATTGCTTTAATTTAAAGCATGACAGCAGAAGCCAACTAAGACATATCTGATTGTTTTTCACACCTCATGCTGCTTTTAACACTGCCTGCTGTTAAAATCTTGGCAGAAGTTGGGGATTTGATGCTGGGAAATGTCACTGCATCAGTTGATTTCCAGCAATCTTTCCTAATGCCTGTCAACACAATGACAGCTTGAAATCAGCAGCACGTCTCTGTATTTCCCCTTATTTATACTTTGATTTTTTTAGCTTGTTTTTTTTCTTTCCAGTGTCACCTCTGAGGGATGAGAACTCTGGTAATTATTTCTGACAGAGGTTTACTTTTGTTTACCTAATTTGTCTTTATGGTACACAAATTATACGTCAGAAACTCTTTACATCAACACAGGAACACTTTCCGTAACAATCGTTACCTCCTAAATACGGCACTGTGTCTAGAAATACTTTCACCTACACAGGAAAAAAATACTGTAGTAACTATGCCAGGCCTGTATGTGGTACTGTAATGCTGCCACAAAACACACCAAATATAGAGAAATAAGACAAGGAACAGATGCTGATCTGGAAAAATGAGATGGAAAAGGACCCTTTTGTCTGTAGAATACTTAGGGCTATAAGAATTTTTGCTCGATTAAAGGCAATTTTATTGTTCATCCGTCTTGTTTGTTCCTTTAAGTTATATCAAAACAGGCACCAGCAACACAAACACAAGCATTTAATCTGTTCTTATCGGGGTCATAGATTAGGCAGAAGGTGGGACTGTGACATCATAGTTGTAGCGTCCACTCTGAACAAGGATAAGACTTCATTGATGGTGTTAATGAGCCTTATACTGTACATACATCCATATATCACCAATACAACCAATGTAAGAGCTAAAACATATAAAACAGTGACTGATTATCTAACATTGTTTACATTTAGGTGCTGCCTTAAATTTATGCAAAACAAACATCTTGCCAGATAAAATGCTCATATACGTATATATTAACTGCTTTAACTAAGAAACTTTTGTCTCCTGTGCAGGGCTGCCAGTATGAAGTTTGATGTTTACCATGGCTCTGTGGATGTGTTATGAATTGCACTAGACAGGAAGTGCACTCTCAAAATAAAAGCGCTTATCTTAAGCCCGGAAGTCAACAATTTCAAAACAAAAAAATTCCAAATAAAATACAATTACTTCTGCTGCAACAAAATATAATTGTGGGTATTTAAGATTGGTTTCAAAAGGACGCATTTAGGTGTAAGGAAAATTGTATTTTTGTTGATACCATGCACAGCAGGGGAGTCAAACTCATTTTCACCAAGGACCAGTTGTGATTAACTTTGATGTTTCGTGTTTAACTTAGACTAAACATGAAACGTTACATTCCTCATCTCATTGAAACAGCTGAGCATTGTTAACAAACAATAACTGAGCTCTACGTGGCATTTCCTGCATAGAAACAGCGTTTTAACACATCCTCTTATAAACACAAAAAGGTACTACGTATACGACAGACTAAATGTGAAATAAATAATACAGACATACTATTTATAGTAAAAGTAAGAGTTGTGATGAGTAGCTGCCATCTTAAACTCTGAACTCTCCCACTTTCCAACAGGGAATTCACACTGGAGGTAGTGTTTTTATTTGTATGGGGGAAATTCCCACTTTCCAGTACTGTTACTGACACATGCTCTGACCACCTTGGTGCAGTCAGAAAATACACAGAGGCGGGGGGGGGGGGGGGGACTAAAACTCCCGGCCTCTG
>JARVJO010000180.1:15681618-15697604 GCA_031762555.1 Cynodonichthys magdalenae | reverse complement strand
CCCCCCCCCCCCCACCAAAACGCCCTGCCTCTGTACTTCAGAAATAGTTGGTGACAGAAACGTTAAAGACGACTCCTGAAAAGGTAGGCCGGCATTGTGCTGACTGACACCTTCAATGACCAACTAGATGCAGGTTTTTAAAATCAAAACACCAGATTTATTATAGGCCTACGTATGGAGGAGGAAATAAATACAAACTTTATTGGCACAAAGACTGGTTAAAAGTATGCAGCAGCGCACATACAACTGTAACAAGCGTCACTTTACTTTGAAACTTAAAACCTTAAAAAAACTTACTTGCCCATATTTTGATCTCTACAACTTGTGCCCATTTTCTACTAGCGTCTCTACAGCACGGTTTGACTTCGCTGCACTCTGTTCAGCACGGTTTAGGTGGTTTTCCATTACACTTCAGTAACAGCTCTAGTGGATGGGTTCATCGTAAAGGTGGGTGGTCCCAGAGTCTGAAAATTTATGTCACATGCTTTACCAGCTGGTGGTGGTTATGCTCTATTAAGCTATTTGCCAGCCATCCTTAAATATAGTAGAAGAAGAAGACCCAGAAAGGATGGGCAACACAACAATGGAGGACATGGTAATGTTGTTATTGCAAATGGTGGATCGGATCGGGTTGTTGTGATAATAGCTCAACCAGTGACTCCACCCCCTAACCAATCAGTGACCGTGTTTTCAGGCCAGCATAGTACACTTGGAAGTGAAGTAGGCTCTGAAAAAGGGACTGGTTCCACAAATCCTTGCTAGTGGAAAAAGCCTTGGAACCATGGAGAGACAAGCCGAACCGTGTTATAGAGGTGCTAGTGGAAAAGTGTCATTACATTAGGAAAACAAAAATATTTTAACACATATACTGTAGGTTGCTTGTATTTGCAGGCAGATGATTTTAAAAATGACTAAACCTGAACTGGATGTACTAGAGCCATAATTCATGTCACTTGTAGCATTTGTTAAAAATTTGATCTAATTGGTTAGCTGTTTAATGCTACAGCAGTGGTTCTCAATTCCGGTCCTCGTGACCCACTATCCTGCATGTTTTAGTTGTTACCCTGCTCCTCAGCATGTCTTTAAGTTCTGCAGAACCCTGCCAAAGCAGGGAAACAACTAAAACATGCAGGGTAGTGGGTCACGAGGACCGGAATTGAGAACCACTGTGCTACAGGTAGCTGGGTTACATTTTGTTTTTGCTCTATTGCTCTTTAGGTTTGTATTTGGGTGATGCTGTCTCAAGTGAGTAATTAGGTCTGATGTGGAGCAACAGTAGCTTCACGTTCTCTGTGTTCCAAAATGTTTCAGTATGAATACATGTACTATTAAACTCCTATTATTTATATGTGCAAATAGAATTTCCACAGCCTCTGTACAGATCTTGCACACCCTCAGGGCGGCAAGGACTGCAGTTTTAAAAGATACTTGTTTTCAGCCTAATTTATTCAGTTTTTTCTCACATTAACTACACAGCACAGTCTGATGGGCTCGCTCTAAGGAATGTTCTGCTGGCTGCAGCTGAAAATGAGAGCTACTAGTAAAACTAATGAAGCTTACATGAACTTTAATTTACAGCACATCTC
Organism: Cynodonichthys magdalenae; assembly: GCA_031762555.1. Classification (NCBI taxonomy): domain Eukaryota; kingdom Metazoa; phylum Chordata; class Actinopteri; order Cyprinodontiformes; family Rivulidae; genus Cynodonichthys; species Cynodonichthys magdalenae. Next base: position 15,696,018 of record JARVJO010000180.1, on the reverse strand, counting down.
ACCAGGACATCACTGAAAATGCGCACTGGCTGATTCCACCAATTATTGAGCAAAAACCCTTTAAAGAGTGCTTTTAAATTGTGGAAAAATATGTAGAACCAGAGCTCCAGACTCACCTGTCGACGTCACCCGGCAGCTCTTTGCTTCTTCTCTGGGTGGCGTCCTGAGAAGAAGCTCCATCTGAGACTCGCCCTGGATTCCTGGCGTACAGATTGAGGCCGCCGTCTGTTAGGTATCTGTGAGAGGAGAAATAATTAGAAAAGGAAACCAACCAATCACGAAAACAGAGAACAACAACATCTGAGTTATTTAATATTTACATTTTTAATTAACTGAGCAGAACAGATTGTTGTAAGTTGATTTGGATGACTGACAGATAATCTAATTAAGGACGGCTGCTCAGACTGAACTTAACTCTGACAGCAAAATGTATGCGAGGTCGTGAGCAAAAAGGAGGATACGAGGCCCGCCACTGAAAGGCGATGGTGGGTGATAATGATTTTACCCAAGTTTATAAGCGCAGTAATAAAACCAAAATTCAGACAAATGCATCCTTAAAAAAAAGAAAAAGAAGAAAACTGGTACTTAAATGGTTGACATACAAAATATATAAGCAACATGCATTGACAAGCATTCCTTTGACAGAATATGCTGTTATTCACTGTGATATCAAACGTAAATATTAAACATTTAAAACATATTACGCTAGAGTATTACAGCCAGACTAAGAGATTTTGTTAAACCAGATTAATTTAGTAATATAGTCATAATTTTACCAGGATAATATTGTAATATTACCAGAAGAAAGTTGCAAAATTATGAGAAATAAGCTGCTTTAATGAGAAAAAAACAGTTAAGATCTGATGTGACCAGCTTGCCAAACAGCAGCTGATGTTTAACTTCACAAGCTGCTCAACATTCCTCACTTTAACGCAGTGGTAAGTCTGATTTATCATGTAAAAGTTCTCAGAATGACTTTTTCCCCATAATATTACAACTTTTTTCTTGTAATAGGACTTTCTCATTTAACTTTTCCTCAAATGAATTTCTCATGAATATTCTCACAACTTGTTTCCTCCAATGATTTTGACTTTTCTCATAAATTTATTTTCAAATGACTCTCATACAAATTTATTCTCATAATATGACTCTCATGAATGTATTCTCATATGACTTATATGAATTTATTCTCATGATATGACTTTCCTCATGATTTTTTTGTCATGCCTATTCTCATGATTTTCTTCAATATGACTTTTCTCATACAAATTTATTCACATGGTTTTCTCATTACATGACTTTTTGACTTTTCTTGTAATATGACTGCATTATCGTAATTTTAAAAAAATCTTAGTCTGGCCCTAAAACACCATTTATTCTGGGTTGAATGACATTACGTTCTGTCAGTGCATGTTGCTTATAGAATTTGTATTTCAACTGTTTTTTTAAAATAAAGTTTTATTTTCTTTCTTTTGTTTTTAAGTATCCACCTAATAAGGTGGGTGACCATCCTAGGCATGCTAGTCACTAGCCTCTTAAATGCTAACGTATATGAGTAGTCTCCCTCATAATTGCCAGCACCAGCCTCTTAGCGGTATCAGCCTATCATTAATCAGATCAGTTGCTAGCTTTGGAAATTAAATACAAGCTGTGTCTCAATTCAGTGGCTGAACATAGACTGTGGCCCACGTAGGCTGAATTAAACAGCTTTTAAATGAGATGGTCCAGTCTTCTGATGACGTATGTTGGCATTACCAGGCTCTGCATCGTTACCATGATGATACGTTGTATATATCACACTTTTCCTTGCTCAGAGGATTTCAAGCATGTGGTTCCCAAGTTTTCAAGAGTGTGTGATCACATGGAGAGGTGTGTGTGTGTGTGGGCTGAGAGCGCCTTTCAGAAACATCTTACATGTTTTCAACTCATAGATTTCTATTAAATGCATGAAGGTCAGTAGCCTTTCTGAAGTCTTTTCTGTCAGCTCACTGAAAACCCACAAGGTTTACATGAACGTATTATTTGAACCTTCCTATTCAAGGTTTGAAAAAAACGTCAGACATCCTTGGTGGCTGTCAGCGGAACATTTGTACTGATGGAACAGAGGAAGTTAAGCAAGGCCTTGGTGACTGTATGAATTCACAGGTAAGCAGGAATTTAAAACTCTGAGTGCTGAATGGAAATGTGTCACTTGTCAAAAACAACCTTGAAAATCATGTTCTGTTGAATGAAAACTCTGCGGACCCAATCTTTCTTAAGTGTTTTCTAACAGAAACTCATTTAAAAATGAAAAAAACGTTTGTCTAAATTGCAGATATTGTGTTAACATCTTATTGAAGACTGAAAGAAAAATTTATTGATTGACGTAACAGCATTTTTTATAAGTGGCTAGCAAAGCCAGATAAAAAATGTCATTAATTTCTTATTGTCAAATGTGGTTCTGTATGACTTTTGGAGCCAGATTTTTTCTGTGCAAACTCTTCAATGAGCCCAAACTAAACTAAGTGCTACAATGTACAGCCTTAAGCTAGAGGAAGGTGGAAGTTTGGGATCAGGTTTGACCCTTTTACCTAGGCTCAACTCAGCCCTAACTGGTCAGGTTAGGAGTCCTTCTGTTGGGTGGTCCCACCCATTTTCAGCCCTGTTCTTAGCACCCAATCAGCCAAGTGGAGCTGAAGCTTTGACATCAGCCGGAAAGAGTGTCTCCTTTTTAAAACTCACAACTGCAGCATTAATTTTATTACATACCTAAACAATACATATAATACAGCCATGAAAATTTTGACCTTGTGGTACAATGAGGTGCAAATGGATCTAGATCAAATGGACTCAATGTACAGGTTCCGACTGACAGATGACAAAAGTGACCTCAACTTAGCCACTGCATTTTTGGAAACCGTGACAAAAAAAGCTGGGTGTTTGTTGACTTATTTGACTGATTTATTTACTTGTTGGTTGTAAGTTTCAGGCAGCCTTTCTATGATGACCTGTGTACATCGAGCCAACGCTCAGTTATATAGAAAACTATCAACACAGCATATAACTGAGTCTGGACGAATGAGGGCCAACCAGTTGTACTGAGACTGGACAATATAAAAAAATGGCAATTATGCGTCGCTCATTCCAAATAAGCCGTCAATTGGTAAAGTCTTCAGTTTAACATTCATAATAAACTTTAAATTGGAACATTACAAAATGTATTAAACTGGTTTATTTCTATAATTTCTGTTGTTTTTTTGGGGTTGATTTAATTAGGATACATGAAAAATATCCTAATTAACATGACTTTTCTTTACCCTGCCATTTCCCATCTACTCATTTAAAAATTTACTTCTGGAATGGTAGTGACATAAAGTATAGCAAGTATAGCAGTATGTACCAATCCGCCATTTTAAAACATTATTTATGAAAGTCAAACATCTTTTAACAGTTTTAAAGTTTATTTAAAGTTTTTTTTTAGGGTTATCTCACACTGCTCTGAAGAAAATAAATATATATATAAAATATCATAAAGGTGCAAAATGTGGCTTCATAAATTTTGAGTTAAATTCCTTATTCTCACACAACAATGTAACATTTATAGTTATGGATACAAAATTTAAAATAAAAAAAATAGCTAAACCTAAGCAACAAGGCAAAAATGAGCAGAACGTTAGCTAAAATCTCCAAGTAACAAAGCCAAAGCTATAAACTAATATTACCAAAAGTATAGTAAAAACCTAAAATGATCAAAACAGAGCAGACCTAAAATAGTACCCATGGCTACAAAGCAAAAATCAGCAAAAAAGTAGCTTAAAGCAAAACTTAATAAAACCAAAGCTAAGATCTTAGGGTAGCAAAACTGCACCTAAGAGCTTAAATTAACAAAACGGTATGTACAAAGCAGAAATGAGCTAAATTCTTGCTAAAAGCCTAAATAAAAACCACAGAACTAATAGCTAAAATAATAGCTCAAAGCAAAACTGTAGTTCAAACCAAACGGCAGCTTAAAACTAATATTAACAAAACACTAGCTTAAATCCATAATTAGAGCCTACAGTTTAAAAGGAGCATAAGAGGCAAGTCTGCTGAAGAACATTCCAAAGATTATTATTTTTGAAGGAACAGAAGAGCTCTCAGTTAATAAAGTTAATTCAAACAAATTAGCATCTCCATCTGTTTCCCCATTTTATATCCCCTCCCCAGCTCCACCCTCTATTCCCCTTTCAGAAAGGTGGTATACACAAACCTGGAGGGGTCCGAATGCCCACTGTAGCGGCCCGTGTTGGTGCCACCACCCGCTGTGCTCGATCTGGGTGCAGAATATCCACTTGGTATGGAGGGGGCATCACCTGCCTGGAGACGTGGGGTTTGGGACTGACCTAGACGCCAGGCCATGGGGGAGGAACGTGCAGCAAGGGTGGGTAGACTCCGCCCATTGACTTCTGTGGTTACGGTGGTGTCAAATGTTGTTTCTAGTGTACTGAAGACACAAAAAGGTAGAGAATAAATAAATAATTCTTGCACTTTGATGAATTGAAGACCAGCCTCATCTGATGTTAAGAAGTGACAACGTTACACTGTTTTTGTAAAACCTTCTAAACACTGCAGTTGTAAGAAAATATTGATAGATTGGAGTATTACCATATTTAATTTCCTCATTCTCAAAAGCACTATATTAATTTTAAATAAAAGGTAAAAATTGTGACTTTCATGCCAGTGATTCATTCTTGTTGTATTTTAGCCTCCGACTGCTAGTTGGCAGTAGTGAGCCCTCCATTTGGTTGTTTTACGTAGTAATTTGAAATACAAACGTAGTTCTTAACAGTGTTTATCCGATTGCATACAAATAAGTTGAATTTATTTTAGATTTTATATATGCAATGCATGGTGTGCTCTTTATACAGGGTTTAAAAAATTATTTTGGCAATATATCGCCTTGCTTACAGTATTGCAAGATATTCCAATATGTAATAATCCTGTCGTATTTTAGCCCATCATATGTATCATATCACCACTTTTTGCCAATGTAGCAACTCGCTACATCAATACACAAATTTCCTAGTAAATGCTGTAATGCTATGTCATGCCATGTGATGTCTTAACAGCAAGTGTGTTTTGCTAGCAAAAAAGAACAAAATAAATACATAAAAAAACACTATCTAAAACAAGCAACTTAATGAAGCTAAAAGGTAAAATCAGCAAATGCTAGATAAAAGTACCGTAATGGCAGCTATAAGCTAAAAGCAACAAAATGTTAGCTAATAGCTGAAAGAACAATAAAACCACATAAAGTAGCAAATGTTTAGCTCAAAATTGGCATAATTCTGGCTAAACACAACTAAAGACTAGATAAAAAGTTAAAATAGCAAAATGCTAAGTGAAAGGGGCAAAATATTAGCTGATAGCTAAAACTAACAAGAAAAAAAGCAAAACCGCCAAAAGAAGATTTCAAAAGGAAAAGTATTTCTAAAGGACTTAGAGATGTCTTTCTATTGGGGATTTTTTAAAATAGGTAAATATTTTAAAAACTAAACTAAACAAATGATAAAAAAACAGATGTTACAGCTGGAATACATGAATGAGCTGAATATTTTGACTTTTGAGTTGTTAAAATACAACAAAGTATGCACACATTTCAAAAGAAACAGAAGGGAAAACAATAAAGAGAAACCGGATCACCATGGTTAGACTTGTGCAATTTCAGCTGACAGGTTTAAAATGACAGTATCCTCAGCCTCTGCAACATCTGGTTTCTGGACACAGAGTAAAGCGGTCTTTGGTGCACCCTCTGCTGGTAAACAGATTTCACTGCTTCAAAAATAACCAAAACTTGCTCTCACACGGTTGCACTGATTTGTGGCTTCAAGAACAATCTGCTCATTTGTATTCCACTCACAAAAATTTACAGATAGACCAAGCAGCTTTTTGTGTCGCATAAATTGCTTTGGAAAGAGAACAAAAAAATGTTTTTTCACAGGCCTTTTGACATGGATGGTCATGTTAATAATTTTTTAATAAGTTAATTTATTTTTTATCTCATAATTAGCTCATGGTCTGCTGGCTTTCATTTACAAATATGAGCAGAAATAAACCAGTTTTATAGCATTAATAATATATCTTTCTGTTTGATACAAGATTACAAATAAAACAATTGATATGGATAAATTAAAGGCCTGGTATTCTTTTAATGAATGCATATCATCTGCCACATCATATGGAAGATTTTTAAATTAAGATATTACTTAAAAATTGAGCTTTTTTGATCAAACCTTGACAGCAGATCTTATTTAATATAGTGAGATATTGCAAGATCTGCTCAGAGTATCTGTTGTGAATGATGCTCAGTGACTATCAAATCAAATATTAGCTCAATATTTGTAAAATTGGCTCACTTACAGCCATTTCTGTGTTAATAGGATCAGTTAGCTTTGGTGGCCACCTTGATCTGGGTTTACATCCAACTGCGATTTTCATTAAAATCTGTCCTGTGGAATAAGATGGCGGGTTATGTGGGAGGACAAGCCTGATGCTGCACACCAGCCTGCCTTAGGTGACAAATCCAATGTCATCTTAGAGCATCACAGATAGCAGGATGTGTGTGTGTGTGTGTGTGTGCAGTTGGAAGCGAAAGGGCAGAACACTACACACCTGTGATGCCAAGTGTCAACATGGCAGCCACATTGAAACACGTCTGACACCTGAGAGTAGAACTGTTATCATGTCTAAATAAATGATAAAGAATGCAGATTTCACAATCAAACATGAGAAAATGTGGAAATAAAGAAATCAATTTGTAACCAAATGTAAATGGAAACCATTTAACTGTTGGGAAGACAAATTGTTGTATCAGCTTAGCCTGTTCCCTGCACACAGTTACCAGAGAGAGAAAAAAATAAAAAGAAAGGGACAAAACAAAACATTGAGGTCAGGATAAACGTGCAACTGTTTCCCAAAACTGTCAAATGGTAATGATGTGTAACTTTAACAATGTAATGTTTTGAGTGGGGAGTTCACGGAGCCAAAACGGTACAGAGTTAAAATTATTTAATACTGTAAAAGACCAAGTATTGTGTTCAAAAGTAAAACAAACAACTAGAAAAGCTGACATTTTCTGACTGAATGCTGAATAGCTGAGTTGTTAAAGTTAAAATGACCAGAACAGAAGCTGAAATTGGCAAAACCATAGTTAAATGCTTAATTCAGCAAAACTGTAAAAAAAGACTAGCTAAACTCTAAAATTCAAAAACAGTCGATAAAACCAATGAGGTGAAACTTGACTAGAGACGTCATGTACGCTTCAGAAGATTGACCACTGTGGTACGAGTGCACCTCCATATTGGAAGGGGCGGGCTGTCAATGTAAACCGTTTATTCTGTCTACATTTCTGAGTAGAATTGCATAGAAATATTATTTTTTTATTGGTTAGCTTCTGCCTATTAGAAACATCATTCATTACAGATGTGTGGACCTTGGCAACATGTTTTTGTCTAATACACACTGACAAACATTTCTATCAAACCAAAATTTCATTGATGTACTGATCTAAATTTAACATGTCATGGTTACCACATTCAGCAAACAAAATGGTTGCTCTTTCTCACCAGGGAAAGTCACATAAAATAAGATCATTTTTACTGTCTTTGCACAATTGTACAATAGTGCAATGAAATTTTGGACAATACATGACAGCGCCTCTAGCCATTACACCTCATTGGATAAAACTTAAAATTATGATAATGGTAGTTCCGAGCTAAAATAAATACCTAAAATTAGCATAATAGCATCCGAAAGATAAAAATTAGCAAACGTAGCTATAAGTTAAAGCAAATTAAACAGCAGCTAAAAATTCACACTTTTATATTTATGTGAAAGCTAGCACAACAGAAGCTTAATTCTTAATTCTGAATGTTTTGTGAAAATCTTTGCTTTAATTTAAGATTAAGAATTAATCAGAGAGTATTATGTTCATTGCCAAAAACTCAGCCAGAGGAATCCATGTAAACAGCAGGGAGCTGCTAACTGCTGAGTAATGCTCTTAGTGTATTTTTAATAAATATACTTTGTTTCAGCTGCTGATGAGCTCTGAGTTAAAGTTTTTTAGGCAGGGTAATCAAATTCATAGATAACAGTACGACTTTTTACAGCAAAGTGTTTTGTTTGTTTCATGTCTGATATTTATCGTTTTTGTGCGTTTTCCTCCTTAAAGGCTCAATATTCCTCCCTGGTGGGAGGTCAGTTTCTCTGATATTTTTGTCTCATCAATCAGTTGTTCCACCGATCCCCTATTTCACACACACACACACACACACATCTAGACACACACTCCTGTCATCTTCCATCATTACTCATCTCCTCTGGAGGTGAGTCTCCTCCCTTTCATTATGTTCCATTATGTCACTTCTCCTCTCACTTCTGACAAGAATATTGCGAAGAACCAAAAAGCACTTCTGACTTTGACCTGTCATTACCTTCAGGGTTGTGTAATTGGGTTGTTCAGTGCATTACTGCTGTTTTAGAGCTAAAATAACAGCCAAAAGCTTTCTGGCAAAGAGAATATACATAAAAAAAATGGACCAGAACTGACCATCTCTTTGACTCTAAAGAAATAAATATTGTACCCCACCATCTCTTTTTGTTTTCCTGGTGTAAACACAAAACTAACAAAGCCGACACGGTGGAGCTATTACAATCAAAATGTCATGTGACAGTTGGCGGATCCCCGTGAGACTGAAGACAGACAGTGTGAGCTGAGCTGGGTTCATCCTCAAGGATCACATTCTGTCTCCACACACGGTGCTTATGTTTTCCTTCCAGATGCCAATCGATACCACTTTTCTTTGTGTGGACAAGAGAAACGGCTTTGGGAAATTAAATGTTGTGGACATCCATGAAGCTGAAAAGCCAAGCTAAACTTTCTCAGTGAAAGGAGGAGGACGTCTTAGACTTCTTAAACTGTCGTTTCAAATACACGATATAGTAACAGACAATTATTTAAAAAGTTGTCCATAGATTTGTATTTAACCTTTTCAGAAGTAATGTGAAATGCAACTAGGGAAATAACTAGGACATTGTGTACAAAAACACTAGACTTTTTCTATCAGAATATTTGGATTTAGCTTTTTACTGAAGAACTGCTGGAGATTGAAAATATAAATTCTCTATGAAGATCATCCGCTTTAACTAAAAAGTCCTCTCAGCTTGACACCTTTGTTTTATTCACTAGGTTTAATTGTGTGTTAATTTATTTGTCATATTGCAAGATAACAGAGCATGTTTTCGTGAGATAACAGTTTCTCATATTTATTCATTTTGACTCAGAGAAGCTCATTACCTTTTGTTGACAAGAAACCACAACTAAACTAAATGGTACTACATCATCAGAAATCAGAATAATCACGTTGGTAACATATCCATTCTGAAGGTGTCAAATCAAAGAACATCTATCATTTATCAGCTAGAGGAATAAAAATACACAGAAGTCACAATTTGGTATCACTTTGAGGGTCCTATTTCTGTATGTACCTCGGTATGAGGGTCACAGTTTGATACATACCTCAGTGTGAGGGTCATCATTTGATCTGTACTTTAGAGTATTACTGTTTGGTAAGTAACTTGGTATGACAATCACAACTAATTGCATACCTTGGTATGAGATACATTGTTTGACATGTACCTCAGTAGGTGGGTCACAGTTCCATATGTACCTCAGTAGTTTACCTCACGGTTTGGACAAACCTCAGTAAGATGGTTATGCTTCCGTTTGTACTTTGGTAAAAATGAAAACGGCTCTGCGTGTACTTAGGCATAAGGGTCACGGTTCTGTTCATACCTGGGTATCATGGTCATGCTAAGGGCCACAGTTTGGTATGTACCTAAGTATGAGGGTCACGGTTTGGACATCCATCGGTACAATTGATAAATCCCGGTACATACAGTATCTTGATATAATGGCGATGGTTCTGTAAAAACCTTGATCACTGTTTTGTATGCAAGTTGGTGTAATGGTCACAGTTTGGTACATACCTCTGTATGAAGGTTGCAGTTTGCATATCCATTGGTATAATGACTATAGTTTGGATGACCATTAGTACAATGGATAATGGTCACAGTTTGGATGTGACCATAATGCCAAAACATTATGGTCACAGTTCAGTTCGTCCCTCAGTATGAGGGTCAATATTTGAATGTCCGTTGCTATAATGGATAAATCAAGGTTCTGTATGTATCTTGGTAAAATGTCACGGTTCTGTACATACCCTGGTATAATGGTCACAGTTTGGTTCGCACCTCAGTATGTGGGTCACAGTTTGAACATCCATTGCTATGATAGATAAATCAAAGGTTCTGTACGTACCTTGGTGTTATGGTCATGGTTCTGTACGTACCTTGGCATGAGCATCAGTGTGGGAGTTATGTTATATAAACTAATAAAACACAAGCCCCACAAAATTCCTTTTTAATTTCAGGTGGCGACAAAACAAAATTAAGAGAATATAAAAGGGGTGAATACTATTGCACCACACTGTATCTGCTAAATAACTGTTTAATGACTTTGTTGTAGTTAAGTTGTAAAAATGACGAAATGATCAAATCCCACAAATTGATTTGTTGGAATATAAACAGGTATCAAAGATAAAAAAAATCTACAGGGAAACACAGAGGATAGAGTGATGAACCTGACAGTCACATCTGCTGGAACCCAACAGAGATTAATTGTTTGAGGTGATCCAAAGCTTTGAGGCGATTACAGCAATTTCTTATCCAGGAGAGAGATTATCATGGTCTGACGAGGCTCATGTCATTGGCTGAATTCTCATGCATTCACTAAAGCATTCAGAATATCAACACGCCCTTCACAAAAACACAGTATGTTCCTTTTTCATTAAATGTAATAGTAGAAAACTTGTCACGGGCTCATGTTGTACCTGTTGAGGCTGCTGCAATCTTAATATGGCACTTCCTGCAAAAATTGCTCCAAATAACCCGAACGACACACAGGCATCCTCACGCCTGATACAATGCTAACGCACCGGTCTGATGATGCATTTTCCAAATACTGCATGCTGACTTTCCTCGTGCATTTGATGAATGTAAATGAGAAACCTATCCAAAGAGAAACCTGTAGGTTCCATTAACTCTGGTGATAACGTGGTGGGGCTGTATTGATCTTGCCTGGCTGAGACTCCTCGGAGAAATAAAAAAGGGGAAAACAGACACACACACACTCACACAGATAGACACAGACTGCCATCTGTCATGGATGTCGGCAGTCTGGCCACCATCCTCCCTTCTAAATGGAGCAAAAGACACAGAATAATAGACTGAGGGAAAAGGAGAGAGACGAGGAGTGGACTGTTGCTCGGGGAGCCGACAAATAGCAATGGTTTTTATTTTGTCTCTGTGCAAGTTGCACTCTTTACGTTTTGTTGTTGGAATTGATGTCATCAGACCACCTATATTTTAAGGTCATCTATTCAAATCTTTAATAACATTGCAAAGCTGTTGAGAAAGGTGATGCCTGATTCAATGTGATCCTTCAAACACAGTGAAAAGAATTAGATGGTAATTGTGGAAACAAAATGAACAGTTGGGACACTTTTCCCCTTGTTGGATCCGTGCAATGTGGGGATGATAGCTGAAAGAGTATGGGGGTGTTTTCTTTTCTGCTGTATAGGCCTACATCTCAAATGTCATCACTCATTTGCAGTCATTGGTTGTGTGCTCGTGTTTTTACATAGTTTGTTTTTTTAACACTTACGTGACCCAAATGCCAAAAAACATAAATATTGTAATCTAAAGAGCATTTTGGACTATAATGGTGGGTGTTGGTGTCTTTAAATATGACAAAAAAGAAATAATGTAACATTAACTTAGAGTAGTGGACAATAGCATTTGTGTGCCTACCTGTGGCTGATCTGTGTCCCCCGTAGACTGGACATGGTCTCTTCCAGGTTCTGCCTCAAGTCGGCGATGTTCTTCACCGTCCTCATGCGTCTCGTCTCAGGGTCCTCTCCTGCTGAGACACAAGTTGTTGGATTCACTTAAAAGCTCGGGCCATACGAACCACTCAAACACAGAAAAGGGAGGAGGGCGTCTGATGTAAAGGGATTTCACTGGGTGTCACTGAACGTCTCAGAGGGGGGAACAGAATGATGACCAGTCAGAATGACAGGAAGCCCCTCGCTGACAATTTAGAGCCCAAACAATAAAAGAGCCTGTCAGGCTGCACTACATGCGCTTCTTTTCTTGTTTTTTCCCCCAACTATTTTTCCTCCAGGCTGATGCAAAAATGTCATGTCTTGACACCACATGATCTGTCAGTCAGAGCAGGACAAGGTCTTGCTTGTAAAAGCAACTTCTGTCAGAGTTCCTGGGCTTCTCTGTCAGGTGCTCTGGAAGAAAACACAACTGCCTCTCTGTCAGAAAAGTAAACTAGATCTTTAATATATCAGGTGTTTACAGAGCCTTCTCAACAAATAAAACATGTTTCATTGAAGCACTGAAATAAGCTTGTAATACTATAGGCACACATTGAGCAATATTTCAGAATAGCAAGAGCACGAAGCACACCAAAATATCTGCCTGTCTGATCTAATTAAGCCTTCCTGCTAACTTGTTAAGCTAGTTCATATCTTCAGGCGGGTACTACAGATTGGGTTATTAACAAGTGGTCTGAGACTAAAAAGATGGCAGCAGGTCTCATTTTTACTGTTAAGATGCTTTTAGAGTCAAAATGTCTCCATGGTAAAGAAATAAACCCGCAGATGTTCTTTAATGCAGCGGGAAGGAAGGATAGATGCAAAATGTGTGTTCTGCTTGATAATATTTAACAAGCTACTGCATGACTCAGCAAAATTGGTAAAGGAATATGATTAAAAGGTGTGAAAAGGCTTTTGGTGAATCAGAACCAGTGCAGCTGAATGTTCTTAACCCTTCTCAGATACTAAAACTAAAAAAAAAACTACTGCCTGAAGTTCTCCACCTTCTACCACTTATCCATATTTGGTTCAAGGAGGGAACAAGTCTATGAGAGAAACACAAACATCCCTCTCCCCAGCGACACTTTCCATTTCCTCCTGGGGGAATTTGAGGCAGTCCCAGGCCAGAGAGGATACATATCCCTCCGGACCTGGGTCTTCAGCAGAGTGCCCTACCAGTGGGACGTGACCAGAATACCAAAGGGATTCGTCTAGGAGGACGCATTCTAATCAGATGAACCACCTCAACTGACTCCTTTTGATGTGAAGGAGCAACTCCACACCGGACTCCACCCAGACTTTGGAGCTCCTCACCCTATCTCTAAGGCAGAGTCCAGCCACCCTATGTATTTAGATCATTTTGGCTGTTTGTATTCAGGATCTTGTTCTTTCAGTCATGATCCACGTCTCATGACCACAGATAAGGGTTGGAACGTAGACAGACCAGTAAATTGAGAGATTTGCCTTTTGACTCAACTCTTCCTTCGCTACGACTGACCGAAGCAACGTCCTCTTTACTGAGGATGAGGCCCCAATCCATTAACCCATCTCCTGCTACATCCTATCATTACTTGTGATCACCAATGCCAGCCCCGCATGAACCCACCACCTGCAGGGACAACTGCCAAGGTTGGGTGCGATGGATGTTGGGTGGCAGGCAAGGTAGGATTCCTGGTCATGCTAATTACTGGCGACATAGACTAGTCTTGCTAACTTGTAAAGTTAAAATGGACGATAAAGCTATTATTATATAAAAGTGGCTGAAGTTCAGATCATATTAATGTGAACTATACTTGGGAAAAGTTCACAATACAGAGAATATTTAAATATTATTCACATTTGATTTAAATAAACCAACAAATATGCAAAACTTCCAGGTAGAAACTTAACTTAAAAGACACTTTCAACCACACTGCCAACAATGCCTAAAATCTCCAAATGAGAGTCTTCAAAACATCTAGAAAAAATTCAGTCTGGTCTATGTGACCAAATATTTTTAAGCCAACACTTGACCTCAATTAAACTTGATGGTATTGTGTAATAACCAGACAAAGTACGGAGCGATAACATGTAATTGAGGTCAGGTTTGTTTATGCAGGGCTCGCCTTTAACCCCACATCTGATCTTTAGTGTGTGTATAGTTTCTAAAGAGGAATAAAAGCACCACATCAAACGTACTTGACTGACAAAAATTTGCAGAATGGGGCTCAATGTGTGGCAAGTTTTCCAAAGGCTGCTTCTCTCCAAAGAAGAAAAAAGATCCACTCTACCAAAGCAACACTCACTCACTCTGTCAAAAAAATTTGTTTTCATGTATTCCCTGCAACTCAAAACTCATCTTACCAGGGGCCCTTTGAGAAATATCTGTTATGTCTGTTAGTTGAGGTGGGACCCATAAGCAGGCAGGCAGGCAGGCGAGCTCAAAGTAAAAGTATTTATT
>JARVJO010000180.1:15667012-15677723 GCA_031762555.1 Cynodonichthys magdalenae | reverse complement strand
ATGACTGGAGCAGGTGAGACACTGACTGGAGCTGGAGCAGGGTCAAACTCGGGCTCGCTTTCATAACAGCGGAGCCCAGGATAAAAAAAATCCTCCAGTTCAGACTCGTACCGGGGGAGTGTGGATTCTGGGGGCACAAACTCAGGAGCAGGACCAGATGGCGAGACTGGAGCAGATGATAAAGATGGCAGGACTGTAGCTGCTGCCCCTCTCCTTCGGCGACGGCGGCGAGACGCAGCAGATGTGGGGAGCTCGGCTGGAGCCGCAGAGTCAGGAACTGTTGGTTCTGCAGCCGGCTCGGAGAACTCAGGAGAACGTGGCGACGCGGCGTCCGGGACCCGACCCGGAGGTTGCTGAGGTGCGGAGTTCTTTGCCTCGGCCAAACTCCTCAAAGTGATGGTGAGGAGACGCTGGTGGCCAGGCAGGATCCGTAGCTCCGGACATCTCATAATAGTGTTTGCCAGTGTGTGGAGGCTCTGGCGGTGAAAGTCGGGACCAAGGGACCACCCGAGGAGCATCAGCGATCCACTGATTAAAGGGTGCGTCACCTCGAGCTCCTCAGGCGGCAGATACAGGGTGGGCTCCTCCTTATTAGAAGCGCCGGAGACTCTGCCAGCTGGGTCTTTAGTTGGTCCGATCATTCTGTTATGTCTGTTAGTTGAGGTGGGACCCATAAGCAGGCAGGCAGGCAGGCGAGCTCAAAGTAAAAGTATTTATTAAATAAAACAAAAGCCGACGTGGCGGCAAAACTGCAAAACTCACTGACAGGAGTGCGGGAGGAAACCAGGACGGAGAACCAAACAGAGAAACACAAGGGAGCCAGGATGAACAAACAATGATCGGACGAAGGTTGAGAGCAAATGACCAGATTATATACAAACAGGGCTGAGTGGAAGTAAAAACAGCTGAGTGATTACAAGGGCTGACAGGTGTGTATGAAAGACGAACACTGAATCACTGAGGAGACATGACACTAGATGAACACAAGGGGGAAGCACAAGACCACAGAAAGCACATACACAAGACAGAGATTCTCACAATATCCAATTACAATCCCATTACAACGTGACACAGGAAGATCTGGCCCTGGATTCTCTGTCGTGACCAGATACTTCATGCTACACTGAAAAGCAGCCCAAGGCGTGTGTGTGCATATAAGAGCAATTATGTGCAGTGTAGTAGCAGAGGTCCCACCTGCACAGTGGGATAGCTGGATTTTCTAAGACATGACGACATTGTCACAACTCTGTGTGAATGAATGAATGAATGAATTTACCCGCTTCTTCCTTTCAGAGTCACGTGGGTCACTGTTACCCATATCCAGCAGTGACTGTGTGAGGGATGGGGTACACCTGTACAGGTCGTAAGTCCATCGTAGAACCACGTAGAGACAAATAAAACAACCAACCATTCACTCTCTCACTCACACCTTGGGACAGTTTAGAGTTACCAATTAATCTAACATCATGTTTTTGGTCTGTGGAAGAAATCCCAGAGAAAACCAACACATGCACAGAGAGAACATGCAAACTCTACCCAGAAACGTCCTTGGCCAACAGCTCTACGAACTGAACCACCGTGCTGCTTGCAGGTCGGCCCTGAGACGTAGAATAAATTTGGAGCCAAGTTTTAAATCTGAAATTTTCTCTATTTGTATAAAATGTAAAATATTGGAAAATTTGTGTAATTTACAGACAATCCACACAACGAGACTTATGGAGCTGAGAAGCTAAGTTTGAGGGTTTACTTTGGGATATGGTTCATTTTTATTTTGGTTTCAGTTTCCTTCAGCATCACATTTAAACCAAATTAACCCTGCTTTACTGAACATGACCTGCTATCTTTCAGCTTCCCAAAGGGTGTTTCTATCTCTGCTTTCTAAAAGGTTAATGCCTCTTTAAAATAAGCAGAAAAAAACAAACCTTTAGCATTTGCTTCTGTTTTATGTTGTACTGAATTATAACCCTAAAACCAAGCAAAGAACCCAACCATGACTTATGTGCACCATTACGCCCCTATCATGCTTGGATCAATACATACTTTGAGACTTTGTAGCCCTGTTGTTCAGCGCTTTTCATAGCAGTTTAGCAGCTCATTGGGATTCTTTTAATCCACGTAAACAACAACTGCTCCTCTAAACAAAAACTGCCTCAATGGATGGCTGAACATGCTGAGAGCCAACTCTGATGGGCTGAAGGAGCTCTGTGGAGTTTTAAATAGTCTCTAATCCATCTGGACAGATCTCTGACACATATAAATACACGTGTAAACATAAAAACAAAAAGAAGCACCTGCTTGAATCCACACATGCCATAAACCAGCCTGCACACACGGACACTTGAAATAATGAGCTATTGATCACACTGGCTGCGCGATTCACAGGCTGTGAGGGAGGTGTAAGTAATAAAAGCTGTGCCTTTTCTGTGGAGGAAGTGTTGCGTTCCCACTATTCGAATCTCAAGGTGCTGCATCATACCTCAGCTGAAAGGAAGTCCACAAAAATGTCCTCATTGCTAAAGTTCACCTTGTAGCCATTTTTTCCATTTGTATTAATCACAATAATCATCTCTGTCATAACAACTTAAGAATTCCCATCCTTTATTAGAGTTTGGTAATTGGACAAATACATCCTCCCTCGACATTAGCTTAATTTTTAAAGAACAGTATTTTCTTTACTTTATTGTAGCTAAGTTAACTTTCTCTTTTGATCTGAAAATGAATGTACCATTCAGATAAACATCCTGACCATGCAGGTTAACTACTGTGTTTGCAGCAAGAAAAGCCTCAAATTCTCTGTCAGGTCCAGCTTAGTTGTGGTAAGCTGCTGCCCTTTTATTGCTCAGTGGAGATCGGTGCAATCTATTTGTTTAAATTCTAAACAGCTTCGATGAATTTTTAACAAATAAAATATAGTAAAGAGGTAAATAAATTTATCTTTAGGAGAAATATACATTCTTGGAAAACCATACAAACGACCATTTATGGTAACATATGGAAACAACAACAAAAAAAGTTATTTCTATGTTGCTTGAGGGAACGCTACTGGCTCTAAATGTGAAATAAGGTTTCTGGTATTATTTTGAAACATGATGTATATATTTATATGGACACATATATAGCTTAACTGTGTGGTTAATATTCTGTATACTGACATTTAAAAAAACAGAAAAATGTAATAAAATATCCCACAATTTCTATAACAATTGAGTCTTTCCTCACAAATTAAATCCACAGGTGGGTTTTACAATTAACTGTTAGTTTTCATATAAGATACCTGACAAATGGAAACATATATACCCGTTTTAATGATATTTACTGTGATTGTAGAGATTTGTTGTATTAATTGTAAAATGTTTAGAGTGATGCTTTGTTTAACACCAAAGGAATTCCAAATTAGTGAATTTGTGTTCTGTTGGGTAGCAGAAAGTCTGTGTTCACAAATGTTGAGAAAACAAGGATTGCCCAATTTCCCAAATTGAAAGAAAGAAATAGAAAATACAATCAACCAAAAAAAAAAAAACAAAGACACCCGTGGGTTGGTCATCTGATGACCAAAATTTTGGTCGATCACCAAACCTGATTTTCTGCTAAATTAGCAGTAAAGTTATACACAGAATAGTCTATTTTTTTGTAAAATGAAAGAGAAAATCAATATTTGTAAAAGTGAACTGCTAGTTTACCCTCAATGAATATGTGTGTGTAGGAGTGAACTAAAAGATGCGTGTGTTTTATATCCTGTTCTTGAAAATGTCCTTTAAGCAATGTTTAAAAATGCTAATGGCAAATTTTGAGAAGTATGTCCCATCCTCCTGAGGATTAAAAATGGAAGACTCTTCCTGCTTTGATATTCTCCAGGCTGCATCTTTAAATCCGAACTCTGAATTAACACAAACCATTTTAACTTCCAGAGTTTCCAGTTTTACGGTTGTCACAATAATCCATGCATGTTGGATCATTTCTAAGCACGGTAGATTATAGTATTCTAATTTCTACTTGCATTGTACATGTTCGGGGTGTTAACTTACGTGGCTTAGTGTGCAGCACCTGCTCCAAGTCGCCCAGCATGGTGAGGATCACCTCCTTATCCAACTGAGCCGTTCCTTCACGAGGACCTCCCTCTGAAACCTCCTCCTCTGCCCAATAACCACCATCTTTCTCCTTCTCCACCCTCTTCCCATCTCCTTTTCCTGCTGCTGTTTCCTTACTTGAGCATCCACCTCGGCCCTCTTCCTCCGCTCCTGGCCCCTCCCTAGACTTCCGTTGTGCCTCAGATCTTGGGTGGCCGCTGTAGGATGCCCTCTGTGGCCTCCCGCCCGCTGCCGTGCATCGCCAAGGGACCGGGATGAGGGAGTGCTCTGACTGCGACAGGACCTTAGTGAGGGAAAGGGACAGGGATTGGGCTCTGGTGCTACGAACACCTGCGGTCCTTGAGGTTGCCTCCTTCCTGGGGCTCCCTTGAAGACTGCTTCCCGCCCGCCGCGAAGACGGCAAGTGTAACCCTGAGTTCGGAGGGTGAGAGAAACGAGAGGGCGGGTCGCCCAGGTCGAAGGAGAACACCCGCTGCTCGCTGTCGCCGAACAGGGTCAAGTTAGTGAGCGACCGTTGCTTGACCCGCAGGTTGAGGTTGTCGGAGAGCGGCTGGGGAGGCCGTCGACCAGAGCTGCCTCCTTGATACATGGAGAACTCTGCCCCTCGCTTCATCTCTGCCTGACCCTTCCTTCTCGTCGCACCGCTCACCTCGTTAACACCGGCACCTCAGGAACAGATCACACGCGAGCGAACCCACCTTCGTGCAGCTCACATCCTGGTTGCACTACCACAGACAGAGAGCAAGTGGAAGAAGGGTGGAACCAGAGCACAGAGGAGGCGAAGAGATGTGTTCCCTTGTCCCACGCCTCCCAACTGAGGTCCAGGCTTCAGTGAGCAGCAGGGGAAGGAAGCATGAGGTGAAGAGTGCAAAGAAAACCTCCTTTTGGGGCATGTAGGTAAAATCCAGATCCATTCCTGAGCCAGAGCACGCTCATGGTCAGACTCTCAGCTAGACCAAATCACTTCTCTCTTCTACTCCGTCCACTGTCCGCATGCTGTCTGTCTTCTCTCTCCTGCCTCACCACAGTCAGGGGCGTGGATGAACGAGCCGCTACATCTCCTCTCCCCTCCCTGCGTTCCCACTCTCTTTATCTCCCCCCCCCCTTTTTAAAATGTTTTCATTCACTCGCAACTATCTCCCTATACCTTCTGTCTCTTCTTTAATTACCAGCTCACTGCCACACATCTGCTGCTTCCACTCTGACACCTCCTCTCTCCTCGCAGCGCAGAATGAATGGCTGGTGAAGCCGGCGAGTGGGCTCACGTCGCTCCCCGTCTGCCTGTGGATTCCAGGAGGCAGTTTTCTCTCCGCTGCTCCCGCTCTGTGTTTATCACCTCCTTCTTTCCCCTAATCCCTCTCATTTTCTTCTACCGTTCACTCCTTGCCCTTATCTCCTCTCCCTCGCATTATCCTCCAGCCTCTCCCTGACAGCGTGACAGTGAATTGTGTGGACAGTGCACCTGGAAGCTTCACAGCCGCGGCTGCACCACTCTGCCCGCCTGACTTAATTAAATGCTTGCTTCAGGAGCTAAAACTGCGAGCCCTGCAGCTTATCATGGATCAACAAGGAGACCACAGAACCGACATATTCCCATCAATCAATGCAAACATTATTAGCCTATTAGTCACACCTGCCTTCCACGCATTTGCTAATGCTGGTTACAGAAAAACACTGGAAGAAGTCTTCTTAGAAATCAAAATCAGGCGTTGAAATTGTGAAGTATTTATTTAGAGGATTGGCCTTGATTATTCCTATTTGAATGCTAATTTTTTATTTTTGTCACAATTTTCAATTAGGTACCCCTAATACATGGTTGAAAAAAACCCATACAAAAAATACATCACATTATGAAGCTCAATCGGGAATAGTGTTATGACTTTTAGTAGCAGTAAATATAAAGTGTAGACAAAATTTGCCAAAACATTGTGAAAACCTCCACATACACAACATAATGGGATTTTGGCAAAATGAGTGAGAAAACCATCCTTTTAGCTCAGATATACCTCTCATTAAACATAATTCAAAGTTTAACAGGAAGACTTTATGTGTCTGACACCTTAAGATCTTCAGCTTTTACTGAATCACAATCTATCGTGCACTCTAACTTTTAAATTGGGTGTACAGTTCATGATTTTACAGCCACAAACTTTACGCTTCTTTATCAGTTCTTATATCAAAACAGGCCTTTTTGCCTTTGTTTACCCAGCATGTCACTTGGTGCTATACAACTAAATCTTTCTCCCATTCTCCCACAATGCAAAGCATGCACACCTGAACTCCCCTTAGACTTCCATTGCATTCAAGCTCGGAAGTTTCTCTTGGAACTGGAAGTAAATAATCTTTTTAACTTGTCTTGTTGAAGGGAGTGACAGAGACAGTTGAGTGGTCACCATGGTGACCCTGATGAGCAACTGGCAGCAGCTTTAACGTTTCAATTAAAATATCAAAATGTAAACATATCATCAGGTTAGATTAAAGAAAGTCGTAAAGGAAAGTTGTTTTAGTTTGGGTCAGTAGTTGCATTTACAACTCAAAATTTCTTAGGTTTCTGTGTAGATATTAAACATTATAAATTACCCGAAACCAGAGGTCTTCAACCCTGTTCCTTGTGGCACACTGTCCTGCTTGGTTTTAACTGTTTTCCGTATTCTGTATACCTGATTCAAATAATTAAATTACCTACTCAGAATGTCATCAAGTTTAGCAGGAGCCTGTCAATCACTCATTCATTTCAGTCAGGTGTGTTAAAAGCAGAGAAACATCGAAAACGTGCAGGACAGTGGGTCACAAGAAACAGGGTTGAAGACCTCTGCCCTAAACAGATTTCACGTCTCAACTCTACAAGTTCACTGAAGCGTGAATGGATATACATGGGAAAGAGGTTAATTCGTTGTGCAGCTTTGATGTTAGAAAATAGACACCACTGACTTTGGTTTCACCTATGTATGCAAAACAAGTCGGCATGTCATGTGGCATCCGTGGCATGCCCACTCTTGAGTTTCTCTCTCAGATACTCGTTTCTGCCTCTCTAGGGGGGGAAAGGATGAAAGATGTGAAACGATTCTGAAATGTGTGACTACAGAAAAGCAAGCGTATGTAACGGACCCCGAACAAAGAGAATGGTCGGCACTGTTGTCTAATTTTATCCCCAAAATGATATGCTTGGGAAAAGCCAGGACCAAAGCAAAATGTCTGGAATGTTGCTGCCCACTTGACATCCCCAACCCTGTAATCACATGCTGTTGTTTGTGCAGGCTGGGCTTTGTAGACTTCAGGCTTTGAACTTGACATCTCATTCTGGTTTATTATCCAAGCTAACCTATGTTTTCTCTTTTACAACAAAGACTGAATTCCATTTCAGATGAACATACTTCCTGTTTTATTAAACAAACTAATCCTCTAAAGGCTGAATTTGAAAAATTTATGGAAATCCCCAGCAGCAAAGTTACAGGTAAAAGTTAGGTGGTACATTGACCTTCAACAGTAAATTGCTTTAAGATTTGCAGAAATAAAGAGCAAACACTCATCTAAACCTTGCAGAAAGCAGTTGAAACAATAGGTTTTCTCTGTGCCAGCTGTTTGTTGTTTTGGCAGTTTTGAGTTCCACTTTCTCACCCAGAATCCAAGTATGTGATATAAAACTTTTAAAACTGGCAGTTCCATTAAAACCATTCTACTGTGTGGTATTTACAGGCTAGTAAAGATTTAACATTTTATAGCAGTAAACTTGTGAACCTCACAAACAGCCATGAAGGGATTGGCAGAAGTTTTCAAACATTTTAGGTAGTCATTGAAGTATACAAATTCAAATAGTGTGACTGTCATTTTGTCTTTTTTCCACCAACGCTTGGTACTAACACACAGCTTATACTATGACAAGGTAATGGTAGTGAGCTGTTTCTCAAATAACAAGGTGCTATGTTCAGCTCAACACCTGCCCAAACAAACACCTGCATAAACGAATACACACCAGCCCAAAAAACTCAAAGTAATAATAATACTTTTTTTTTTGTAAACACCTTTCAAGACACTTAAGGAGACTATGCAAAATTAAAAACAATGCCCTACAAAAATCACAACAAAAAAGCACAGACTAAAAATCATAAACTAGCAGTAATGGCTAAGAAATGGGGACCTCCACTCAGGCTATATTTAGAACACCTAGTCATGTGACTACATCAATCACAGTGTGCAGGTTAACCATGTTTAAACTTAAAGAAATTTGGGAAAACAGCATCAAACTCCACAGGGAGGACCACAAAACCTTGTGTTATGGTTCTTGTAACAGTGACTCAGGACACAGCCATCATCCCAACATCAAAGGACTATTTTTTATCATTTTTCCCAAGCTAAGATACAAGCTAACAGCTGGATTCGAGCAATGGGACTAGCAGGATTTGATAGTAAAAAATTGCAACCATGACGTTAACGTCTGCTCCAAATGTTTTGTCGAAGGTAAAAGACCAACACTGGACCACCCGGATCATATCCCTGCACTTCCTGTACGTAAACTGGTACAGTAAACCATTTTTTACTGTAACGTACTGCTAGCTTTCCTCAAAGCATCCATGCTACCTCATATACATTGCTCTACTGCTGTCACACATAATAATATTAATGCTTACATTAATTTTCAACACTACTGTGAAGTTTCTTTAAACAATGCAGAAGCAGAGACTCAAGTGATAAAAATGCACACACAGACACACACACACAATAGATGCAGCAAGCTAAGCTCTAAGACACGGTAAAAACAGCAACCTTTTTAACATTTCTGCTCACTTTCCATTTCTTTTGAAGAACTTGACCCTTCAGCCAACGTTTAAACTGAACGTTCCTGTGATTCCTGAATTTAGATGTGTCGAAATTCACTCTAGAAATGTTTTTTTATGTTATGATATTAACATTGAGTCACCATATAATCCACACCGATCATTTGAAAGCGGGCAGATAATGTATGTAAATGATATGTCACAAGGGGAGATCGCCATTAGAGTGAAGATCTAACTTGAAAAATGTGAGTTTTGATTTGAAGGTTGGAAGACAGTTAGTACAAATGTCTGGAAGTAGAGAGTTGCGGAGTTGGGGAGCAGAGCGAGAATAAGCTCAGTTTCCTGTGGGGCTGCTGAGGCAGACAGGGTTGAGGTGGAAAGAAGAACGAAGAGAACAGGAATGGGTCGTGATGTGCAGGAGGTCAGACATATAAGGAGGGGCCAGGTTGTGGATGGCCTTGAATGCGTAGCAGCAGGATTTGATAATAACAGTCGATAAATGTTTCGTAGGTGGAAATATGCAGACTGGGTAAAGTTAAAATCATTTCATTTATGCCTCTACCACAGTAATAACTACAATCATGAGTGAGCTTCACCTTTACTACCAGAACACACGCCAACCCCTCCATAATCACCTACTTAACTGGCGTAACATGAATGTCAATGCAAAGCAGTGGCATAGGTCTGTGTGCTTTAGTGTCTGTTTTATTAGATGCCAAAACAGCAAAAAAACTAAAATAAAAACTGAAAACATTCAGTGTAAAAAAAATTTAGTGTTTTTGCTTGGATCTTTGCTTTAATTTTTAAAGCTCCAGTCAGTTGTCACAAAAACGTTACCTTTACTAAGGTAAATTCTTAGTTTTTAAGTTGTTAGGACCCCACCTCTGAAGTTTGAGATACTTTTGATTGAGCATGATAAATGATGATATGAATTCTGCTGCTATGGTTCCTGCTGGTGATCCAGTGTTGGCCTTTAGGTAAGCAAATCCAGAGCTGAAAACCCTTTCTGTGCCCAACTGTCACTACTGACCTTTTGCTTTAGCCCAAATACAACACAAACTGATTTATACCAAAGGAAACACACAGTAGAACACACACACTAAATGCTTCCAAAACTTCCCACTATAAAACACAGAGCAACATCACTTTCATGAACATGATTAAGACTAACTCAAGCATTTATACAATCGATTTATCCGGTCTTCTTTCCTTGAAAAGGGGTTTTCTAACATTTTTTTTCACACTTCAAGCACAGAACTGCAGCAGCTTTAAAGATGTGGACCAGCAATTCAAGGTTAAATTCCTAATACAACCAATATTAATGTGCTTATTTATGCACCCACACACAGGAAGTTGATGTTGGTGCACCTGTCATACCTGAAATCTCCTCCAGGCACTGTTTGGCTGTCTTGCTATAGACTAACTCTCCCTTGGTGGGGCTGAGGCAGGGGTCAGATGGGGCCACCATGGTGCAGTCATTTTCTGAGAATGTCCTGCGGGTACAAAGGAGAAAAAAATTAAAGTTACAAGGATAAGTGGAAAAAAATAGTGGGTTGCAAACATATTTACCACCATTGGTGTTATCTCTGTTTTGTTGCCCTAAAACTTGAAAATATTAGGTTTTTAGCTTGATTGTAAGTAATGGACCACAGATGGTTGGTCCATTATTCAGAGGGCAATCTAAGTTCAATAGATTTATCTGTACATCTGTTTAGATATCCACCAAACCAAACAGCTGTCCAATACTTCAGAATAGTAAGGAATACCACCAAACTATGGAACCCCTAAGGGCTCTTAATTAAATAAATAAATAAGACATTATGAAATAAATATCTATATGAATAAAGA
>JARVJO010000180.1:15649448-15666895 GCA_031762555.1 Cynodonichthys magdalenae | reverse complement strand
ATTAGGTCCCCACAAGTAGGTGTGTATGCCAAAAACACTGTCCCACAACGTAGGGAATACCAGCCCACACAAACACAGACAGAACCACAAGAACACACAGGATCGTTTGTGTACAAATAGATGACAAGAAAAATCCATGCTGCAATAGTTGATTCAGCGGATACAACCGCATATTTGCAAGCTCTCACTGAAACACACAGATGTTTGTATTTCTATCCTTATCAGGACCATGTATTGACTTTCATTCATTTCCAGTCATTTCTGTAACTTAACCCTAACCAACCCATCAATGGCGTTTTACCATATTAGAACTGGGCTTTGGTCCCCAAAAGGACTACTGGTTCTGACAGGGTAGGTGTTTATACTAGAAAAGGTCCTAAAAAGGTAACAAAAAACAGGCACACACACCTTAACATTTTATTTTCATCTGATTTGTAATTTAGAAAACAAAAAAACAAAAGGACTAAAACATGCACAAACAAATCTAAGCACATGTCAGTGAGTAGCAGTAACATCCACTTATGCACACACTCACACACACACACACACATACACATTAGGGATCATCGTCACCACCTGCAGAACTGCAGATAAGACCTGACTTCCAATTGTAACTGTGACTTCAGCTTAACTGGAAAGTTTTTTTTTCCTCCTGCAACTTTTCTATATCTCATTGGATTTGAAAAGACAGAGGCAGAGATCTTCACTACTGTAGCTGCATAGAACAATATAGACCCACACAAAAAAAGACACTTGAATTTTGTGGTAAAACCTGCAGCTGAAAACCATAATATTAAAACCTGAATCTGCTCTTTCCGAATCAAAGGTTTTCTGTTTGCATCATTTTACATGCAAACTCTAATTTCTTCATTACGTTGTTTCAATGTCGCCACTGTAAATGTGATGGGTTCATCACATGTAATGAAGAGTAAGACAGGCCTCATTCTATCCCGAGTACCTGTCTAAGATAGTCTAAGCTTCTGAGAGTCAGAAGTTCAAGTGTTTGGATCTGACCGAGTTTTGGACTACAAGGAGGGACCGGAGAAAGAAACAGAGGTGGAGAAAAAAATTAAGCGACTAGTGGCTAGCGGCTACCATCGCCGTCGACTGCCACCTCAGCTCGCCACCGGTTCGGCCCACCAGCTAGCAGCAGTAAATAACTCTGACAATTTGAAGAAAATTAGAAAATCACTGGACTTTATGGGTTTAGAACGGTCAAGATTAGCATCTCAACAAGAACTTCTGATCGGTCTGGTTGAGGAAGTGAAACAGTTGAAAGTTGCAATAAGTGACAGTGACAAAAAAATAGCCAAACTGGAACAAAATGTGGATCATCTGGAACAGTACACTAGACGACATGATTTAATAATTACTGAACTTGAAGTTTAAACACCGGATTTACGCTAAAGTAGCAACAAATGAAACCACCACAGAAGATGCACCCCAAGAAGAAATATTAACACTGGAGCAACAAGTTGTGACTTTTTTTTTTTACAAAACATTCAATTCAATTCAGTTTATTTATATAATGCCAAGTCACAACAATTGTTGTCTCAGGGCTCTGTACACAAAAAACAATAAAAGTTAAAGAAGAAGCCAGCAGACTGAGCCGAATCTTTGCTTCGACACAGTCTCCCGTCTTGAGCAGCACAGTGGGGACAGTGGAGAGGAAAAACTCCCCCTTAACAGGAAGAAACCTCCAGCAGAACCAGGCTCAGAACAGGCGGCCATCTGCCTCAACCGGCTGAGTTTGGGGGACAGGAAAGAGACAGTGTTTGCAAGTTTAATAAGTGTTTAATGTGAGTGTTTAATAAGGAATGGACAACAAAATATTTTTTCACTGAAGTCCGATCAACAGCTGTATGTCCGATATGCCAAGAAACCGTTGCGGTTTTCAAAGAATACAACATCAGCTGTCACTTTGCTACGAAGCATTCTAATTATGCTAGCAAGCAGTCAACCCAAGATGTGCGGCTACAGCTCAGAGGTTGGTGGCCAATTTACAAACTCAGCTAAACCTTTTTCATGGACAAACTACAATTCAAGAGTCATGTACCAAGGCAAGTTTTTTGCTGACATTCAAATTAGCAAAGGCTAGCAAGCCTTTCTCCGAAGGTGAGTTTCTTAAAGAATGCATGGTGGAGGCAGCAGGTGTCTTATGTCCGGAGAGCAAAGACGTTTGAAAAAATCAGTTTATCACGCAGGACTGTGACTCGCCGTGTGGAACTGACTGATGAAAATATAGCCAGCAAGTTAAACAAAAATGTGGAGTCCTTTAACTTATATTCACTGGCACTGGATGAAAGTAACGACATAAAAGTCACTGCTAAGCTCCTCACTTTTATCTGAGGGATTACTGACAGTTTTGCAATAACTGAAGAGTTTTTAACCATGGAGTCCCTGAAAGGACAAACTCGAGGAGAGGACTTATATAACCAGTTGTCAGCTGTCATCGAAAGAATAAAGCTACCTTGGAGTAAACTTGCCAATGTCACCACGGATGGATCACCAAATTTAACTGGAAAAAAAGTTGGGCTGCTGAAAAGAATCCAGGATAAAGTGAAAGAGGGCAACCCTGAAAATTATGTTATTTTCCTTCACTGCATCAGCCATCAGGAATCTCTGTGTAAGTCCGTACTGCAGCTTAATCATGTTGGAGGAAACCAAGGTAGATCACCAGGACTTGCTTTACCACTCTAATGTCCGCTGGTTAAGTTTGGGCAAAGCGTTCCAACGAGTGTGGGAGCTGAAAGAGGAGATCAGCACATTTTTGGAGTTAATGGAGAAATCAGACAAATTTCCTGAGCTGAGAGATCAGAACTGGCTTTGTGACTTTGCTTTTTCTGTGGACATATTGTCACACATGAATGAGCTAAACTTAAAGCTACAGGGAAAAGATCAGTTTGTGCACAACATGTGCACAAATGTGAGAGCTTTTAAATCTAAGCTTACCTTATTCTCCAGACAAATTTCAAACAAATCTTTTGCTCATTTCCCCACATTAGCCATGCAAAGAGAGGCCCCCCAAAATGTGAAGAAATACAGCAAATCACTGGACGACCTACACAGAGAATTCTGCCATCGGTTCTGTGATTTTTAAAAAATTGACAAGTCACTTCAGCTGGTGTCCTGTCCCCTGTCATAAGATCCTGAAACAGCACCACAGGAGCTGCAGTTGGAGCTGATCGATCTTCAGTCTGACTCACTCTTAAAGGAGAAGTTCAACTCTCTTAAACTGAATGACTTTTATGCTTCACTTAATGAAGCCATGTTTCCAAACCTGCGGAGGATGGCACAGAAGATGTTGGTGTTGTTTGGCTCGACCTACGTGTGTGAGCAGACGTTTAGCGTCATGAACATCAACAAAGCCTACTGCAGATCCAAGTTAATGGACCAACACCTCGGCTCTATCCTGAGAATTGCCACAACAAAACTAACTCCCGACTTTGACGTACTGGCTAAAAAGGGAGACCAACAACACTGTTCCCACTGAAAACGTAAGTTTCTCTTTTGTGTTGTGAAAAAAATAATAATAATTTGTAAAGTAAGCCTTACATACCCATACTTTACTATTAAACTTTAACAATTTCATTCTTTAAAAGGCAAAACCTTTTGTATAATGGCTTTTAAAGGTCATTTTTATCATTTCACAGAAACATTATATTGATATGCTCGTGGCCCTGTCAAATTTTAGAACCCATTGTGGCCCACAAGTCAAAAAGTTTGCCCACCCCTGTTTTAGACCTGTGTTTGAAACCCCACAACAACTCCGGGACTAATTTATTTATGCACTGGGATTACAAGGCTAAAGTAAATGGACATTTTGGAAACTGATTTACTAAGTTGTAGTTGCAAACAGTTTGATCTCAGTGAGATATTATCCTAATCAAGTAAAGTTTGTGAAAATTTGGAGTCATTTAAATGTGCAATGTAGAAGCAGGGGGTGGCTAATGGTGGTCTTGTAGGTCCGCCCACTTTTTAGGAAACCCCGCCCTGCCACATAGCTTACATTTTCTTTTCTCTTTCTTATTTGGCATAAAGAATAAATGTTAAGTTACTACATTACCAATTGAAACAGATACTTAGTCATTTAAATAAAACAGCAGAAGGATTAAAGTATTTCTGATTGTGATATTTTTTTGCAAAAAGAGAAATGTTTTAAGTTGTTAAAGTTTTTTGGGGCCTAAAAGACAATGTAAATCTGGTGAAATATGGCTGAGAGCATTGCTCACTGAAATTTGAACCAAATGTCTAACTAAAAACATGGCAGTAAGCAGAACTTTGAAGTCCAAGCTTCAAAATATGTGTTCAGGAGCCTGTGGGAGATGCCACAGATGGCATGTTCACTTAAGTTTTGCTCACTGAATAAGCTGCTTTGGTTTTTACACTTTTACTTTTAGTTCTGCGCTCTACTGCTGCCAATCAATGTTGGTCCAAGACAGACAGCCACAGCAACGTGGTTTAATCTGTGGCTCATGATACAAATTCAGCTGGCTCATATACTGTATCTTTCTAAATTCTATCTGCACCTTTTATTATTGTAACATCAGGTAAGCACATGCCACCCGATCCATCGTAACAACGCTGTCTGACTGAAGAAGAAAGGAATGGATTCCAAAACACTGCCAAAGCCTGGATTCTCACATTGAGGATGAAACCCAGACAGCCAAATAATAGGCTTTGGCATGCAGCGAGCAGAGCATGTTAATTTGTTCTGTAATGACTGTGAAGAGATGTGGAGGCGAGAGCAAGACGCGCGGTGGGGAGTGCCAGCTGATCACAGACAGAACGCCAAGATTTCACGGCTTGTGTGTTTTAGTCTGTGTGCCCAGGTGTGACTTGGAGAGAATGAGTTAAAGGTTCAGTTGTAGGGCAGATGACTTGGAACTGGAAGGTCACAGGTTCATCCCAAGACATATTCGTTAACTTTACATTGCTGCCAGCTGTTCCCTTGGGTGTTTCTCACGTGTGATAGATTAAATGCAGAGCACAAATGTTATTATTGTATGGGAATATGCAAAAATGATAAGAAATACCAATAAAAGCAAACAGCTACGATCACATCCACTAATCATGAATGTCATCTTGACATTTGAGCTGTTCTTTTTCAGGGTGAAATTGCTAAAACAAATTCAACTCCCAGGATTTAGGAAAATTATTGGATGCACAAGTTACACTATATTGCCAAAAGTACAGTATATGCTCACCCATCCAAATGACAAATTACTTTATGGACAAAGCAAGGTCCATAAAGACATGGATGGCAGAGTCTGGTGTGGATGAACTTGACTGGCCTGCACAGAGTCCTGACCTCAATCCAATAGAACACCTTTGGGATGAATTAGAGTGGAGACTGAGAGCCAGGCCTTCTCGTCCAACACCAATATGTGACCTCACAAATGCGCCTCTGGAAGAATGGTCAAAAATCTCCAGAAACACACTTGTGAACCTTGTGGACAGCCTTCCCAGAAGAGTTGAAGCTGTTCTAGCTGCAAAGGGTGGACCAAAATCATATTGAACCCTATGGATTAGGAATGGGACGTCACTTAAGCTCATATGTGAGTCAAGGCAGGTGAGCAAAAACTTTTGGCAATATAGTGTAAAATTGATTGTGAAATTTCTCTAATCCACTCAGGATCAAATTATACACACTGGTGAATCTGGATTAGCTTTAAAAGTCGGGTCCTTGCCAGGAAACCAACCAATTTAACTGAAAAATGGTACCAATTCTGCCCAGATAAGGGGTCAAACTTCCAGACAGAATTGTGCCAGCATGGTGATGGAAACAAAAAGCATATGGTTGATATGCAACATGCTAAGGGACATTTAATCAAATATAATATACATCTATATTTGACCCTGTAAGTATTACTTTGACTCCATGTGAAAAAAGATGTTAAGACATTAAAAGTCCAAATCTGATATACTATTAACAACCACATTTGAGTGGAGTTCTCAATACCTCTTTATGTTCACATGCGATTTGTCGAGGTGGTCCAACATGAACAGGATGTCAATTTACGTTTCTAGTTTTAAAGTTAACTTTACATTCCATCCATCCATTATCTACACCTGCTTTTGCCCATATCCAGCAGTTACTATGTGAGGGGTGGGGTACAACCTGGACAGGTCACAAGTCCATCATAGGGCCTCAGAGACAAACAAGACAAACAACCATTCACTCACAACTTAAAGTTATCAAAGACGTAGCTGAAGAAAACCCATGATGTACAAAGAGAGCATGCAAACTTTAACCAAAAAGGTCCCAGCCAGGATTTGATTCAGCAACCTTCTTGCTAAGAGGCAACAGCTCTACCAACTGAGCCACTGTGCCAACCTAACTTTAATTTTACCCACTGAAATACAGTATCAACTGTATTGGAGTAGCAACTCATTTACTGAACTTGTGTCCTACATGTACAACTCACCTGTACATGAACGGTGCAACGGTGGCCGTGTTGGGGTGGTTGTGCTGCTGCTGCTGAGGAAGCTGAACTGTTCCGTTTCCTCCAAGTACACCTCCTCCTGCTCCTCCGCCTCCCAGCATCCCACTAGACCCAGACAGGGCTGACGTACTGGTGGATGAGGTCATGCTACTCCGCTTGCTTTCGGAGCCACCAGCGGAGCGCTGTATGTAAAAACTGCCACCTTGACCTCCTTTGGTCAGCTTGGCTCTTTCACCTTCTCCTGCCCGCATGTTGCCACTGCTGTTTAAGGCAGCTTGGTTCTGGGTTTGGGACGAGCTCTGAGACTTTGTTGATGTCGTGGAGGGGGCTTTAAGCCCTGGTTTTGGGATGCCGCTGGACGGATCCTTCTTCCCTGATGATGACTTTCCTCCCTTAGGGATGAGGCTGGCGATTTTGGAGGTCTTTTTTGTGGAGTCAACAAAAGTCTCCCGCTCCTCTTTTGGAGGAGAGTTCTCTTTAGAAGACTTCCCAGGTTTGCTTTTGTCATCCTTGTCTTTGCTTGGAGTCAAAGACCTGCTGCCACTGGCCTTTGAAGATGAGGACATGGATGACGATGAGGTTTTGCTGGGTGCAGAAAGGGATGATGCCAGAGTCTTTGTAGGGATTTGTTTGGCTGTAGCACTGCTACTGCCACTGCTGCACACTGAGCCTGTGGGGGTCAGTCCATCTTCACCATATTCTGACAGGTCATCTTCCTCCTGTAGAGCCATTTCTGCCATAGATGGTGATGCTCTTGAAGCTGAACGAGGGTTGATCAGGCGAAACTTCTCTAACATTGATCTCTGGGGAGGTGGAGCACCTGGACCGACTTTCGACACGTCGCTTCCAAGTGGTTGAAGCCCTTCCAGGGTCTGTGGGCAAGGGGTGGCAGAAGGTGAGTGTGTGGGGCTTGCCAGCATGGAGGAAGTTGCACTGTGCTTGAGGTTCATGGACTTGCTGCGCCAGGACTTCCCAGCTGTGGGTGAGGGGATGGCAGAGGCCAGCTGCTGCCCACTGAGGCTGGTGGGAACCATACCACTCCCATTCATCC
The DNA here is from genome assembly GCA_031762555.1 of Cynodonichthys magdalenae. Classification (NCBI taxonomy): domain Eukaryota; kingdom Metazoa; phylum Chordata; class Actinopteri; order Cyprinodontiformes; family Rivulidae; genus Cynodonichthys; species Cynodonichthys magdalenae. Next base: position 15,659,398 of record JARVJO010000180.1, on the reverse strand, counting down.
CACTGGACACTGGAATGCCCCTGACTGCTTCTGAACACAGAGAAAAGAGCAAAGAAATGGTTAAAAGTTGTCTTAATGGTACAACAGACTTTCAAACATCATCTTAATCGGTCTATTTAGTTTGAAAAATAACACTAAACAGATGTTAAACAATCTTATTTTATTGAAATTTTGAGTTTCTTTTTCTTTTACTGACTGACCCCTTTTCAGTGTAACAGTGGTTATTTTTAGTTCACCTGATAAATACAATGTGACAATAGTCTGTCATTGTTGGTGTGTAAATAGTAGTTTTAGAGGACAAGCCACCATGACGTCACCACACCAACAAATAAAATGAGTAACACAAATTATGTTAAAGCAACCTCAGACAACGTGTGAACCAAAGGTTGCGTTAGCGATTCGCTTTGAGGTCACAGTGACATTTCTCAGAAACACTTACAGACCCGAAGCTGTTTCTGAGTACCCTGAAGGCAAGAAATAACAATAACAATCAGGTAAAATTTCAAAGTGCCAACCCAACAAGTAGATAGGCAAAAACTTTGAGGTTTTCTTTATTAAGTTACACCCTTAATGTTATTATCCTTAAAAATGAAACTCCTGGTAATCACCCCAGATGAATTGGTGGAAATGAAATTAAACTGCGCATGTTGTTGGAATTGTAGTTGGTAAGTCTAGACTTTATTAAGATGTTCCATCTCAAAAACTTTGATGTAAAAGTTCAGAAAATGTTATAGAAATGAAAGAAAACTGAACGGGTTGAAAAATATGACCCAAAAAGTATAAAAAGATATCTCCTCAGGACCCTGAGAGAATATGTTCAACTCATCTACACTCCTAGAGACTTAACAAAATGTATTTAACGGCTAAAAAGTGAATTTGATTGATATGTCGATTTTAAATTTAATTATTTTCCATAGAGTATAATTTTTTTATTGTACAAATGTCTAATAGAGCAGCACAATGGAACAGTGGTTAAATCTGTCACCTCTCAGGAATGACTCTCGTGCTTTCCGTACTTGTGTGGATTTTCTCTGGGCACTCCGGTTTTCTCCCACAAAACAAAAACATGCATGTTAGAGTAATTGGTAACTCTAAATTGAATTGAATTATACTTTTTTGATGCCAAGGGGAACTTACAGAAAATTAAAGTGTTGCTAAGTGTGAGTAAAATTGTGTAAGATTGTCTTATTAAATATAATATATACTATATATACTGTACAGAAAAAATAAATCCAATCAACTTTCTTTAGAAAACGCATTTGACTGACGCACTTCAATCATTTGAAATTATTAAAAAAAAGGCATGTCAAGGCTCACAAGAGACACAACATGCCCATGTTTGATCCAAAATGCATTTCAGCACATGTAGGCTGTGCATCCATGAACAACGACAAGCAATTATTAAGCATCAACCATTCATATTAGCACCATAACCCAAGACCTAAGAGATAAGGTTGTTTCAGCGTTTCTGACTGAAGGGACAAAAGACAAGATGCAACAGAGTGACAGCATAAAGATATGCACCATTAGACTGAGTGTGTGTCTGGCTGTCAGTCTGCGCCGTGAACAGGGCTCAGCTGGCTTTGAGTCACCTCTGCTCTTCACTTTTATAACCACTTTAGGCAGCCAGAGGAAGGATGGGTGTCAATTCAGCTGTGGTTGAGGCAGAGACTCTACAACAACCTGAAACTTCTGATAGCATCTTTTGAAACTTTAAAACACAACTTAAAATGCCACAGTGCACTTTCTTTATGTTTAGAGAGGAATTTTGGCAAACTGCTTTAAAGTGATAGCTTTATGATCAGGTATACACAACAATATAACACAATGAGGTACATGTAATCCCTAAATTACAGCATAACGTTGACTGTTATTTAGGCGTGCACCAACATCCCTCAAACAAAATAAAAAACAAAACTGAAATTTATAAAATAAAATCAATGGAAAAGAAGTCAGTCAAAGTATGTTACGACATTGGGTTATCCATTAGTTTCTATATGGGTGTGCCAATTGAGGAAGAAAATCTCACTTTAGGTGGATCTTGTTCCTGAAACCTTTCAGCCTTTTTTTGTTCAGTTTCCCCCAGAGTATTACAGGCCCGCCAGCTCCCAATGGGATGAGCCTGGGAAATCTCCAGAGCCAGGCGTCTAAGAGACATCCTAATCAGATGCCTGGACCACTTCAGCTGACTTCCCAAATAAGGAGAAGCTAAACTCTTCTCTGATGACAGAGCTCCTTGTCTTAGCCTGTCTGCCTTGCGAAGGAAGCTCATTCGAACCACTTGTATCTGGGATCATGATCCAAATGTCATGACCCTAGGTGAGGGCCAGAATGTATAACTAACAGACCAGTAAATCATGAGACTTGCCTTCTGATTCCCCTCCTTCTTTACCACACAAAACTTAAGCTTCTGAGCCATTAGTCTACCCCTTCATCCTACCATGAGTCATCAACAAGAGCCTGAGAAAGTTAAACTTTTAAACATATTACAGCCATTCCTTATAGATGTCCTGATGCATCTCAATAAACCAGGTAGAAACGTTTAACAAGGGCAAGTAAGTTCCTCTGGACAGGTTTTTCTTTGTTGAAACATTTAGCCTCTTCTCCAAGAGACATCTTCAGTTGTTGTGGGAGTTTCAGAGAAAATTTCAGAGAAAATGAGACACTAAACATAACATCGCAGTGGCTTTCAAACATCAAAACACATTACAGCAAAACTGGTTCACCCCAAATATCCTGTCCCGGGGCACAAAGAGAGTAATGTTGTGTACGATGTTAAATTCCAGGAGGACTGTGATCAGAAAACAAGGAAAAAAAGCAGCCACTCTTCAAAATGATGGTCCAACACAGACAAGCTACATCATCAGGCCAGGACTCTGCAGTCTGCACTAATCTACAGGCCAGCAGTCCCTCTTTCAGGGATGAAGATGTTCTCATCCTTGATCGAGAGGAATGTTGGTTTGAGAGAGGAGTAACAGAAGCCATCTTTGTGAAGCAAAATTGTCCGTCGTTAAACAGGGTGGGGTAGGAGGTCTCTGTTGTCAGTTGTTCCCCTCTTAAGGCTGGTTTATACTTCGAGTCGCACGTCTTTTTCCCCCTGCTGAGTGACAAAAAATTGCGTAACTTCCGTCTGCTCTCCCGCTGCTGTCCCCCGGTGACAGTTGTCCTCTACATTGCCCCCAGTCAGAACTCCGATACGCGGACGTTGCAGCTCGGAGCGTGTGATTGGTCTGAACTTTGTGGGTGTGTTTGTTCATGAGGAGCACCGCAGCGGGTCAAGTCCTCAGCTGTGGCTGCGCCGAGGAGTTGGACCGAGCTGGACCAGAACAGAACCCCACAGCTCTTCCTCTTGCGTGTTATTTTGTTTAAAATGATATTTTTTGTCTGAAGCCAGTTTTAAAAAGAGCTCAAAGAGCAGCTGGTTTGATCCAGGTCCCATGAACGTGAGCACGCTGCTGATCACGGCTTATTTTCCGTCCACTTTTAACAAAGAAAAACAAAAAAAAGGCTCTACTTCACTCAGCTTAACACTGATGTTGAGTGGAAAAAAACACTATCCAGCCATCGTTATTTTAGTTCATATACTTCATATGAGCTGTGGGAGGGCAGAGGGAGGATTTATGATAATTTCTGGCCCGCCGCGTCTTCAGCTCGTTTATACTCAGTCAGGAAAAAGACCCACTGTCTCACGTCTTACTGAAGTATAACCCACGCTTTACAATGCTGTTATTATGAGTATGACTCAGCCCCCTGTGAACAATAGGGATAATCAGGCCACCTACAATCTTTAGGCTGATGGTCCTTTTATGCATGTGAACCATTTCAATTGTCATTAAACTTGTTGATCCACTATGCTTATAAGGCTGAGTTTACCTGCAACTCCTTACACTGAAGAAGTCTCTGAGAAGAGACAAAACATTTCAACAAAGAAGAACTAATACAGTGGACCTGAATCAACCTTGTTAAGACATTCCTTTGAGTTTTCTAGAAGGTAAGGTCCATTACACACATTAGTGCAACACTGTGTGTGCTTGATTTTTATTATGGTTTTTGTACATTTGTTGGTGGAAACCTTTTTTGAGGCTTAGGTTTAAGGTGTGAGATGGGTTTAGGTTGGAATTAGACAAGTTTAGAATAAGGGCCAGGGTTTGGTTGCAGACATGAATGGAAATAAAAAAAAACTCCTAATAAAGATAGAAAGACAAATTTGTGTATGTATGCGCGTGTGTGTGTCGTGTCAATTAACCCTGTCTTTAGCTATCACCATCACTCCTACAACCCCACCCTTTTTCTCAGGGCTACCACACTTCATTGTGCAAGTAATTTGATGTTGCCATGACGACCATCCTTTTCTATCTTTTCTTTTTCTCCCCCCTCTTTCTGCCAAGGAATAAAATGGCACCTATTTTGGGCGCGGGTGGACTCTCTCCTGACTAACACAAACACAAATTTTTCAGAGAAGCTGAGATAAATGACGGTTTAGTTTCCTGCCTGTCGGATGATTGACACCTGCAGCAAGGTATGGAGCTGACTTACAGACACAGTGCAGCTCATATGTAGCTGATACATTATATCACTATCAGGCAGAAAGTAAATAATCTGCTTGGCAGAAGAAGTCAGCAGATTCCTCTCTCTGCTTAGCGCGTGCCTCCACTGCCTCCTCCTCATCTTTTCAAAGACGCAGATGAGTCAAATTTTACAAGAAAAAAATACTTTTTTAAAAGGTTTAAAAAATCCTCGAAAGAATATATGGTGCCTCCTGCTTTCATGCCAGAGGTTTAGACTAATATCGTCTTATGTTGAGGAATGATGGAGTCATTTTGTTCAAATAAACCATGCAATATTGTGAGATCACGCTCAGAATACAGTAAGTGTTGTGAAAAACTCTCAGAAACTACCACCTCGAATTTAAGCTTATGGTATTTTTGTGTTGGCTAATACATTATTAGCTGTGGCAGCGAATTTGATATTGACTTCAAATGTTAATTAGCTTGAGTCGTATAGCTGATAATTACTTTTATGAAAGTTTAATCAAAATCTGTCTGGTGCTTCATGAGATATTTTGCTAACAGACAAACAAGGTTGGCTCCAAAAGTTCATGCTGATGTTTTAGGCAAATGTCTTGCCCAATCTGTAACCCTTGGAGTATGTGTTGTGAATTAAACCCATCTCCAACCACATCAAAATTTAGCACATCTAAATAAAAAAAAAGACTAAATTAAAGCCATTTTGTGTTTTATAAGTTCAGTTGACTGTGGTGGCCATTTTTAATTTGGTTAGCTTTAAAAGTTAATCAAGTGTTAAGATACATCCAATGATCCTGTCCCGAAAGTTTCATTGTGATCAATCTAACAGTTCATGAGATATTTTGCTAACAGACAGAGATGACTTTAAATAGTTAAAGGCAAAATAAAAAAAAAGCTATTGTAATCTGTTAGCACTCAAATATATGCTGAAGATTAGTTTCAGCTACTAACACCCCAAATCTTAGAGCAATATTTGTAAAATTGACCAAGTCAAATTCATTTTTGTGTTTTTTAGGTTCAGTTGGCTGTGGCGGCCATTTTAAATCAGGTTGACACCAAATATTATTCAGTGTTAGACGAACATCCCGTGATTACTTTCTGTAAGTTTCAATAAGATTCATCAAGTGATTCATGAGATGTTTTGCTAACAGACACAGAAACACGCGTTTATCTTTTGTTAATGATGAAAGCTCAGTACGCAGTAAACAAAGAATAAAGAGGAAAACAAGAAGCGTCAAACACAATGAAAGATGCTGGTGGACGCTAAAAGAAAATAGAAACAGAAAGTTTTATAAAACTGCTTCAAGAACAGCTCTCTGTTCTTCTTTTTGTGTTTTGCCCAGAAGCTTGTAGCCGCACTGCTGACATTTACCAACCATCGATTTTCTCTTTTTTACTTTTAACCAAAACACAGTTTCATCTTCCTGCAGGGAAGCTTGAGTGACTGCAGCTCTTCCTGCTAACACAACGGCGTGCAGCAGAACACAGCTCTTCAGTTCCAACATGGAACCCAGCTGCAGGAATTTGCTCCCTTTTCAGCTCTGAAATGTGTCTGCCACCTCCCTTAATGCCATCATTAGAAGTCAGCTGGAATAAAGAGCTGGGGATGATTCAGCAGACTGAGGCAGGGGGGGCCGGAGCTCCATTCTGTTGGACCTGTGTTGTGTCAAGAGTGCCATCATGTGGCTAGGATGAAGAAAAGTAGCTAAGGTGTCATGTTTTGTGTGAGAGTGAGTTTCTGTAGCTCAGTAGTTCTTACCTCGGTCGTTGCCGCTTGCATATTGGAGAGGCTTGCTCTTGTCGATGCTGTTAAAGCTCTGGCTCCGCCGGTTGAGGTTGGAGGAGCCTGGGCTCCTGGAGGCCCCGCTGCCTGCAGCAGGTACTCTGGAGGGCCCAGGTAACCTGAAGGTGTCGTAGAACGAAAAAAAAATTAATGCTCTGTAATATTTCTTGACAAAATGCATATCAGCTAAATGGAGATGAGTAAGTCAGTTGCAGATAAACATCTAGAGATTAATGAAGTATTTTTCTAACATTTTACCAATTTTTTTGTTTCCTAAGGTTGCTCAGCTGTGGCCGACATTTGAAATCCAACTTTAATCAGTAATAGATTTATATCTAATGATTACAGGAGCCCAAACACAAGCAAAGTCATGACCACTGGTTCTCTATCAGCAGCAAATATTAATGTATTTAGCGAATTAAAGAACAAGACATTTTTACCCTCAGCATGAATCAGCCAGTGCTGGTACACTGATGATGTCATTTATTTCTACCTTTGATTACAAAACCAGGTTTATGAAATGTTTTAAAATGTCAATATTTCACTCTTTAAACTCACTTAAATAAAAAAACATCAGTGATGTTTCCTTTCATCTTAGTATCACAAAGAACTATTGTTTGTCCACGCCTTCAATTTTTTAATTTAATTTAATTGAAAAATGTTTATTTCATTGTGATGGACTTGCGACCTGTCCAGGGTGTACCCCGCCCCTCGCACTGTGACGGCTGGATATGGGCACCAGTGACCCCCGTGACCCTTAAAGGAAGAAACGGGTACAGATAATGGATGGATGGATGTTTATTTCATTTAATTAAAAACAAAACTAATTTCAACACAACATAAAACACAAAATCATTTTCAGATCAATTTCAGAGAAGGTCCTGGAGGACCCACTTCACTTTCCTGTTTCCAGGGAGTCCAGGACACCTCTCAGATCCCTGTTTTTAAGAGGGCCTGGGAGGATGCCCCACAGGTTTTTGTTTTCGAAGGGGTCTAGGAGGATGCCTCTCAGGTCCGATTTTAAGTGGGTCTAGGACAGGGGTGGGCATCAAGGGCCGCAGCCCTGCACGTTTTACTTGTTTCTCTGCTCCAACACACCTGATTTGAATGAATGGTTATCAGGCTTCTGCAGAACTTGGAAGAGGTAATTCAATAACTGAACCAGGTGTGTTAGAGCAGGGAAAAAGTAAAACATGCAGGGCTGTGGCCCTCGAGGACCAGGATTGCCCACCCCTTGTCTAGGAGGACGCCTTTCACGCCCCCGTTTTTGAGAGGGTCTTGGTGGAGCCTTGCAATTCCCTGTTTTTGATGGGGTACAGGAAAACGTCTGTCTGTTACCAGTTTTCAAAAGTGGTTCTGGAGAATTCATTTCACCTTCTTGTCTCCAAGTAGGCCCAGGAGGTCACTCTTAGATCATTGCATTTGAGAGGGTCCTGAAGGACTGTTTTAAATTCCCTGTCTCCAAGGAGATCCAGGGAGATGCCTCTCAGTTCAATGTTTTCAAAAGGTGTCCTGGAGAACTTCATTTCCTTGTCTCCTAGGGAGGTCATCTTAGGTCCCTGCTTTTGAGAACGTCTTGTAGGATGCCTCTCAGGTTCCTGGTTTCAAAAAGGGATCAGGAGAACTCATTTGACCTCCTTGTCTTCAAGCGGTTCCAGAGGACACAGCTTGCATTCCTATCTTTGACATGGGTCAATTAAATAATTCTGTCAATAAAACACTATTCCGTAAATTACATATTGCAAAAAAAATGCATAATATATTCCCGCAGGAAAGATTCGATTCGGAGTTTTGCAGTCTTATCTCCTTCAACCCAAAACTCATAAAATATACATATTGGGAACGAATCATGAATTTTCCAAATACACCATATGCAACACAAGACTTTTTATTTTCTACAAAATATTTTTTGCCACAAAAAAATCAAGTATGACAACAGTTATAGCTAAAATGAAACACCATAACCATAGAAACAAAGACTCAGATTTCACCATTTGTCTTCCTTGGAAAAAAAAAATCCCATTTTACAGTTTGTGTCAGAGAAATGGAGCAGGTGTGAAGCACCTTTCCCAGCAGGAAGCCAGAGAGTTTCAGTCTGTCAGCACATGTGCTGAGCAATGCGAAGACAGTTGTGCAAACACTTTAATGTGCTGTAGTGCAAAACTGGCATCAACAAGCAGAAAATGTGTCGATGTTTTATTCAGTTTCAGTGAATTATTCACTTCTTAGTCTCACATCTACTCATCTACAGAGGGCCACAGCAGCAGATTGTTCAGAGACGCTGATTCATTTCTGAGAGCAACTCTGGGCTCGGAGCTGCAGCTGGAGCAGAGCCTCAGTCCAGAGCTGAGGCTGCCTTTTGTTTGACAAATGGGCAAATTCTGCACAGCTACCAACAAAAGTCAGAAAGACATACTGCAGCTTCCAATGCTGATGATTAAAAAAAAGTGTTCAGTTCCCCACACACTTATTATGTTTAGATAAAACTGGGAAAATCAGGATCTCTGTCAGCAACGACAAAAACGGCACAGAGGCAACTGTTAGATAATACAATAAAAAAAAGACTAAATACGACAAAAAAAAGAACACATTGATGAGAGAATTGGCAGAAAAAAGCAACACAGAGAGGTCAGGACTCAGTGGAGAATAATCCTGCGGCTGAAAACCCAGACAACAGAAAATAGGAGCTAAATAGGGAGGAAATGACGGAGAGATTGAGGCAATTCAGATGGAAATCAGATGAAATCCCTTTCATCAGGAGGGTCTTTCATCTTCTTAAATACAGGTTTGATCGTGCGTAAGCAAAATGGAGCCGCAGAAAGAAATGTAATGCAATTTCTGGACAGTAATTCTACAGATGTATAAAAGGAGATGTGGCCTGCCACTCACAGCCTATAGATAATACACAAGAAAAAACTAGTAAAATGCCTCTGGCAGCATATTAACAATGACTTCAGATGTCCCATCTTATAAATTTTCTAACTTTTACAACTTTCATTGCATCTCCTACTGTTCTTTTTACAGCAACCCTGGCCAGCAGAAAAGTAATTTTGGTTTTCAATGTATTATGATTTACATTACAAGAATGACAAATACTTGAACTTGAACCATTTGTCAGAGCGTAATATCAGCACATCTGGCATCCAAGCAGCTGGCCAAAGGCCCACTGGTCTAATGTATTGATACAGGCAGGTGGCCAACAAACTTTCACACTTCACCTCCAACTGCTGAGATGAAGAACTTTAGTGGCCATTCCATAATGTCACACCAAATAACTCTTTACATCAAAGCATGCATTAGATTTTACTGATGACACATCTCCAGCATCGTGTGCTAATGGAGTGGGTAAATAAAAAACAATCATTCATGCTGAAAAATGTGGTGAAAAAAGTGCTTAAATGAAAAGTAAAAATCGTGCAAACACAACAAAAATCTCCTACATGAGTTTCTCTAAAGTAAAGTCTAGTCCAAGTTTGCTAAATTTTATTTTGTAAACAATGAATAGATTAGATTTAAATTCTGTTCAAAACCGAAAAAAATAAAATAAAAAAACTAGAATCTTTTTTTTTTTGCCACTTCAGTAGAAAACATAAGTAAATACATAAGTAAATATTAGTTTCTTCATCATTAGTGACATTTTT
>JARVJO010000180.1:15616690-15631008 GCA_031762555.1 Cynodonichthys magdalenae | reverse complement strand
TTTGCGACGCGGTCTCATTTCCGGACTCAGGCATATTGTGAATGAGGCTAATATTTCACTTAAAATACATGAGAAAATATTGATCCTAGTATAATACTACCCCCCAACTTTGTGGATGATTTTATGGATTAAATTTTTCGTATTGTCCTTGAATAAATACGGTAACTAAAAACCCAGAAAACAACTGAAATTAGCAGAAAACAGCTGAAAAATTTAAAAAGCCTAAAATAGCAAGCTGAATGAAGCACACAAACTGTAGTATAAGCAGAAGAATAGCAGTAAAGGTCAGAATGACAGCTAAAAAAGCTGAAATCAGCAAAATAGTTAAATAAAAGCTAAAATTAGCACAAAGAAGTTTAAAAAAGAACCAAAATAAAAGGTAAAAAGTACAGTAAAGATTTAGAAACATTTAAAAGGGTTTTAAGGATGTGAATGACCGCTACATTAATTTCCAATTACAAAAATAGCCAAAAAAGCTAAATATCTCAAAAAGTAATATTGCTGAAGTACCAAAAGTCATAGCAGGAATCCATAAGCAGCTAAACTTTTTGATATCTAAATGATAAAAGTAGCACACAAAATGCATAACAAAATATGTGCCGATAAACATATGGTAGGAAAATGTATCTATTTGCACAATAAGCTGATTAAAATATCCACAACAGTTCAGTTAAACATATTGAAAGGCTCAGTGTTTTTCTAAAATACTTGTGGGGATGATTTAGATATTTGAACCCAGAGTTATGCAATATTGGACTGTATATCCATCCATCTATCCATCTTTCTATCCATCCATCCCTAATTATTCAAGGTTAGACAGTTAAGGCAAGGAATGGTCACCAAGGCAATTCCCAGGAGGTAAAACCAGACTTTCCTCTCACTACCTCCTCCAGGAAGATCCCAATGTGTTTATCTAATTTCTCCAGCAAGTTTTGGGTATGCCTTGGGGTCTCCTCACATTGGAATGAGCCCATAAATAGAAAGAAACAGAAACCAGAGGCATTCTAATCAGATGCCTGAACGCCAGCTGACTCCTTGAAGTGTTGAAGAGCACTGGCTTTACTACAAGGTGCTCACACTGTATCAGAGGCAGGAATTTGCCAATCTAGATGCTCGTTTCAGCTGCTTATATCCATGATCTTGGTCTTTCAGTCATGATCCATATTTGATGACCATAGGGGCAGGTGGGAATGTATTGACTGATAAATCAAGGACATCATGTTTTGGCTCAGGTCTGTATTTTCTGTGACCAGTAAGATAAATAAAACTCTAATTTGTCGGCCCATCTTCCACTCCATTTTTACAGCTGGTCTTCTTACTACTTTTTGACACATTAATTAACTTACAGTATTTAAGTCAGACTTTGAATTCCCGTAAGTATTATTTTATTGACTAAAACACAACTTTAAACATTCATTGGGAGTGAATGTGAAGTCAATCTTTATTTTAAACTAAAATAACTGCTTTCTTGATACCTTTACTCTTGATGGACAGATGTGAGGTTGAAATCATGTCTTATTTTCTTGTGACAAATATAATAAAAAGCACTGGGAACTGATTTTATTAGAAATGTCAATCTCTTCTCAGCTTTGTGGTCAGTTAATTACTTCCCTCCCAGAATACCTTAAGATGATATGTCAGAATTTTTAACCCAAGACCAAATTTTTATAGGCCATAATTTTTTCAGCATCACTGACAGGTGGTTCAACCCATCCTATCATTCCATTAAAGCTTGAAGTCAATGTAATTAAGCACCCAAAAGCAATAAATCAATTGATCTTCGTTACTTCACGCATCCTTAAAAATAATTGGTTCACTAAATCAAACCAGTGATGCTCGCTTTCGCCTCTATCAGCCAACTTCCCAAGCAAATTAGACTGACACCAACCAATTATGAAAGCATAACAAACCTGGACTGCATCTCTTGTGTTTTGAGGCTGCTGGGGGACGGTGCGGTGCTGCTCGTCTGCTGGCTGAGCTCCACCAGGGACTGGTAGTACTGCTGCTGTTGCTGCTGCTGCTGCTTGTAGCGCGACAGGATGAAGAAGAGGCCGAGGATGCTTTTCAGGTTGCCATTCCTGATCTCTGCGTCAAGAAAGAAGGAGGGAGATGTCATTTGCTGTGACGGTTTCGCAAATCCTTTGTTAAAGGAGTTCATCCTGCACCATAATTTTGCACTGATTTACAGCTTTAACCTGCGTCAACTATCTACTGAACCATTTAATTAAGTATTTTTGCAAGTGAAAGTGGTGCTGAAGTTGTTTTTCCTTTAAGAAGTGAAGCAGTGTCCTGCAACGCTGAATCTAAATGTCTTTCAGACTGTGTATTCTTTTCTTCAAACACTATAAAACAACCAGATGTTGATTTTTGAAAACAGACCACTTGGGGATGGAGCTCAAGAGCAACTGTACTGCACTGAGTGCTCTGAATCCTCTGTATAATACTCATTAAACAAAAGCTTTATTTGGTGTAGATTAAAGAAACAGTGTAAATTAAATGGAAAGAAACAACCAATAAAATTCAGTCTACATTTAGTCCAAAAAGAAAGGAACAAGCCACCACTTAGAAGAACCACATTTGTCATAGATCCAAACAAAAACATCTGCTAGCATTAAAAAAATAAAACTCAGCAGAGTAATTTACGAGTGAGTATGAACATTTCTGCATTTGCTAATAGATATGAGCCAAAAAACTAAAACTGTAACATTTAGCCACAGAAGAGAGCTGGATAAACATTTGTTTTCGAAAATGTTGGGGTAAAATGCAATGATAAAACTGAATCAAACCGAGGACGTATGGAAGAAGCTACGAGCTTTATAGTGTACTGAGACGCTGAGAAGCTGAAAGAAAAATAAAACTACATCACCTCTTTACATAACTGATACTCTTGTACAATGGGTCCCAACCCTGGACCTTGAGGAACACTATCCTGCATGTTTTAGTTGTTTCCCTGCTTTTCAACAGGTCTTTAGGTTCTTCAGAAGCTCGTCAATCACACATCAATGCAAAGCACACACACCAGTCCAAAATTATGGTGCAAGATGAACTCATTTAACGAAGGAATTGTTGACTCATTTTTTGTTTTTGTTTTTCATTTTCCATTAGGACACCAAATTTGTACATCAGATAACGAACCATTGTCCAACTTCCAATTTGGTTTAATATTCGAAAAACGTGAAAACTGTGAAGATGTATCATTTTTATCTTTTGTTTCAAGAAAAAAAATAATGACCCCAATCCTCCCTCTCCCGAGGACAAAAAATGTGTTACTTCCAAGTAAGGAGCAGAGATTGTTGCAACAGTTTAGCTTCGATCTAGCATTCCCCTCTCCCGCCACACCAAGACCAGTATTGTAGGGGAAACACTGTGACGTGCTCTTGTATAAAACCAACATTTTCTCCTTTTCATTCGTTCCAAGCTACATCAGGAAAAAAAGCTACAAAATGGTTACGTCAAGTTGTAGAAAATAATGCACTGTTGAAAAATGGCATGTCTGAATAATAGCAGGACCCACTGGATTTATTCTCAACCCATTCTCTGTTTTAAACTTATGGCTGCAATGATCAGAAACTATAAAAATACAAAACTGCATCAAACATTCAGTTAATCACTTACAAATATTCCTTCAGTGTCAATGCAGCATATGCCATGTTTACGTCATTTACACTGTAAATTTCCCACATTTCAGCTAAATACAATGTGTACAACAGAAAAGCTTCATAAACGTCACATGCTTCATATTTGACACAAGACTTAGCTTTTCACATTTACTTCATTTCTATACATTTTTACCCACATGAAAAAAGTTTAACAATATGCCACACATGGCAAAATATGAGGCAGTGAAACATTAATCTGGCAAAATGTAATTTTAAATCAAACTTGAAAATATCAAAACTGACAAAGACAAAAGCAAAAAAAAAGCAATGATTGAAAATAAAATAAATAAAAAGAAATTTTGGTCATTTCAAACTCAACCTTGATGTAAAAGTACTCATTTTTAATCTTCGCTAACATATGTGGTTCTTAATAAGCAAGTAACTTTTCTGCAGTGTTATTGTCATATTCAACAGGCTCCTGCAGCAAAGTGCCAACCGTGGCTAACAAACCCATTTGTAAAATGGACTATGAGATCATGCCCTCAGTTAGAGCTGGCACACAAAGCAGGGCAAAGATGGCAGTGACTGACGCAGGGGCTTTCATTCCAGTCTCAATCTGCTGAAGCACAAACATCCTGTCCAGTCACTCATGGCTGTGTCTATTGAGACTGAAACACTTAGAAAAGATTAATCTCTGGAGGATATTTTCCATTTTTATAACACCCAGAGGGGATCATTTATATCAAGACTTTACAAGAATCTGAACAAAGATGTTTTCTGTGCTTGACCAAAAAGTAGTCTTGCAAATTTAGGCTTTTGTAGATAAAACCTTTAGGGAACTTATTAAAAAAAAGTTACTAAAAAGAGAAGCTGCTCCAATGTAAATTTGTGTGTAGGTTTCAATCGTGCAGTTGCCTCAGCAAAAAGGGTTTTCTCTGAGTACTCCAGTTTCTTCCCACAGACCAAAAACATGACTGCTAATTGGTAACTCTAACTTGTCCCTAGGTGTGGGTGAGATCCTGAATAGTTGTCTCATTTGTCTCTATGTGATAGACTTGCGACCTGTCCAGGGTGTACCCCACCTCTCACACAATGACCCACATGACCCATCAATTGTGAAAAATATTGTTGATAAAATAATCTTGAAAATTTTCAAGACACAGTGTGGTTGATTTCTGTTAACAGACTCGCTGTCAGAGCTGTAGTTCAATGGAGTTGTTTTGTTAGAACCAAGAAATGCCCAATGAGTGGTTGCGATGAAGATGAAACTCTTAGACATTTTTTTTTTTTTAGTGTTAGGGGACTTTGGAGATGAGAGAAAATGGAGTCTAAAGGCTTTAAAGTTGAAAAAAATATAATGTCTTTTATGGACTGTTATGAACTCAAAGAGATGTTTACTTTGATTGGAAATTTGTGTTATCAACACAAATCTAAATAAGCTAATGTCATCCTGAAACAAAAACGATCACTGGTGACACTGTTTTGTAGAACATTGTGACAAACCTCTAGAGGAGGAAACATTGGAAAATGAAATATGAGTCATCCTTGCCTTGGGAGTGTTTGGGAATTTAGATGAGTCATTTTGGATGTAGATAGTTTTTGGTTTCTTTTGAAAAAACAGGTAAAGGTAATGGATGAGGAAATTATTCCATGCTGTCTAATAATTTTAAATACAAAATATATCTAAAGCAAAAAGTATTGGTCCAAGCACTGAGCCCTGAGGAACTCCATGACTAACTCTGGTGCATGAAGGTAATTCATTATTAACAAGAATAAACTGGAATCTGTCATGTGAATATCATTTAGACAATTTTGGACGGACGGACTTCTATTTAGTTGCTGTTGGAGGAAATAAATTATCTGCAATCATTTTCAGAAGCATTCAGAGTATGTGATGTGTCACAAAGACCCACAATTTACCAGCAGGACATTCTTAGGATAAATATGATCAGTCTCATTAAAACAGACCATATTTTTAATACTTTGACAAGTGGATGTATTGTGGCTGTCATGAGTTGACACAATATGCTTTGTGTCCCGATACAAATACTGGTATTGGTATCAGGTCCAATACCAGAATTTTTACAAGTACTCATATTTATACAAAATCCCCCGATACTTGGGAGTGATGCCTGTATCAATACTCTTAATGTGTTAGTTTACATTTCAAGTGAAATGTTATTCAGTTCTATTTAAGAAATTTATACAAGTTGAAAGATGTTATTTGTATTTATATTGAAATTTGTCCATGGTATACAGTATATAATGCTGTACATTTAATCTGATCCAGTCAGAGGGGCTGTAGGCCTATAAGGAAGGAGATATACCTTGTTCTAAATAAAATAAATCGGTTTTTAAAGTAATTTTGTAATGTTTACATTCTAACTCAGTAAGTACTTGGTATCAGTACTCAGTATCAGCGTGTCTCAAACTGAAGGACTAGTACTCGTACTTGGTTTGAGAAAAACTGATGTTGGGACACTGCAATCTATGCTAAAAACAACAAGATTATGTCCTCTTTACACTATTTGATTCTTTTTTTTGCGTGTGAAACCAATTTCTACAACTCTGGACAGACGTTTTACTCAACATCTTTTAAAGCTCGAAATGGTTCTGCAGATTTTAAAGGTTGTAGAACTCTGACCTAATAATGAAATATTCAATGTCATAAACAAGTCTTTACTGTTCATTATCATTAAAATTAAATTGTCACCTGATGGTTTGTTTTTTTCATGTTACATATTAAAGACTTTTTCCTTCCTCCTTGTTAATGGCCAGAAAGTATATTGAAAACACTACAACCTAATAGAACATTGACACCTACTCATGACACTGGTAATGTGTGTATTTCCTGATAATCAAACACAGATGAGTGTTTAAGAGCCCCATTAAAAATCAAGACAGTTCAAGAAATGAGCCCACTGAGAACAAGCAAGGCAAACTTTATAGTGGCGAGCAGGTCATGTTGAGTGGTCCACAAGTTCTACAAACCATTAGGGGTCTGTTCTGCTGAGGTCTCTGTCACAGAGACCCCGCCACTAAAATAGCTTTAATGGTCTGCTGTTAGGACCTTCAAGTTCCCTCATTATCA
Source organism: Cynodonichthys magdalenae (assembly GCA_031762555.1). Classification (NCBI taxonomy): domain Eukaryota; kingdom Metazoa; phylum Chordata; class Actinopteri; order Cyprinodontiformes; family Rivulidae; genus Cynodonichthys; species Cynodonichthys magdalenae. Next base: position 15,624,318 of record JARVJO010000180.1, on the reverse strand, counting down.
GCTGCAGGAACTGTGTGTTTCTGAGCTTTACACCTGCTTTGGGGCTGGAAATGGTAGAGTAGGACTTCCTGTGGATAATTATCACATTTCAGCTTGTAAAACTTTTTATGCTGTCAGTTTGATTTATTGCAGGTGAGGAAAAAATACATGTAACAGAAAGATTTAACAGGTCAAAGTTTATGACCACGAGTTTACCAATTTCATGGCATGTCATCCAATACAAACTAGATAGAACAATAAAAAATAGGAAATAAAACATTATAAAAGTGCAAAAAAAGTATTTCTGTAACATAAAGCTACACAAACCATGTTAAACATTTTATTGTCAGTCATTTAAGCAAACTTTCCTGGCTGATTCTGGTTGTCCATTTTAGTCACAAGCTCTCTGGTGCAAATCATAATTAAAGCATTATGCGCTCCTTATTTTTCTCTCATAAACAAAGGCTTTGATTTTATTTTATTATAGCCTCTAACCTCAGTGGAAACGTTTGTGGGAGGAACCCAAAAAAAACCATCATTTTCAATAAGATGAGTTTTTCCGGAACTTTGGTTTATAGCCTCCCACGAGAAAAAAAAAACAAAATCACAAATGAGTTTTGTTTTTTTCGAGAGGTTATTGCTATAAGTAGGCTCTCTGTTCCTGTATGCACATCAAACAGTGGGCTTTATTTAATTCTCATGCCTTGTAAAAACATAAAGAGCGCACATGCCGGGAAAGCTCGAGCAGATTCAATTAGACTCGAGAGGACTGACATGGCTATGTCACGCAGCACAAAAACAGAACAACTCGAACGTATCACCAGAGAAAGATGGGTAAAACGAAGCTGGTAATGAAATGCATCAGCAGCAGCAATGAACAGTGTAACCCAATAGCCCATATATCTAGAGACCCACTTTGAAATTCCAGGCGCAGCCAGTCACTTTGCTGTTTTTAGAGCTGTAGTCGGAGGCAGAGAATTTAGAGCTGCCGGTCAATGTGTCAGGCTGTTCAACTATTTTTTGCTGTTTGAGAGGTCAAGGCGACACTCACCTCTTTCATGTTTAAAGTGGGACATAAATGACAACATGTGCACAGAAAAAAGAAAAGCAGATAAAACCTTTGGCGCTTTGTAAAGAAGTTCTAATTCGCGAACATACAGAGGCAAATACAGAACATGGATTGCTGGATCTGTTTAAAATAAAAACAAAGATGTAGAACAAAAAAAGAGAATTTTCTTAAGCCTCCTTCACAGCTGATAACTCACCCTCTTTAGGATTTACACAATTAGAGTCAATGTAAATTTAGAAAATCTCCTAAACAGTAACCATGACACTGCTACGCTCGTAGTGCTAGCAAAACAATTTTGCTAACTCCCATTTCCTGGCTGTCCTGGCATTCTCTGGATGTATTCGGATAAACCCACATGCATGAAGATCACTAAGGGCAATTATGATGGGACAGAGCGTGACAATCTTGTATTTAAATAAAGGACAGCAGCACTCTAGATCATGAGTTAGGAGTTCCTGGTTTAGAGCCAACATGTGAGCAGTTTTGATCAAATATTCCAAGCAACTGCATGTATCAAACCTGGACACCATAAAAAATTCCGGAAGTTGAAATCGAAAGAGGAACAGTGTCCTCCACAGGATGATCCAAGTCAAAATTTTGAGTTGTCCCCTTCACGTAAACAATGGGTGTCAAACTCCTTTTCACTGAGGGCCATGTCAACATTCTGGTGGCCCTCAAAGGATCAGTTGTAAAAAACTTCAACATTTTGTGTTCAACTTCGACGCAACATGAAATGTTACGTTCCTTGTCTCATTGCTACAGCTGAGCACCACTAACTATAACTCAGCTCTACATTGTATTTCCTGTATAGAAACAGCGTTTTAACATGTTCTCTTAAACACTGAAAAGTTGAGTTGTGGTGAGTAGCTACCATCTCGAATTCTGAGCTCTCCCCCTTTCTGACTTGGAATTCCCACTGGGGGGGGGGGCATTCCAGTTTAAATTTACTAATTATAAGTGGGAAATTCCCACTTCCCAGTACAAAAGGGTTGCTGCAAAAGTGTTCTGCAAATTTTCAGTGAAATTTAAATTTTACATCGCAAAATTTGCTGGCTGCAGGATACTTTTAAACCCTGTACACCTCCACCTAGTAGGCCTTGAGTTTAACACCTGACGTAAACAAACAATTACTCTTATTAAAGAAACATTTCAAATATTTTGTTTTTCAAGGTTTGACTTCATAATTCAAGTACTTCTTACCTAGCTGTACATTCATATTTTTAAAATGAGTGTGTGATGCCATAACTGTGTGCACAAGAGTAGGTGGGACTAAAAACCCCATCACACTAATATGCATACTTCCCTGGTTCCAAATAATGATCCTCCTGGCTTCAATTCAAAGAGAGAAAGTAGGAACACTTAATTCATAAGATATGTCAATAGTCCTGTGTAAACAGTTGTTTATCTGGTTAAATAAGGATGTGATGTGAATGTGAGGCAGAAATAAACCCAGGGCGCAGGCAGGTTCAATGAACAAAAAAAACAGTCTTTAATTTAAAGCAAAAACAGCTGACAAGCAGCATAATAAAAAAACACAAAAACCCACTCACTTGACTTGGTACAAGGCTTGAGGAACATGAACACATCCAAACAGACTGGAGGAAACAGCACAATGAACCAACAAAACACTGAAGACAGGACACAGAATATAAAGGCCAACTAATGAGAGAAAACAAGAAACACCTGGGAAAGAAACATGAACAGGTGAGAGTGGGCGGGGCTGAAGCAAGACATGCAGGAGGAAGAAACAGAGAGAGACAAGACAGAAAACTAGAATAAGACATAAACACAGACACAGTTTATAACAGGATGATTGAATAAAAAAAAACACCTGACAAGAAAAGTCAAAGCTGCTCTAAAGGTGTTAGAAAAATGGAACAATTTATAAGCCTGAAACTCCCAACTCAGGATCAGAACTGAAGACGGCCTTTATATGAGATTGGAAACATCTTCAAGACACAGCCTTCTATTTAATCACTTATTACTACAGGCATCACACATGTGCTAGGTTGTTTTCATGAACTTATCACAGTCAAGGTTGTTAAACATTTATTCCAACAGGAAAATCTCACGGAGATTAAAAATCTCTTTTGCAATGGAATCCTGGCCAAAACATCCTGGCCTTGAAGCCTCGGCCTGAGGATAGTCATGAATTTCTACTCAACAACTAAATAACTCCAGTGCATGTAGACCCCACGTCACAAATGTGTTTTCCACATTTCCATACACTCCACCCAGGACACATACGCTGCCATCACAACAACAAACCAACAGAACTTTATAAAGTTTTGCTCCAAACTATCATAGACCACATCCACTTGTAACAGAAATCCCATAAACAGACCATGGACTATGCAGAGGTTGAATTTTTTACATTGTAGTGTATTGTCATCAAGTATAGAGGGCCTTATTGTCAGTTTTGTTCTCTGATAGATTGACCATTACATTACCTATGCCTCTGATTTGCTGATACAAAAATATTGATATTTATTAGCAACTTTATGAAGAGTTTCTCTAATGTCTCTCTTCCAATGAATGAATGAACCTGTACCACGCAAGGTTATGAACAACTGTAAAATGCAAAGGTTGAAACAAATGTTGACTGTCCATCTGAGAAAATAACATTGTACATTTCCATTTGTATGGTATTCTATTTGTATTTTAGGTAGTGCGCAATATTTCACGTAGATCTAAATGTTTGCATTGAAGGTATTGCTCTTTGTACAAATTGCTGCCTAGACTGCTGTAGGATATGCTGAAGATCTATAAACTGTACACTCTGCCAAGATGCCAATGTGGTAAATACAAATAATTCTTAATTTTAAATATAATATAAATATGTCTTAAAAACAGGTTTTAACCAGTTTGGTACTTTAAAGAAATAGAAAGCAACCGGCCGAGGTTTGTGTGGCACTGATGCAGTGGGAATTTTCTACGACAAAAAAAGTAGAGAAATACAACAGATAGATTCATCTCCTGTGGTTCGTTTGATTTGTTCAAAAACGTTTTTTTTTATCCAATGTTTAAAAAAAATTTTTTAGCCTACCTTCTGCAGAGAGCCCTTGTACATTCACTCCTCTGGCGTCCAGGAAACTGAGGCAGGCGTCCACATTCTCGATCTGTCAAGGAGATGGCAGACAGTCAGCATAAACGACAGACGCAGCAGGAATGTGACAAAACTTAACATTCATTGAGCCAAAATGTCTCGGGGCACAGGGCTGAGAGGAAGGGGCAGATCAGCATTATTACCCATAAAGCACATCATTGTGTGGCCATTACCGACCCCCGCTTGACCTTGGAGCCCGGCTGCGTGACATACTGACCGCAGTGTGTTACCACCTACACAACCACGTGCAAATCATACACCCGTATGTACACACAATACAAGTGAGATGCAAATCCATTTTAGTGAACAACAGATAAAAGAAATATGCAGAAATGCACACTCGAAGTGGCACATATAAAACATTGCACAAACTTATAGAACATACTTAAAAAGTTCCTCATTGTGAGCCAGTCTCAGAACTTTCCATAAAGAGATTTCGAGATTCATTTTATAACGTGGGGTTATGCCCTCCATGACAGCGGTTAGCAGGCTGCTTCATTAGCATGGCGACTGGCAGCCAACACCCAACAGGAGGTCTTTTATGACAGGGTTGAAGGTCACGGCGATCCGCTTCAGCGCAGTGTGTCAGGGACACAACATGGGGCTCTTCAACAACATGTTCATAAGGCAGCGATGATTCACGAGCCTCATCTATCCTGCAGCATGTTCCTCTTGCTAACTCATATCTCTGTTTAATAACTAAATGGCGTCTTTGGGGAAGCAAAAAAGAGTCATATTTGCACGTAGGCTGTTAGATTTACAGGTTGTCTTACAGTTTTCATCGTTTTTTTTTTTTCTTTTACATAAATTCAACCTGCCTTATAAGTACAAAAGACTCAGCAGGAAATATTTTAAAGTTTTTTTTAATTTCTACATACAAGTAGAAACACGGTGAAGCACGGTGGAGCAGTTGAACCCTGGGCTTGACTCACTGCAGGAGTTTTTCTGTTTAAAGTTTGTACGCTCTTCTAGAACAGTGGTTTCTAAAGTTTTTTTAGTTTCCGAGCCACAAAATAAAAGCTGCCAAAACTTGTGACCCCAGATATTACTAGTTTTTGTATGCAACCTTCCCTAATAACTCTGTTTAATATGGGCATAACAATGTAAACATACCTAATAACTATGATACAACTTTTATTCATTTATGATTAAAGCTAATTTTTTTGCAGTAAGTGGTCAAAATATTCCATTAGCAATTTAATTGCTTCTAAATAGTCTGGAAATAATCTGGGGACCTCTCCCTTGATGTTTTATGACCCACAGAGGGGTCCCGACCCAAACTTTGGGAAACACTGTCCTAGAACATGTGTAGGTTTTCACTAGGTACTGTAGTTTCCTCCAAACATTCTGAAATGTGCACATTAAGTTCAATGTTGGCAACTGAAAAATGGCTAAGTGTACATGTGATTCTGTAATGAACAACCTGTCCAGGATATATCCTGCACAAGAGCTACTAAGAATATTTTTCTAGTTAAAAGTTTTGATAAGACCATAATAGATATTAATAGATTTTTTTATACAGTAGCACTAAGCAGTTGTTGTCCACAACATTCAACATTGGGATGCAGGTTCTCAAGAGGTTAGAGGCGTTAAATAAATTAATCAAAAAATAAATATATTATAAATGTAAAATTTGGCAGCACAGTGGAACAGTTGGTACAGCTCTTGCTTCTCGGCAAGAAGGCTGCTGGATCAAATCCCAACTGTCTGGGTGGTATTCGTGTTCTCTTGGTGCATGAGTGGGTTTTTCTCTGTTCAAGTCCAAGGCTACATTGATTGGGAGGTCGCTTTTAAAATACAATGTTAATGTCTACGCCAAAAAAAAAAATCATATTTTTGCAAAAAATATAAAGCCTCCGGTCACAGAACAGTCATCTCCTCCACCTTCCACTGTCTAAATTAAAGACCGTGGGAGATCGGGCATTCTGTATGGCTGCCCCCTTCTTTGGAACTCCGTCCCTGACTTTCTGAGAGCTCCACAATCATTGGTTGATTTTAAAACAGGCTTAAAGACTTTTTTTTTAAACTAGCCTATTTTGCCTCTGCGTGATATTATCACTGATCTTAGATACTTTTACCAGAATTTAAAAGTTGAACTTTGGTTGCTGTTTTTATTAGTGTTTTTTTTTTGATTTACTACTTTTATTTATCATGATTTGATGTTTTTTAGCACTTTGAGGTTTTTGTTAATGAAAGGTGTGTTACAAATTAAATTCATTATTATTATTACTGTTATTATTATTATTATTATTATTATTAATACTGTAATTTTCCCTTGGGATCAATAAAGTATAATTTAATTCAATTCAATTTATTATTACATAGCCTAAGTGAATTCAACTCAGCTATTGAAAGTGGTCCAATCTGTCAGAAACACCCGGACCACTTTTTCTACTCAGTCAAACTAACCTTAGAGAACAGCAACATTAATACAGTACATATTGGTCAATTATACAGATTTTAAGCTAAAATTCGATATGCTAGTAGTTGAAACCACAGAAATGAATACGTAGAAGCCCCGTTGACTGTGTCGGCCTGCTGCTGTGACGTGCCTGTGCATCCGCCATATTGGAGGTGGCATCGCTACGCTCTGAACTACTACAAATGAATGGACTTTATTTCATAAAGCACATTTTAACTAAGATTTACGTAAATACCGCACCTTCATTTATTCAAACACACACACACACGCGCGCAGACACGCACAGAATTTGAGAAAAACAGGTACCAAAAACAATATATTAAAACTTCTTACATGACTACAAAATACAACTTTATTGATCCCACATACAATTAATTTACGTTTCATAAGCTGTAAAGGTAAAGTAGTGTAAAAATCAATTTACGTTACATTTTATATTATTATATGAATTGCAATGAATGAATTTAGCAAACCTATACAGAAGAACAAAAGCTAAACACAACAACAATTCAACTAAACTTTTAACAGTTTCATTCTGACTACCTACATTAACTCAGTTGTTAAATTAATAACATAATAAATTAATTACACAATAATAATACTACTATCCTACTGCTACTACTACTACTACTAATAATAATAAAAATAATAATAGTAATACTTCATTAATCCCTGAAGAGAAATTACATTTTCCTGTACATACATCCATTATTATGAGAAGTCTTGTGTTTCTGTTAAAATGAGGAATGTTGTGAAGTTAACTGTTATAAAATGTTTACGGATTAAATTATAAATAAGTTAGCTCACATGTTATCTGTACAGGCAATAAACAGTGGCTGCTGTTTGACAAGCTGCTCACAACAGATCATGCAGATCTTCACTATGGTAACATTATGATTTAATTGTCATATTATTATGATGTTTATTCTAGTAAAATCTTGACATTCTTGTACTTAAAATATATATATATATATATGTAGTGGTCACCTCGAGTGAGATAATCAAGAAATCTGTCTCTGACCTCTGGCCTCTGACAGGCCCTCTGAAGAGAC
>JARVJO010000180.1:15569626-15594040 GCA_031762555.1 Cynodonichthys magdalenae | reverse complement strand
CGCCTCTCCGCCTTCGTGTTTTTTCTGAATGCTCGGAGGAGGACAGAACATGCATCAGACCCGGACTGAGCTGTCTTATGAAAGGGGCTTATGACACAAACATAATAAAACATAATTATGCAGCACCGAGACAGACTCCAAGTAGTTCACAATAAAATGTATTTAAGGGCTAAAAAAAGTGGATTGCGAATGATACGTCTCCTTTAACAGAAAGAAAATAGCAAATTTTATTTTCTTGTCATTAGATCTGTATGTGTAAAAGGCTTTTTGTTACCAAGCTCACAGATCGCCTCGATGTCAGCCAAGAACTAATATTAAAAAAATGAAAAGAAAAAAAAAAAGTTAGTACTATGTAGCTATTCGTTTGAAAAGCCTGCAGATGCTGTGCTGTTTAAGCCCGTCAGCTTCCAGCAGCTGCTAGCTTGGCCTCAGTCCACACCCCGAACCGGCAGAGACCCACCAGTTAGAGACACACGTGTGGCTCCAGAACTATCATCTAAAGACCCCAAAGGAGGGAAACACTTCCAACCACAGCTGCTGCTACTGTCATGCCTCAGGCCAAGGTGGCTCTTCTCCAGGTGTTAGGTGACTAATAGCAGATTGCAGAATTTGAGGATCATGTTTTTAATAAGAGTAGAAAACATGAAAACGACAGTCGGTAAATAACTTTTTAATCAGCATCTGGGCTCACATGTCACCATATATATCCCTGGAGGTGAATTCATTTGATCCAAGCAATGAAACAAATTAGAAAACCAAGAGATGGTTTCCCTTCAGCTGTAAATTATGCTACATTTAAAATCAATAACTCAGCAATTAAAGTCATTGGTTGAGCTTAAAGGTCCATCAAACTTACATCCGTTCAGGTCCAAGGTCAGTGAACTCTGCTTATTTTTATGTGGTAAACAACTGTATATGCATCACTAAAACAAAAGTTAAAAAAAAAAAATGATTTGATAATAGCTAAGACTGATCCCAAACAGCACTAACAAAGAGCTTCGTCTAAAATGTTGCCTTTACCTCTTTGGAGTCAAGGGTTTCTTTTAACTCTCTTTTTTGGGAACCACTAGATAAATTTTATTGAAAGTTTTGAGAAACAATCTTTGAATGCACCTTTATGACTGACTGAAGTTTGAGGTCAATGCAATGGCAATCTCCACTCATGACGTCACACACATCATTTCCATACATTATTTGCCGCTCTCTCAAATGATTGGATAATCGTTATGAAGTATAAGAAGATTCAAGGGAAATTTAACAGAAAAAAATTTTCTGAGAGCAAATTTTGACATCTGACTTCAGGAGATAAGTTGTTGAAAAGTTGGCTAGAGATGTTAGGTCCTCGACAGACATGGAAAGCGAGTGGAATTGTTAAAAAGATTGGTGTTTTTGCCTTGACTTATAGCTTTGTTTTTATTGCGTGCAGGTATTCCCTACTATGTGGGGACCATTTTTGGCATACACCTTTGTATGTGGGGACCAACTGGTACTTATGGAAACCTAAACCTACACCCATTGAGGAAAATACAGTTGGTGGGTCAGGGGTTAGGTTTAGGGTAAGGGTTAGGCTATAGAAATTAATGGAAGTCAATGCAATATCCCCATAAAGACAGCTGTACTAGGCCGTACATGTATGTGTATTTTTATAACTCTAACCACTGCTTCTGCATCATTTAACAAAACTTAATGGTGATGTTTAAATTTTACGTTAGCAATATCACCATATCCAGGGCTCTTTAGTTTTGATTGAAGTTTGTAGTGAGAGTTTGAGCCGTTAATCTTTAGCACATTGGTCAACACATGCACACTCACGGTTTTTACTGATTCACTAGAAGTAAGCGGGGGCATTTGCCGTACAAATCAAGTGTTTACATTCCTTCTAATGCTAGCAATGGGGAAAAGTGACTTTTGTAGTGTGTATAATTGTTCGAGGCAATGTGACAAAGTAAAAGATAAACGAGAAGTTTGCTCCTTTTATCAAATTCCTCTAGGAAAGTCGAGCAAAGCTGCTACAAGAAGAAAGCTGTGGCTCAATGCGATTTGTCGAGAAAAGAAAAAAAAAATCAGTCTAGAGTTCAGCACGTTTTGGTGTGAGAAGTTCTATGGCATTGACACAAACGTTTGATTCTACTCTTGAGTCAAAAGTTTGATGAAAACAAGAACTAACTTACCCTGCTGGGCATTCACAAAAGGCCTAAAGGATTTCACCACTTTCAATCAGCGCAATGAACATTGCATAGTTCTGTTGCTTCATGCTTGCTTTGACTTTAGCATGTATGACAACAGTACCAGCACAAACGCTATCGTCAGCAGTGCCACAAATGCCAACATTCTGAATGTGGCCATATTTCGAAAACACAATAGCTCGCTTTTTCACAATAGCTCGCTTTTTCACAATAGCTCACCATCCTTTTTTCGGTGATAGTCTTCTTTAACACAGTGGCCCCACTCAACAGTTGCTTCACAATGACATCCTCTGGGATCTGCGGCCCACTTTTCAGGGATTTTGTTTATTGGTTGTCCACAATTTTTCAAAACCATGCATTGACATTACAACTCGCCATCATCACCTCACTCATTCATATGAAATTCCCCCTTACGTCCGGTTTTTGCAGGAATGATAACTGTGGTGACATTTTGCCATCCAATGAAAACATTTCTTTTCATGCATCTTTTTGTCCATGTCTCCAAACCATACGACATAACTAATTTTACTGCTGACCATTGTTACACCTATCAAACTATAGTTTGTTGTTCTAGTGGCTAAGACTCATTTATTCATAAATCTTTCTCAATAAAAAGATTTTAAATCTGGAATGAAAGCCAAGACTTTTAATTTTGTTAGTGTTCCCTGATGCAAATCCAGCTTTGAATCTGTTGGAAACTGCTCCTTTATTTCCCACAGTTGGTACACACACATGTGTCAGATGTTTCCTTCCCCTGTGCCCACACCATAAGCAGCCGTGCTTCCTCAAACTTCATTATCCCAGGCTGGTTGAAGCCTCTGCGGTCGGAGCAGGTGGTAGATCAACGGGCTTAGTAAGTGAATGAGACAAAGAACAAACAAACACACACACATGTACGGTGCTGGCATATGAGGAAATGTGCTTGCCATGCAACAGCAGCAGCATGGCCTTTTAAGATGGCTTACAACAATGTATAGGAGTTGGTCTTAACGCGTTCAACAAGAGGGGTCAACAGGGTTCACATGACCTGAACGATCTGATTCTTTTCTCCTCGTCCTAAAAGCTGGTGGTTAACAAAAAGCACAATCTGCTTCCTCTACAGCTGGAGGAAAATAGAAACAGCTGAAAACTGCGTTGGAGTGTGTGAAAGCAGTCATAAAATACTTTGATACATTCCAGCGATGGGACATATTCAGATAAAAATGTCCTGCTTCTTTTTCAAGTTCATGTTCTTGCTTTGCTTAGAGAGAATCTGTGACACAGAACTAGTTAAAAGTCTACCTCTAACTTTTATTGGCAGAAACGCTAAAGACACACTGTTAGTAGGAAACCCTTCCTACGTAGAAAGCAAGACGACGCAGTTAAATAACTTTAGTTCCTTTGAAAGCCAACGCTGAATAAACACTTACTCACTTCTCGGTAAAATCAGGGCTAATTATCTCTCAGTGACGGCAATCAGTGGTTATACAGCCCGTCAAAGGGAAAACAACCCCACCAACATTGTTCTGCCACAGATGAAAGTATAACTGAAAGGCATGCTTGTTGTCCACCACTTTTCAGACACAGTTTGACATTGGGATAATCTTATGTTGAGAAATAGCAGGTAGTTATACCCATTTTGGTCAAATCTTGAAAGATGTCATGGTCTATGTACGTGTTGAGGCTACTGTTACACCAAATTTTGGCTTAATATCTTTACGAATAACTAAGTTCAAGCCATTTATGTGATGGTTACGATCGATTAGCTGTGGAGGCCATCTTGAATTGGGTTGACACTCAAATCGGTCAAATGGTTTGACATTTTTCTAATAAACACTCCAACAGTTGATGCTAAAGCTCTTGTACACTGAATATTGGAGTGAGTGTTGTGAAGCACATCCAACTACAGCAACACAATAATGTAGCTCAATAGCTCCATTTTTGGGTTCGCAAATGCTTATTAAATAATGCACCATTTTGAATTGGGTCAATACAAAAGTCTGAGGAGTTGTAGATGTACATTCAGTGACTGCTTTCTGAAAGTTTCATAAAATCCATTTAGTAGTTACTGGAATTTTAAACAAAGATTCTGTACAATCTGTTAGCACTTATAATATGAGGTCGGGATGACTCTCTACTCCTACACCAAATTTTAGCTTAGTTTGTGCTACATTGACTGTGTTATAGTCATTATTGTATTTTTTAAATGCCTCTGACATGATTTTCCTACAGATTAAAAAAATTAAGAAAAACAGCCTCATATTTTAGAAAGTTAGCATAATACACACAATTTCACCCATTTTCTCATAACTGGCCTGTTTTGTTTAAAAAAAATGTTAAAACAGGAAATGACATTAAAGGGGAACTTGTCTTTGTTTCTACAAACTCTGACTCTTGTTTTGCTCATAGTGACTCAAAATAACTTAAAAAAACATCAGATTATTCTCCTCTGTTGTCAGCTGTTGTAGTGATGGCTCTGTTTACATAAAGTTGCTCCTCTTTGTCGTCACTTCCTGTTACTGTGCATGCATACATCTCAATTTTTCTTTGATATTTCTAATGTTTTTGTTACAATAATACATTTATAGCCATGATGATGATGGCACAGGCACTTTAAATGCAAGTTGGCTGTGGTGGCCATCTTGACTCAGGTTGTGTCCAGAGTGCCTGTGTTATTTGGAGTGCTGTCTTGTGTCCTAGACAGGGGTATGTGGTTACCATGGTAACCCTAATGAGCCACTGGCAACAGCATTGATTATATTGATGCTGCATTTTTTGACACATCTTAGGCAGTTTAAACATAAAATCATCATCTTAGATTATAACAAAAGAAAATCTCAGATTCTCATTAAGCTTTAGAAAATAAGTTAATGCATGTTGAAAGTTCAAGCAGAAACTTCATTGGTCTTTCAAAATTTATTCCACTCATACTTTTTAACTATTATTTCAGTTTGTTTTGGTTTGTTGAAAGATAAAGGCACTAAAAAGCACTTTACTGACATCTAGAAAGGCATATGATGCAACAAGTGTGACATTCTATTAAATAAGTCATCCAGACTATGAAGGAACACATACTGTAAAGAATCATGTGGCAAACCAATATGCCCCAGATTCTAGACCACTCATAGGAAACACCCCTTTGCTTTGATCACTCTTGGTATTCTTTGGAACTCCTTCAAGAGTTGGAAATGGTTTTCTGTTGGAAAATAAAAGCAAACTGTGCCCACATTGAACAATCCAAAATACAAAACACATTCTGGTTTGTTCATTACATGGTGCGTATTGTAGGTTATGACACACAAAGTTGCTGTCATGAAACATCAAGTGGAGATAGACAGACAGATATCAAATTATTGTTAGTTGTTAGTTGAGAAATAAATATCAGAGGTCGCAAATGGATATAATCTAGGGGTGCACTGAAAACAGTTTTTTGGAGGATCGCCAATCTTTAAAAAAGTCAGATCCACCTATTCTGAATCTTTAAATACCTAACGCTGTCAGGTGTTAAAATGTCACAATACATCCTTAATGTTACGAAATGGACATTAGGTGGTGCTCACAGCAGAGCAAAGGGGAACAGTGGTTGATTTTCAGACTTTTGTGGAGGTAGACGAGAAGCCAAATTGTTCCACTGATCTTATCTAAGAATAGGCCAATCACCGATCTCTTTATCAGTGTTAGTATATTTAACCCAATCAGGATGAGGACATGCTAAGCTGTCACCTCACTTTTGCTGAACTACTACTGAAGACGTCTTCACATCTTCTCATATATTCTGGCTTGTTTTAGTCATATTTTATGTTTAGGTACAACACTGAAAATACAAATATTTGAGACAGTGGTAGCAGTTTATCAATAAATCTTGGAGTTAAGGAGAGACAAACTCACCATTTGCGACTGGCTCCGGGGGCTGCCATTGATGTCCTCCACCTTCTCGTTGGCTGCATGAGAGAACAAACCAAGATGTGAGATCCCATTCTGAGCTTGTCAATGTCCAGAAACCTTTCCCAGCGTGTGAAGGTGCATCAATGTGTGTGTGAGGTCTAAAGCAAAACTGACTAAGTTAGTGACAGGCCTGCTCTGCCTTACTGTGGGGAGGGAAAAGTTTCACCACAGCAGTAAGGGGAGTGAGAGAGACGACGTCAGGCTGCAGAGGCAGCAAAGGATGACAGCTTCATGAGGACAGACAGCATGAGGAAGAAAAAACTGGAATCGACATGAAAAGGTGTTTGTGCTGCTATGAGTCACATAAACAGAAAGAAGGAGTTCCTGAAAGAGGAAGGTTTGAAAGAAGAGCGGGTGACACAAAAACTGGAGCAGAAAAACAACGGGAGAGCGGGAAAAAAAAGTGCCCTGAAAGACACCAAAATGAGATTATGTAAGAACCACTGCTGAGAAATTTGCTTAAAAAGCAATCTACTAACACATTATTTATTACTCAAGCTGCTCATCCAAATTGAAGAAACCAAAATCTCCTTTTTTTTTTTTGGCTTTACATTGCCATCATTTTCTAAACAACATGGATGTTTTAACCCCGTTGGGAAATATCACACAAACAAACTTCAATGCAACTCTCAGAAGATAATTACTGACAGCATTTCAGTTAAATAAAGGTAGACATGTTGATGAATTTTAAGGCACACCTCAAACACACAGCCTTTTTGTGTGACATTATGGGAAAGATAAAAACAAAAAAACAAGATCTCAGGAAAACAGCTGTCGACCACAACATCATACAGCTTCTGTGCTCCTGACATAAACACCTTTTGGTGTGAAATTAATGTTTTAACCCCAAAACAAAGCAAAATAAGTTGCTGACTCAAGCTTGTACGAGTGTCATTATTCAGAACCAACATGAACTGAAAAGCCTCTCAGAGAAGAAGTAGCCATTGCTCTGAAAGCAACCTAAAAAAGGCAGATTACAGTTTGCGAAGAGACAAAAACCTCTTTTCTGAGTTATGTCCCGTGATCTGATTAAGCTAAAATGGAGCTCTCTGATCATATTGGACCATTGTTCCACTTGGTGAAAATAGAAGGAAGCTTCCAAGTTTCAGAACACCATCCCAACTGTAAAGCACGAGGGTGGCTGCATCATGTTTGGAGGATGTTTTGCTTCAGGAGGGACCAGTGCACTTCACAAAATAGAAGATATCATGAAGTAAGAAGATTATGTAGAAATATTGAAGCAACATCCTGAAGAAAATGTTGTAATTGATTAACTGAATGCAGTATTGTATTTTATACTTTCTGATCATTGCAGCAGTAAGTTTAAAAAGTTGAGAGTTGGTGTGTGTGTTATCAATGTGTTCTTTCTGTAGTAACAAAAATGAGTTACAGTTCTACATCTGACGTAAAAGTTAACACCTTCAGGGATAGTAACCAGGAAGAGACTAAAGAGGTTATAATGTTGAAGTTTTAGAAGTTGTTGTAGTTTTGCAGATTCTCTGTTCAGATCCAGTCTGGATAGACTAGGCTGCTTTGTTTGGGTTTAGCCCAAGGTCACTGAGGCCTGTGCTGTGTACTGCTGAAATTAATTGGTGTCTGAGACGAGAATAAAGGTTTTGAGAGTAAATCCAGTGGATTCCTGCATTTATTCAGACATACCATTTTGAACGTCACATTTTTTATTCTACAGACCCAAAACATCAACCAGGAACAGAATGCTCGTTCGCCAACAGTTCTTTCAAATGGACAATAATTTAAAGGATACTGAAAAATTAGCCATAAAATGGCTTAAGGACAATAAAATCATGTTTTGGAGAGGGTACCATTTATTAATTTTTTTGCTAAAGTAAGATTTTTCCATTTAAATAATTTTGAACCAGAGAAAGTATTTGCTATTTTTTGTTTGACCAACTTTCAACAGCATTTTTATAAATACAAACTTTTTAAAAATGCTTTTAGGGGTGTGGTTAGGGCAGTCGTCCTGGAACTGGTAGGTTGCCGGTTCGATCCCCCTTTCCAGCTGTTGTGTCCTTGGGCAAGATACTTCACCCCTGATGCCTCTGATGTGTGTCCCATCAGTGTATGAATGTGATTGGCACTGATTAGTCTCCATAGATGATTGTACATGTTAGCTTTGTAGGAGATCTAGTAGACTGCTGTGTGAATGGGTAAATGAGGGCACAGATTGTAGTGTAAAGCGCCCTGAGTATCCTGGTTGGAAAGAAAGGCGCTATATAAGTACAGTCCATTTACAATTTACCATTTTATTCCGAAAGAGGTCAAGTGGAAGTACAAGTTAGACAAGGTTATAATGCTGGTTTTGATTGAAAAGACTGTCACAGAGGATCCCACTCACCTTCAAATAAACCAATAGAAAACTAACAACAGGCTGGTGTTAGTCCCACCATCTTCAGAAGTAAGGAGGTAACAGAGACTGAAACTATGTTTCCATCCAATTGTAATGCCAATAGTGAAGGAACTTGTTAAATGTCACAAAGAAGAAGAAGGAAAAAAAGAAATGCGAATTAAGCATGTTTCCATCTACTGGTTTGGACTGAATCAACCAGGCTACGCAAAGCATAATAATGTCAGACACTGATGTTATGCATGGCTGTAATAAACAGGTAGAGGAGGCAAACTAGCAGGGACCACACATCTTGGGACAATGGTGAAAAGTTTTCAGGAATGTGTTGCTATCAATCAATTTGTAATCATTCTGTCACATCAACTAGTATTGGCTATGCTGCCTGGTGACGTAGAGAAAGAAATGCATTTCTTATGGAAATATGATGCCAACAGTGGAAACAGCTGATCATGTGAGGTAAAAGTTTGCTCATCAGAGCTTTTGACAAATGTGTTTAATTTTCCCCTTTTGCACATTAACTTGTTTTCAGGAAATCCAAAAACCACTTCAAGCGGGTGTAAAAACTTTTCTTGCAAAATTGAGATGTTTTTTTTTCTTTGTTGTTTTCATCAATCTCATCAAACTTCAGAATGTGCATAAAATAACATTGATGCAAACATGGCTAGTGGGACAGTCATTTTCAGCAGTTAGCGTTAGCTTCCAAATTGGTTTTACTTTTTATCTGTTTTACAGTCCACTAAACAAGAATCTTAGCTCGGCTAACGCTAAGTTAGCAGAGCTAAGATTCTTGTTTAGTGGATTAGTGGTTGGTAAAGTTAACTTTTTGGTGCCCACCACTGATATATTAGTTTACTAACACTTGAAGGAGAAAATAACCATTAAAAAATATATTCCTCCAGGGATTCCTTTTATGACATTTCATGCCACTGGAAAGCACTTTTTACCTTATCTAATGAGCTTCCATGCAAATTTATGAAACATTTACTATCCAACCCTGGAGACTATTAAATGCCAGTGACAGGAAATATGATTTGCCTGGCAGAATATTTAGGAACGTAAAAGCTTTAAAAACTGTTTTTGTCATTTTTAGCAAAAAAAGATTTTGATTTCCTGCCTATCAAGGTTAAGGGACAATTTTCCCAAATGATGGAGGGAGCATTCCCATGTACCAAAATTAGTTTGATGTAATGCAAAAAATGATAGCCCTTTGGTGGCCCAGATGTGGTTTGCTAGAGGTGGTCCATGTATGGGCCAGCACAACATAAACCAAAACACAACTGGACCACTTATGACATGCCATCTTAAAAACACTGCCATTGTTTTTTTTTAAAATTCAATTCATACTATTTACCAAAAGTACCAGCCCACTTTGAGCACTGCACCGCAAGGAGAAGCCCATATAAACTATTTCTGAAAAATCAATAAAAAATATGACAAGTAATTAAAAAACCTGGAAACCTGCAAATGTGAGAAGACTACCAAAAAACGAAGAGACACATAGATGGTTACGGGACAGAAAAAAAAGAGAAAAAGTTGAGAAAGAGGAACAGCAGTGATGTAAAGATTTTTTTTCTGAGGTGCAACAGGAGACACTTTTTTATCCCCAAGCGACAACGTCTGAGAAAGCACCCAAAACAAAAGACAACTGCTGCACTTTGGCCCAAATATTCAAGAGGCACAGTTTTACACCAGCCTACAACACACACCAATCTGTGTAGGTGTGGGAGTGTGTGTGTGAGAGAGAAAGTTTGGGTGGTTGCTTTATTGTTTCGTTTTAACCATCTCAGTTTAAAAAAAAAAAATTTCTTGAAGGAATGAATGTTGAGGTCAAACTTTTAAATAATAAAACTGAAATATCCCTTAGCACTTAAGTGGTAGAAATGACTCTCAGCTACTACTAGACCAACGCCATATATGGTGTAAGCCGATAACATTCCCCTTTAAACTCCTGAAAGCTGTACCAGAAGAAAAAGTGAGCAGTGTGTAGTTTAAAAATAAGCATATTTATGAAACCAAAGCCCAGATGCAGTAACAAACCAGAAACACAGAAAGAGTTAATGTTGAACTGCGAGTACCTATGATCTGGATGATCTGTGCCAGCAAAACTCCATCGGTGACGTCCTGACTCAGGTCCTTGATGAGGCGTTGGCAGCCAGACTTGGCCAGGTAGTGATTGGCCCAGTCAGTATAAATCTGCAGGAACAGAGCAAACACTTTATCAGTGTGTGTGTAGGGGGTGGGGTAGTGGCTGAGAAACATAAATGACATAAAAACCATAAAACCTGTTTGATTTTAACAGAAGAGAAAGGTGGGTCACGATGTTTACCAATGGCTTCCGGCTCTATCTCTTATTCTTCAGTAGCAAAAATTATTTTAAGTGTGCAGTCCAACCTGGATCCGTTTACCTCCTAGCAACTCAAATATTTAATCAAGCTTTGATTCTGAAGCCTGCATGCAGAAATACGCTGTCCCTAATCTCTTTCTGTGGCATGCTTCCATCAAACACTCTTTGATATCAAATATACTTTAATATGATGGCCTGCCCTGGCTGTAAATGTTTAAACGATACAAAACAACAATCATTCAGACACCTGCTGAGCTTTAATTCTGGTTTAAAGTATGTTTGAATCAATAGGGCTGTTCCGATACCACTTTTGTCAAACAGAGTAGGAGTACTTCATTTTGGGTATTAGGCGATACAGAATGGTCACTGAGTTAAAATGTTAGCATGATACAACATGCATCTGTAGAAATAGAGGTAAAATGTTTTTCCTCAAATGCAAACCTTTCATATTTGCAAGAAAACTGTTGGAGTCCCTCCAATTAAAACAGCAAAACCACATTTTTGGCTAAAACACGTCAATATGCTGTATTCCTGTATTGTCTGTTTTTTTGTCCTGGCCTGCTTCAGCCTCACAAATGGTGCAGATTTCCTGAGAAAATACCCTCATAAAAAGTCTAACTACTTCTCATTATGAAGCAATCTTTCTCCCACGCACCAACCTCACAGACCGCTCTCAATTAAAACATTTCTAACTCCCTTTTTCTGCTTGTTTTCTGGAAAGCCTTTCAGGCAGTTGGGTCTATTGTGGTTTCTTTCAGTGAATTTCATCCATGATGAGAAATGTAACTCTGACTAAATTAAAAGGCTGGTAATTGTTAAAGTAATGTGTGTCACCTGCTGCCTTTCCTGCCACAGTTTTGTATCAAAATCATTTTATGTTGAGAAGCAAGAGAGTTGTACCCTTTATATGCAATCAAACACAATATCCCAAGATGTCACGCTCAGAGTATATGATTCTCAGCTACCACATCTAAGGCTATGGACAATTAGCTGTGGCAGCCATCTTGAATTGGATTGACTACAAAAGTTGTAGTTGTTGAACCTAACCTAACCCCAACCCCTTATCTAAAATTAACCACACAGATACATGCCTAACCCTAATCCTTTACCTAAAACTAACCACACAGAAACATGCCTAACCCTAAACACACAGGTTTATACTTATTAAATAATCCTAAACTAAACAAACCGTTATTATCCCAAAGCAGAGGCCTAAAATACTCAGCTTCTTTGAATTTCAGACCTCAAAATAGCCACAAATACTATTTACAGCAACACAATAACTATTACAAAAACAAGGCCCAAACATTGAAACCAACATACCAATCCCCAGCAAACCATAAAACAATCCACCAATCCTAGCCCTCCACCATAGTAAACCACACCTCCTACCCAACCGCAAAGCATTATGGGTCACCCACATAACACAGCACCGCAAAAGGGAATACTACCATAGTTGGGCTAGTCCGCCTATCTGGTGGACCAACATTATATTAATAAATCCAAATATATACATTTAAACCAGAAAATGTTATTAAGTCTAACCTCAGTAAATTGTAAACAGTCAGTAGAAAGATTTCTTATAAATTATCTAAAATTTTATTTTGATTAGATTAACCCCACTCTAAATATCCTATATACACCTACCAGACCCCACCCCAAACTATTCCTGACCCCTCCCTTACTCTCCTCCCTCTCTATGAAGCACAAAACATTGCAAACACTCAATGTACTGGCTAAGTTCTACTCAAACAGTACGCCTACACTCACTGGAATATGCCAGCCATATTCCAGTACATCTTACAGCACATACGAATCAACAGGCTGTCTCCAACTTGAACAGTGACTCCACCATGCATTTCCCATAAAGATAGGACCCAGTGGCCCAGGACTGGACCTGATCTCTAGCGACTGTGCACTTCCTAAGGGATTTACCAACTCTGTGGAGCCATTGAGTGGCGAGTGCGACCCTCTGAGTAAATACTCCCCTAACCTGACCCTAACCCCTGCTCAATTCATACCTTGGGCCTAACCCAAAAATGTCGCTCCACCAAATTGTGACTGGTCTTTGGTCTCTAAAAGGATTACTAGTCCTGACAAGGTAGGTGTTTGTACCAGAACAAGTGCTAAAATATAACAAAAAAACAGGTACACACATATGGGCAAAAACATTATTGTCCGTGTACACACAAAAAAGACAAACAGTAACTTATTTTAATTAGCTTCAATTAAGTGAGTTGTTTTATCAATTTGAACAATTGCTCAGGCTAATTCTTCAGTTCCGTTGCCTAAACTGCACACGTTAAGAAATATTGCCTTCATATGAGCACTCATTGAAGTAAGACCATGTGGATAAGAAAAAAAATCTTTGCTTGTTTTATTGTCTGAACTGAAGGTGCATAAGGAGGGTCCTTCACTGAACTTTCGAATCCAATGCATTTAACTTTTCTGAATCCATTTTCCCAACTCAGTCAACCCTAAAAAAGCTATTTCATGTGCAAATTGAAAGTGCATATAAAACAGGTGGATTCAGGTGTTATTTAGAAAACCAAGGTTAGGAGAGGTGGTAGGAAACAATCTAGCTAACACGAGGAAGTTGTAATGACTAAAGGAGAAACTCAATTAGGGTGAATTTGAGGCAGCTGTTTCTGCATCTGCTGTAGCTCACAGAGAGATGACTTTCTACTGGAAAAAGGTCTTTTTTTCCCAGGGCTTTGCATTCATTTGCAACCTGGAGGTCAAAGCATATTTGCAGCTGAGCTGTATAGTTTGTCTTGTGCAGCATGGAGCCGTGGATTAAAGGAAATGACAATCCAGAACAATTCAGTTTCACACAAGCTGACGGGTATAAGCTTACTTGGATAAGACATTCACGGCAAGCCGTGAGCACTTGTTTTTCAAGAATATGACAAAGCCTCTGTGTTTTAGGGTAAAACAGGCTGGAAGGCAAAGCAACTGTTGCTTCAGGCCTGGTGTCCAACAAACCATTAAGCTGCTACTGTCCAAAACTTTCTTTTTAAAAACCCAATAATTAATTGGGACTTTCTTTTTGTAATATTTTAAGTTGGCCTAATGTCAAAGTTTTGATCTATAACCTGTATAAAAATATAAAAAGAACCAACATAAAAAGATAGAAAGTTGAAGGTGCAGTTGGCGTCTCATTATGGTCACCATGGTAACCACACACAGGTGTTTCTCACTCCCTGGCAGCACTGTTACTAACTCAGGCAGACAGAGAGGAGAAAGTTTCAGAAGTGGGAATGGATAATTTGACTGCTTTGCACTCGAACTGATGAGCTAATAGCCAATCAGGATGGGCCTTGGTTCTTGGCAAAACTGCTAGGCTAAAGGCTGGTATTAACGGTGAGAGTTTAGACACCTAAAAAGTTAGTGTGTGATACACAAACTACAATTGTGTAAAAACTGTTGTTAACGCCACTACAGTCACGTAAAGTCTAACTTTCTTTGACTTGTTCAAACTTGAATGTTTTCACTGCAAAGTCTAAGTTAGCACAGTGGATTAGTGGTTAGCACTGTTGCCTCACAGCAAGAAGAATTCAAACCCCGGGTTGGACCTGGGGACTTTTAGTGGGGCGTTTCCATGTTCTCCTCTTGGTTTTTCTGGGTACTCCGGTTTCCTCCTGCAGTCCAAAATCATGTATGTTTATGCTGCCTTCAGGACTCCCTTGAAAATGGGATTTGCCTGGTTAAATTAAGGTTTATTAATAAGTAATAAAGCTCTGATGAGGGCTGAGTTTTCTTACTCATTCTCCCCAAAATAAAAATTGTGTATATGAATAGATTTTGTGATTTTTATTTTCTGCACTAGTTGATATACTGCTACCAAAATCCTAGAACACTATTCTCACTAGTAGCAAATTGACAATCATGACCTAAATAAAAAAGTAATTGCTGAAATGTAATATGGGTGCCTCAGTGTTTCAGTGCTTATGGACTGGTAACTTTAAATAGAATTTGACATTAAACAAATAGTTCAACAGCTCAGACATAAAAAAAAAAACGAGTTAGTTGAGCTGCAGAGAAAGAGGTCAGTAAAGTGGAAGTAAATCAAGTGAGTTTTCTTTGCAAAGCAGTTAGTTTTTCCGTTTTACATTTTAAAGTATTACGTTATCCAAGGAGTTTAAAAATCTAAGAAAATGGGCTTTATTCTGTAGAATGGAATGGAACTCTACGCCATCAGGCTGAACATGTCCCATGAGGAGAAAGGGAAAGGAATAGGAACAGCAACAAATTGAAAAAGCTCTGCAAACCTGTGGATATCCTAATTGGACATTTGTCAAGTCAGCCTGAAGTTCAGTGGAGCGAGGCTTGTTCAGACTTCTATATGTGAAACTATACTATAGAACCTCTCCACAGGCGCATAGCACAACACAAGAACTACAGAAAACAGTGAAGCAGGACAGACTCAACTATTTACCTACATCCTAAAGAAAACCATTTATGTCAAATGACAAAGCACAGGTCTCAAATATCACCTTTTTAAAACTTACAATGGAGCATTAAATGTGACATTGGGTGGGCAATTGTAGGAATTTTGGTATTGATCCGATACCTAATAAATACAGGGCTAGATAGTATCGTAGATTCTGATACCGATACTTGTCAGGTTCATTGAATAATTGAGTGATTTTGCCTTTAATTAGTCGATTATGATAAAAAAAGATTTTAGGTGTTTTCTATTAACTCACTACAACAAAATAAAAAGATTTATTCTTCTTCTGCTTCCTTTCATTTTATTTTGATTTGTGTATTTTCTTGTTTTCTATTGTATATACTTATGTTTTTTTAATGAAATGAATAAATTTTTGAATTGAATTGAAAACAATAATATAGAATTACTAAAAAAATCTTTCCATTACATACTACTACACACAAATGTTTTTAAAGGGGGTATTATGAAAAATCAAATTTTTTGCGCTTTATATCATGTCATAATGTCATCAAAAACACACCCAGAGTGTTGCTTTGATTCATTCGTTTGAGAAATCCTTGAATCTCCTGTGATAGCCATGAGGAGCTGTCTGGTACAAAGCCCCGCCTATTTACACAAAGCTCCTCCCTGGAGCTCAGTCTGCAGCTGAGTTCCCACCCCTGAAACATTGTTTGAATACATGCTGAAGTGGGAGTGTCAAAAATGGTAGGAGGTTCTTAAAGAGACAGAGGCCATTTTCAAAGCATTTAAGACAGGCTATGAGTCCAATTTATTTTTGATATACACAGCTTTTTCATAACAACTTATGGTAACCGTTTCTTGATTGTGATATAGAATTGAACTATGTGCCTGAAAAAATACACGTTACAACCCCTTTAAAACAACGACAATGGCAAAATTACAAAAAAAGAAACAATGTAACAAAAAATATAACAATGTCAATGACACAACAAAAAACATAATTTCATTGTGTACAGGCACGATGCATAGAACTAAGGAATAAGTTCAAACGATTTGGTGACTGGTCCACTGACTTTATTTTTCACATTATTTGTGAAAAATACAGTCAGTGCAAATAAAATGTAAACAAACAAACAAAAAATTCTCATCATGCTAGTAACAATACAATTCATGTTGGAATTGATAGTATCAATAAGATTCACCCAGTCTTTTTCCTTCTAATTCACCATCAAGCATGTGACCAAAACATCTCCAGCCAACGACCCTGATGACCCTCAGGAGGGAAAGGACTGAGATTAACAATGGATGGAATGGCAAACCCAAAATAAAATGTTTATCTAGTTATATGAACATCTATATCAGTATATATTGTACAATATATGAATGATGTATTGGGCTTAAGGATAATAAAAACATTAGCTACAATGGCTAATACAGTGAATCAGTGTGGTGGGTTGACATTAAAGTGGCACAGATCCCAATAAAGCAGTGAAGAAAGCTGATACGACGTCCCACCAGTAGGTTTCTGTTAATAAATCTGTCAATTTCAATGAAACTGCAAAAAAGAACTGTAAGAAAAAAACACCTACTGTGTTGCAGCAAGTTGGCATTAACTTTTCAAAGCTTTTTTTGTTTGTTCCAACAGCCTATGTTGGAGCAGCAGGTACATTATTCCTTTAAAACATGTATCGGTTTCGGTTGTGATTTTTCAGTATAACTGACACACGTGGCAATATTTACATTAAAATTGATACAAAAATGACATAAAATCTTCAGAAACTGACAAAATAATTCCATATAAAGAATGTGACACGATAAGTTTGTCACTTATGTCTGCTAAATATCTGGAAATATATAAAACAAACTAACTTCAACAGAGATGAAACAAATGAATCATGAAATAAGCCATAGAGGAAATAAACAACTTTTTTTTTCAATCTCATGCCGAGTTTAGAGAATTTTAAGCGGTGCTGCCCCCCGACCTGCGAATACCATTACCTGTCACCACCTCCTACCGCCTGTCCCCTTCACTTTCCTGCCCGAGCGCTGACTCACTTTGATCGGCTCACTTCGCGGCTCCTCGCTGGGGGCGGGGTGGGGGGAGTTGAGCGAGTCAGCTTTCTCGCACTCGTTAACCCGCAGCCTGTCTGAATCCTAATCGCTTCGGGAAACGGGAGCTGGCACTGTGACTCAGGGCTGCACATCAGTTAAAACACCTTCAGAGATGCTGACTGGGAAAAGTGATATCACGAACACACGCATGGAGTTTACTGATACAACACCCACAACAGTGATTTCTCCTCCTCCTCCTCCCCCCGGCCACCCGCTCTGCTCTTCCTTTTCTTTTCTGCAGCCAGAATCAGTGAGCAGAAGTCCATTCTGCCCTGCTGATGTTATCCTCACTGATGCAGCATGAAGTAGCTCTCCGTTTGGCTCTACCTGCTCTGCAGATCAGTCCCACTCAGCTGCTGGGGGCGGGTGGGATCTCCAAAACGCAGATAAACAGCCAGCTCTTGCCCCGGAGCAAAACAACTGCCTCCAACTGTCCTGATCACAATGCAGTGACTCCAGCTACGCAGGTGTTATTGGCAAGAAAACCTGCAGTGGCGCCAATCGTCCTCTGGAGGGAGTCAGGTGAAAGGAGGAGATTAAAAGGAAAAAAAAAAGTAGATGCAGGAGTGAGAGAAAAGAAGTCAGTGTATTGCTTAAAGTACTCCAGCTGATTGGCTCGTGATGTATAGGCTCTTTGATCAGGGCTTCACTCCAGTACAGTCTGATAAACTGAAAGCCTAATTGCATTTAAGGAGTTTGAGCATAAAAACAATCACTCAGAGGACATTTAGCTGTGAAACGCTGTTTGAAAAGAGGACAACTGGGAAAGACTAGTCGTCCACGGCTGAGCTGGTCTGAAGACCTCAAACTTGGCAACAGTGACGCTCCCGCTTGAGTACTAAATGTACTTAAACACAACATGCAGCTGCATTAACTTAATGAGCAAAGAGCCAATGGAATCAATAGGACGGCAATGTGATGAAGCCCCCCCCCTCTTTGTGGTTGTGGGAAAGAGCTCAGATCTGACGATGACATTGCCACCAAGACGGTTCGTGGAAGGTAAAAGTAATTTGACGGAAAAGCAGTGCTTGATGTGCTGTTTGGCTGACAGGTGATAAAGCAGAGTTTGACAGTTTCTGTTTGTGCAGAAGGCTTTCCAGGCTGTCATCTTTATGAATTAATAAATGGCTGCAAAGGTCGGTTTAATTTTCTCCCTTTTTTTAAAGTGTTTTTGTAAAGTTCATCCATTTAATCTGCCTGTTCCTGGTGGGGGTCATTGGGTGAAAGCTGGGGTACACCCTAGACAGGTCACCAGTTCTTCACAGACCAAAAAGGGTCAAATGAAACAGACAACCAATTAAACTTCCATACACACCAATCTATATTTTAGAGGAGCCAACTAAGGCTTGCTTCATACAATAAAAGATTTTTAAATTGTGGGCCGATTTTCAAAAACCGAGAGACCACATGAGGATAAAAACCACGGATATGCCAGGTTTGGTCCTACAGTGTGTGGTGTACTAACGCGTTCTCACTCCCGACTCGTCACATATTGACACTTGGTCAGGTACTGTCTGTGTCCCAGTTTTGATGCATTGGGTAACCTCCTCGCGTCAGTTACTGACGCCCGCGGCTTTTCCGGGTTCGCGCCACATAGGGGTCTTTGGGTTAGGGTCCGTGGTTAATATTAGGAATCAGGATTAATGGTTAATTTTAGGTACTGGGGTCAGGGACAGGCTGTATAGGGCTAATACAAGTTCAATTTAGGGTCTGGAGTGGTTAGTTGTCGCACATTCCCAAAACTTTTTAAAATGGTTAATATGAGGGATCAGGGTTAATGGTTAATTTTAGGTACTGTGGTCAGGGATAGGATGTATAGAGCTAATAGACATTTCCTTTACGGTCTGGAACGGTTAGTTGTCATGCATTTCCCACTCTTCTCAAAAATATGAAAACGCACTCCTCCTCCTCCGTCTCATTTCGTCAATAACTAACGAGTGGGTTTACCTGACTTGTCAAAACTGGGACGCAGACGGTTCCTGACCAAGCGTCAATATGTGACGAGTTGGGAGTGAAAATGGGTTGACTATTTTTAACAGAGGAAAAACAATCCAAAATGACTTCTACAATGTCCAGTGGACCTTCTGGTGAGTCAGGACAGTTTTTTATGTCTTCTGTATTGTGTTTACATCTCTTTCTGATTGGCTTTATGTCACATTCAACAGGTTGCAAGCTCACTTGTTCGCGAGTGGATGCCATACACGCTGGGAGATCGGGCCAAAAACATCCAACATGTTGAATATTCCAGATTTGAGATCGGAGCGGTCCCGATGTCCTTCCAAGCCAAATAGATCACTCCTAACTCACCACACACGGCAGGAATATCTGATCAAATTATCTTTAGAGCATCACGGTAATCAGTGTCCTTAAGATTGTCGGAAGGGCAAAAATGGGGCAACGTTCTGCATCAGATTGGCATTTCAAATCAAGCACCCTTTTGATTTACTGACTACTTAAAAAGAACCTAGTGTGTACAGCTGGCAGGCTCTTCCTCCTCTTTTCTTGAGCTCAAAAAAGGAGTTCCGCAAGGTTCACTTCGAGGACCACTTTTATTTTTATTTTATATAAATAACTTGTGAGACAATTTGTGAAATGCCTTATATCATAAATATGCTGTTAATACCTGTTAATACAGTATATTGCTGCTCTTCTTCACTCTCTCAGGCTGTTGTGATTTTTACAGTCTGCATTTAACATTGTTCTGTCTCGTTTACATGCATTTAAATTAGTCCGGTAGATGAAACCAAACCATTAATGCATTCCAAAAGGTTATCAAAGTCTGCTCCAGTGATCTCTACTGTCCACGGCAAACAAATTGAGTTTGTTTCCAGATATAAATACCTGGGTATTACACTAGATAGGGAGCTGTATTTTAAGACACACATTGCAAATTTGGTCCATAAACTAAAAGTGAAATTTGAGTTCTGTTCTTGCAATAAGTCCTGTTTCTCCCTTAAAGCTAGAAAACAATTCATTTCAGCACCCTTCTAACCTTTGCTGGCTTATGATGGTGTTTTGCACATGAACGCCTCAGCTCAATTTCTCCAATCATTGAATACTTTTTATCACTGTGCTTTGAGGTATTTAACTACACATATCACTGTTTCATCTCCTGAGATGCAATTCTAACCAATTCAGATGAAATATCTCACACAAAATGCGTGTCTCAAAGTACTGGTCTTGATGAATTGGTCTTTTTTTTCTTCCCTAAAAATTAAAATCTAGATATTTTCATCCAAGTCTATGCAGAACTTAAATATGGATAAATTGTGCTACGTCAGAGAAGCACTGTATTTTTGGTAGCACAGTTTGAGGTGCAAATCTCCCTTTGCAAGGATTTGTGACTTACATGCACATCAAAAACTTATAATTACAATCGCAAATCTTTGACGTTTAAACACTTGGTGAATTTTGGTTTCAGATTATTTTCATATCTGGCTGCAACTTTTGAATATATTGGACTTAATTAAAAAAAACTATCACAGTGACATTACATAATATAAATTTATGTAGCGTCCATCCATGAGATAAATATTCAAGTAAAGAAGATTTGAGAAAATTTATCAGCACAATGTACAGATTATCATGGCACATAAAAGCAATTTCCACCATAAAAATCTTTTGCATATCCCAAATACTATGACAGATTTATTCCACCATAATCCTGTCCTGAGGTAGTGACATCATGCATCCTTTCAATTTTCAACGTGGCTTTATCCCAACTCTGCGAACACCTACATGTGGAGTTTACGCCTGCAATGCACAAATCGTAGACTCAAAGTTTCCTTGCAGCCCAGCATCAGTGATGAGGGATTAAATATAATTGCTTTCCTCAAGTGGAAACATTCTCCACAACAAGTTTGAGAGGCAGAAATGGACAGAAATCTGCAGGCCATAGTCAAGATGAGCGTGGCGCTCATTTGATGTCATGCCAACTGTCAATCATCGCTAAGCTTGCTTGGTCTGTGGATTTGAGGCTGGGAGAGCAGGCCTGGACTTATAAAGCAATTTTACCCACAACAATAAAGATAATGATCATGTTGTACGAAAGATTTAAAGTGAAGGTAAAAAAAACATAAAAATATAGAACTAAGCCTCCCTTATTATCCTTAGGTCTTATGAGAGTGTATCTTTATTAATTTTGCTCACTGCCGAAGGTGAAAGGTTATGTTTTCTGTTAGGAAAATATCGTATCATACACTGGACATATTTTAATAAAACTCCCAGCAAGTAATTGCAGTGGCAGGGTCATTAAAAATCTAGGGGTGACACCAAAACCAAAAGCCAGAACAGAATTTCAGAAGATTTGTTGTTTTGTCCTAAATACATTATTTGACAGGTCTACTTTAGTTTTTTTTTTAATGGTAGATTTATTTATTTATTTTTGTCACTACTCAACCAATTGAAGCTTGATCTCTAATAAATTTATATTTATTATTAAAAATTATAAGTATAAGCTCTTGAGATATTGCATCCTCATGTTGAGGCCATTGGTTGTCCTTATTCAGAGGGACTAGATATTAGGTTTTATTTAAAAATTTAAATAAAATAGTTTAATTTGAATTCCTATCTGCTCAAAAACAATGTCCGTTGTTATGTTCATGAAGTTCTACTATTCCTAAATATATAAAGGAAATTAAAAAAACATGCCAAGCAAAGGCTTGGGACAAAACTGTCTGACTAAAGGGGGGCCAGTGGGGAGAAAACTGGGAACATTTTTAGGGGTGCATTGCCCCCTATGCCCCCTCCCTGGTGGCACCCCTGAGTAATATTTGATTTACATCTTAAACTGAAGAACTTTAACAATCAAACCTATTCAGGTTAGGTGCAACAAAGATTTCAGAGTAATTTGACCCAGAAGCAGGCTGCCACGAGGATCTCAAAAATAAAGAGATTTATTAAATTAAACGGCCGAAGTTGTGCCACAAATAAACACAAGGACAACAAACCTGGCGATGTGACTGAAGTCCACACTGGAAAAAAACTACACAATATAAAAGGGACACTAAAGACCTGAAATTACAACACCTGTGAGGGAGACAAGCAGGAGTGGGAGGACCTGGGGAAAACACTGAGGTAAACACAAACAGGAAACATTCAATTAAAAAAATACTTTATTGATCCCAGAGGGAAATTTGGTGTTGTAAAAAGGGTTGGGCGATGTTGGCAAAAAAATTTATCACGATTAATTGTGGTATTTAGCTGATAACGATTAATATGACGATTAATCCCATGGAGTCCCTGTCCTAGTCACATAGCCAATTTAAATCACTCTAGTGGGAAGGACTTGCTCTCCATAAAAATCTGTTTCAAACCGCGTCAAAATTACAGACTTCAGGCTATACATCAATTTTTAAATTGTGTTGATAAACCAAATAAAACTTAAGTTCTGATAAAGAAGTTCAGAAAGTTTTTTTTAAAGGTTTGTTATGTTTGAAGCAGAGAGGAATGAATAGATCACGAAAATCTCCAGTCAGTCTGCCTGGTGGCAATAATTATATTAATTGTCAGGTGCCAAAAAATAATCGATTCAAGTTTTTCTGACGATTAATTGCACACGATAGGATTTTGCCCAACCCTAGTTGTAACTCATGTGACTAAAGAGTTATTGTAGATGCTGATGGCTGTGGGCAGGAAAGATCTTCTGTAGCGTCTGTATTGGAATAAAATTGAAGAAGACCCGACTGAAGACTGTTTTTCTATGACGGTCTAATGAAGAGGATGGTCAGGGTTGTCCACAATGTTCTTGATCTAAAACTATTTCTCCTGAAATCTACAATCATCTCCTTTGTTTTGTTAACACTCAAGATGAGATGATTGTTCCCACACCATGCCACAAAGCGGTCCACCAGGTCTCTGTATTCAGCTTCCTGTCCATCTCTGACACACCCAACAACTGCAGAGTCATCTGAGTATTTCTGTAGATGACAGCAGTCTGACTTGTGCTGGAAGTCTGAAATGTAGTGTGACAGAGAATGGTGAGAGTACAGTCCCCTGTGGTGCTCCTGTGCTGCTGACCTCCTGGTTAGACACACAGTCCTTCAGTCTCACAATCTATGGTCTATTAGTCAGGTAGTCTTTGATCCAGGTGATTGTTGAGGCCTCCACCTGAGTCTTCTGGAATTTCAGACAAAGCAACTCAGACTGAATTGTGTTATTTGCACTGGAGAAATTAAAGAACATGATCCTCACAGTGCTGCCTGCTTTGTCCAGATGACAGTGGGTTTGTTGAAGCAGGTGTATGATGGCGTCTTCAACTCCAACTCCACAACGATAAGCAAACTGAACGTAATGAAATGAACATAGAAAAGCAGCGCTGGACTGGCCATCGGGCATAGCGGGCACTTGCCCGGTGGGCCGTGGGTGATTTTGGGCCGGTCCAATCCCCGGTCCAACCCACTCCTCTCTCTACATATGATGATTATCGGCACACACAGCTGGTATATCGGCCCCTTTAGTCTTGAAAAACTTCTGGGCTGGACAAATTACAGCAGCCGATGGGCCGCTGCACCCCTCCCTCACTCACAAGCAGACAGAAGAACAGAGAACAACGTGCGGCTAAACATGAAAAGTAAGCGCCGAAAAAGGAAAGCTCAACAAATTTTATTTAGTGGTTGTAATATAAACCCATTAAATAATGTCTCCTTATGTCTCCTGCCTCCTTTGCAGGAGGAGGAGGAGAGAAGAGTGGAACAGACGCAGCTCAGCTGTCTATAAGCACGCAGCAGCCGGTCTGCAGGATGCGCTGCCGCCAATATGTTCAAAATATAAATTTAAAACCACAGCGCAAAAAAAAATGAATTTGATTCATGCATGTGATGAAAACTATGTTTAATAAACGAAAAGGGAGCAAAACAAAGACTGAGAAATGGGATGAGATCAGTGAAAGGTGAATCTCAGAAAGAAATTTGACAAACGCTTGTTTTTCATTTTTCCCAAAGGAAAGAGGAACATATCGTAAAGCAACACTGTAAAAGTGATTCACAGAATAAATCCACAGCTCATAAAGCCCGTCAGTCTATAGATAGACAGGTAACTACAGGTTCTGCTCCTTCCACTTGGACCTGGT
>JARVJO010000180.1:15548048-15569526 GCA_031762555.1 Cynodonichthys magdalenae | reverse complement strand
TTTATATGTTGCAATACATGTGTGACACACTATGTACATTTTTCTTTTTTTTATTTTAACTTCTTATTGCTTATTGTGTTGTTTTCCTGACAACAGGAGCCTCATCTACCTTTCATTCCTCATAATACTAATTTAGAATGACAAAAAAGTTCTTGAATTGATTTAATTGCATTATTCTACACAAAATTGAACTTACTGGATTATGTTTAAGGCATTTTAGGTACTATTTTATATTAGAAAAATGGGGGCAATGCATTTTCAAAAACATTAAACAAATAAGTCAAACCAAGTCAGTCTTACTTTTTTACTTTTTCTTTCACACGTTGGTCAGCAGAAACTCCCTCTGTTTGTTTGACCTGGTTTTAACCTGAAGTGTTATTACAGGTTTGAACTGCTCCGGTGGTGAGACAGTTTAGCGTTGCAGCTCTTACAGGTAACTTTACTTCCTCCCAGCCCACCGTTGAGAAAAGTTTTAAGATAAAAAATACCCTGAAGAATCCGGCGGATTCAGGCACATTTTCACCCTGCTGCAGCTCAGGTTCATGTGAGCGGCTGCAGCGCTCAACAACAAAGGCTCTCATTGGATGAGACGCGCAATGAAGGCTGTCTAAAGCCAATAGTGATCAAGATCCCGCCTCCCCGCGGCGATCACTGGGTTTGTGTGTGTCTGTGTGCGTGCGTCTTCATACACAGCCCAGAGAAAAGGAGAAATATAAAGAAACTGCGTTAACGCGCGTTAAAAAAATTATCGCCGTTAATTGTCGGCTGCGTTAACGCGTGCCCAGCACTAAAAACTCATATTTATTTTTTAAATCTTATTTTCACGCCTGAATTCTAGCAGCGACATGGGACAGTCTTTCCCTCAGAAAATCTGGGCTCACCAGTCGCATTACAATCGAGGCAGAAGCGGCCAATTTGTTCTCGTGTAACATCAAGTGCATCTGAAGGAAAACAGCACGAGAGATTTGGCTTTGTGCACTTAAAAAAAAAAAATACGGCTATCTGAGGACAGACTTGTCAAAATCAGTCAGGGGACAGAACTGGATTTGATCTCTCTCCTTTCAGCCCAGTCCAGGATTTAACAAGATGTGTTGAAAGAGGGGAGGAAGGACTGTTTTTGAAGACCGTATCAGGCTTGAAAATCTCTGGACCCTTTATCCCAGCACATCTAAAAGCTCTCTTTAAAGCAAGTGTTAACAGCACCCGTCCTCTGCTGCCCCCTTTAAGTTGGATTCCTATTAGCTTCAGTTTTACACAACATAAAGAAAGGGGGGTTTTGCAGACCTGAGGGCAAGAGGGAGTGCTCGAGTTACACAAACCCAGTGCCTGACAACATTATTAATGTCCCAGTTCTAATAGATTCAGAGTGACAGCAGTTTCAGTTCACTGACAGGGTCAAAGGCAGACACAACAGAATGCTAATGCCCACGAGGACGATGGACAGCTTTGCAACTGAGCCCTCACCCGCCTTTAGGGCAGGGGTGGGTGCAGATCTAAAAAGAAGCGAATAAGAAGAAAAAAAAAAAGAGTCCAAAGAAGTGAAGCAGGGAAACTTTTCTTTTTTTCCCCCTCAGGAGTGAGAGTGATGGAGAGAGATGTGTCTGGGACAAGACAGCGAGTGTTTTTCCAGTCTATTTGCCCTGCGTCTAGAGCCAGAGTCAATGGGACAGGCCTAATAAAAAAGGCTGGATGCTGCGGCACAGAGGCTGGGTTAAACAGAGTCCAAAAATACCAATGAAAGGCTGCACTGTGGAGAAGCTGAGGACTGAACTCCAGTGATGTCTGGATATAGCCTCAGTTTGTTTGTGCTCTGAGATTTTCTGCTTGCACTGTGTTTAAATCGTCTAGTAATGCTCAAAATAAAGTAGGTACAATAAAGGGATGGTCAGCTTTGAAGTGGTGTCCTATCTAACAGTTATCAACTGAGTAACTTATCAGCCATGATCTCAGTCATGGAGCATGGAGTATGGAAAAAAAGGGCCAGAGTCTTTCTACAGGCTAGGCTAAAGGCTAGCCAAAGGATTACCAGGATTTTTTGGGTAGGACTTTGCGGGCTTATAATAAAACTCTCTCAAAAATTATGTAAAGGTGTAAAAAAAAAACACTACATTATCCAATATTAAACCTCTATACTTTTGTACAACACTGTTGATTAAATTTGTTGCTATTTTGTCAGCCCAACAATACTCATGTTACTATGTAACTCAGTGCAAAGGGATATATTCAGCAGCCCTATATCAACACTGGCAATAGCCTCTCATTAAAATAAATGTATTTGGGTACTAACTTACTAAGTTTGCGCAGACAAGGTTTGCATCTCAAATGGAAAAAAGATGAAAAGATCGATACTTAAGTACCCCAGTACTTATGTTCACCAGCACTTAAGATTCCCAGTTCATGTTCCTCAGTACTTGGTCTGTTTATTGTGCCTTGGTTTGTCTAGTGTTTCTGTGTTTCCCTGTGTATCTTTGCCTCTGTATCTCATTCCTCCAATCCTGCACACGTTCACCTGTTTCCTTGGGTCTCCTCCAGGTGTTTCTTATTGTCTCATTAGTTTGTCTTTATATTCTGTGTCCTGTCCTCATTGTTTTGTTGGTTCATTGTGCTGTTTTCCCCAGCCAGTGTGGTTGTCTTTTGTGCTCTTTGTGTTTCCTGCAATATTCCTCCTTGGAAGTTTTTGTTGTAAGTGTTTTTTGAGCTGCCCAGTCAGCTTTTTTCTTCTTTAATAAATACCTTTATGCTAGAACTCTAGACTATTTGCCTGTACTCATTCCCCCAGTACCCATGTTCCCCAGTACTAATTCCCCTAGTGCCCATACTCCCCAGTACCCACATTATCTATTATTATCTAATTTCCCTCTGGGATCAAAAAAGTATTTTTTAATTCAATTGAACTGAATTCTCCAGCATCCATGTTCTCTAGTACCCACATTTCCCAGTATCCATGTTCCCCAGCATCCATGTTCTCTAGTACCCACAATCCCCACATTCCCATGTACCCATGTTCTCCAGTACCCATGTTCCCCAGTACCCACATTTCCCAGTATCCATGTTCTCCAGTACCCATGTTCCCCAGTACCCACATTTCCCAGTATCCATGTTCCCCAGCATCCATGTTCTCTAGTACCCACAATCCCCACATTCCCCAGTACTCACAATCCCCACGTTCCCCAGTACCCATGTTCTTTTATTACCTATGATCCCTGGTACCCATATTTCCCGGTACTCATGTTTCCTTGTACCTATGTTCCATAGTACTCCAGTACCTATGTTTGACTTAAATCGGAAACAGCCTATTTGTAATAATGTCACACACAAACATTTGAGTAGTTTATGCTCTCTCAAAACAAATGAACTCCATATTTCCACATCTCAAATACAGTTTGCACATCAGAGAGTAAGTACTTTGGTATCACGGAGCATCAAAAAATAGGTCCTGAATTACTTTTGGTTTGTACACGTAAGTGGATGTTGGCGTTTTGGGCAATAACTCCTTTGGCACCCTAGAAAATGTTGTTGGAACACCCTAGAAATTTTTCTCCCAAGAACGTAGTGTTAATTATTTTACTGCTAAAACCTTTGTGACCTCTGCATTTTATGAAACTCCTTCCTAAAAGTAAACACCTAAATAAACATCCAATGTGTGCACTGAGGATCAAAATACACTGTACTGTAAGTGTTTGATCAAGACTAGCCTGGCTGTGTGTTCTGACAAGGATTCTCACATGAGAAGTTTTGACTAGAGAGTGTTTCACAATCACAGTTTGGTGATCAAAGAGAGGAACGGACCATAATGGACCCTGACCACGTGCCTCCTGTTCACTGACCTCAACCTCTTTCTTTCTGAGAACTAAAACTACTTAAGCGAAGACTTACAGAAGCTGAAATATATGCATTTGCTCCTCAATGAAAAAAAAAAAAGAATCCAAGTTTTGAAATCAGACAATGCAATGCAAAAATAAAACTACAAGCAGAAGTTCCTCTGAGAATTCACATAGTTGGAGACAGCTCCTGGATTCTCCAATGATTGATTCGTTTTCCTTAAGTTAGTTAAAGAAATCCTCAAGAGGTACAGAGTTCTGACCCAACACCATCCAAAAAAAAAATAAAAATCATGTTTCATGCTCCAAGAGTGCACTAAAGCTTCAAGCTCTCACTATCTGCCAAGTTTGACACACATTTCTTGTCCTTAACGGAGAGCAAATTTTGGAAAATTAAAAACGGCAGATAAACTTCGGCTACTTTGCAAAGCTTGAGTCATTTTTCACTTCGTTTAGGACAGTAACACGCAACTGATTTACAGCAATTCAAGTGTGCAAATTCACAACATAGAGGCTTCTTGTACACTTTAAAGCCTCTGTTAAAAATCATTATAATCAAGGATCATCACCAAAGAAATGCATTCTGCCTTTCCTGTCAGTTTTAGACTGAAATCATGGGAAATCTTGAGAATTTTGTGATCTTAAAAAATGACAGAGTTGCTTTGGTCAAACCTCGGAAACGATCTCTCTTGATATATTGAGATGTCACACTCAAGATTAAGTTAGAACTCTTATCTACTTCAAAATTTTGATCCAAATCTTTAAAACTGACTGAATTATATTTTGTAAAGTCAGACAGCTGTGGCAGCTGCCTTACATTGGGTTGACTCCAAAAGTTATTCAGCTGTAGATAAACATCTAATGACTGCTCACAAAAAATTTCATTAAAATGTATTCAGTGGTTCATGAGATATTTTGCTAACAGACACACAGGGTTGATACCAGTTAATGCTACAGTTTTGAGCAAAGACTTGAAAAGCACATGGGGTTTGTGATGTCAATGACTCCCAGCTACAATTACACTGAAGTTTAGCACAATATCTGTAAAATTAAATGATTTATAGCCTTTTTTGTGTTTTCTATGAGCAGTTAGCTGTGGTGGCCATCTTGAATTGAATTGGTTTCAAAAGTTAATCACTTGTAAAGATCTATCCAATAATTAGTTCCTGAATTTTAATATTAAAACCAGTTCAGTGATTCATGAGATATTTTGCTAACAGACAGTTACCTTCAAGTAGGTAATGTCAAAATGCTAAACTAAGTTTTTAAACAATCTGTTAGAGTTGAATGTCTGAAAGCTAAATTGTAGTTTAACAAACTTTACCAGTGGAAACATTCCAAAGCAGCGTTGCAGTAATGAGAAAACCAATTGATCTTTTCTGCTTTAGCATGAGGGCACAATAAGAAAAGTGAAGTCTGAGGGGAAAAAAAACACTCACAATTGAAATTTCACATTAGCCCACATTAGCAGTGTGGATAAAATGCTCCTGGGGATGAGGATGGAGGGCAGCAAGTAGGAAAGGATGCGATGAATCTCTTATCTGAGCTCTGATCACTCGAGCAGAGGGGAGATGGTGATAACGTCCCGACCAGCTCTGCGATCTGTGCTGAATACCAAGCAGGTGTTATTCACCAACCTCATCTGCAGCTCACTGAAGGAAGGAGAACATCGGAGCAGCCAATCCCAAGTCATAATCTGTCTTTTAAAGTGGGCTGCAGTTTACTAGATAAATGGTTCCATTTAAAGATGCGTTAGCAGCAGGAAAATCAATGTTTCCAGCTCATTATTCCTTAAAGTAATAAATATGCAGCTGTGGGATATGAAAAAAAAAAAATGTTCGTTGGTGTTTTGGTATTGGAGAAGGCCTCAACAAAACATTGTAAAAACAGAGCATGAAGTTATAGGAACCAAACCTGCCATGTTTGAATTCATTTACAAATTTTTATTTTTTGTCAAATAAAAAAAAACTACTCAGAAAATATTCACCATCACTGTCTCTAAGATGAAAAGGTCGGCTGATAATCACTGACCTAAAATAAAAAAAAAGATAAACGGGTTTGTAGGATTCTTTCAGATGCAAACATCAACGTCAAATGTAGGGGAATTTATGGTGAAACTAATAGTGTGAATGCTTCATAGCGTTCACACTAATAAGATCATTTTTTCTTCGGTATGTTTTTCAGCATTTAACTTATTCCATGATTTTTGTGCTATTTGAACAATTCATATGTCAAAACGTTCAGCTCATTTAGGCCAAGGGTGCTATGACTTTTGGTATTTCAACTATATAATTTTTCAGCCACTTTTTTACCATTGAAAATGAATGAAGCTGTTTTCAACATCCTTAAAATCCTTTAAATGTTTCGAAATCTTTACAGCACCTTATACATTTTGTTCTGGTTCTGCTCTTTTTACCTTTCTTGTAAAAATTTTAGCTACCTTTTTGCTACTTTTAGCTTTTTTCTATTTAAGTTAAAATTCAGCTTCTTTCTGCTATCTTCTGCTTTTTAGTACTTTTTTATACTTTTTTATACTTTGTTCCATTTATGATGGACAGATGCGTTTTGCTATATTCAGCTATTTACTGCAATTTTAGCTAAAGTTCAGCTGTGATTAGCTAAAGTTAGCTGTTTTCAGCTAAATACACATTTTTTTGTAACTATTACAACTTATTTCTGCTAAGTTCAGCAAACTTGTGGTCCTTATACTTCCAGCTACATTTTAGCTGTTTTACTTAAAGTTTTAGCTGTTTTAGCTATTTTACTTCAAATTGTCACTTTTTGTACTTTTATACATTTGTTTCTGCTAATTTTATTTTATTTTTTTAAATAGCACTACTATCTGGGTGTTGATTACAACTTGTGGCTGCTAACTTTAGCTTACTTTTATGCTATTTCAGCTTTAGATCTGCTTCTTTCTGCTATTCTTCTGATTTTTCCAACGTTTTGTGCTTTTTTCTGCTAATTTGTGCTATGTATGCTTTTTACAGATGTTTTGTGCTGTATTCAGCTATTTTAGCTGTTTTCTGCTATTTCAACTATATTTTTGCTCCTTACTGTTTTTTTGCAAAGGTAGGTTTTTTTTTTTGCTTCTTTCAGTTTTGTAATTTGAACTTGCATTAACACTTTTCCTATTAAATATTTTCAGCTCAATTTCAGCAGCGTTCAGCTTAAGTTTTCAGCAAGAAGCATTCAAAACTGCATTTTCACAGGAAATGCAATTTCTCTAGTTGTTTATGTTTTCTTTCTTAAAAAAATCAAACAAATCTCTGAAAAATTCATACTTGAAGCCAGAGCAGCATCGCCACAAGACAGGCCTAGTACATGTTTTAAGTCCTTAATCTCCATGTAAACATAGGACATTTTTGCGTTGCAAGGCCCTGGCTCAGTCCGCTTCGGCCCTGGTTGTGTTTGCATTGAGCAGAGTGCCACCTCGATGATGGTGGGATCATAACATTAAACACATGCAAATCTCATCTCATTTTATTTACAGCACAACAATAATAGACTACACCAAACCCGAAGGAAAAGCACTTAACATTTTACCAGATCATCCAGCAGTATGACGTTAATCAGAATTAGAATACTTTATTGATACTCAAGGGGAATTTCAGTTATTAAAGCTGCAGCCATTCAAGTAAAAATTTAAAGACAAAGAAGTAAAGCACACTAGAATAAAATAAAGTAAAACAACCTGGAGAACAAAATAAACACACTTATGGACATAACTGTAAAATAAAAATAAATAGAAATATTAACAAAATATGAAGAGTATGGCTAGATGTAAAGGTCCCATAAGATGTTATAAGATGATATAGGGAGAGATGATGTTAGGTATATTGTCTGAGTAAAGTAACATAAATGAAATAAAAAATCAAATGCAAAAATGTATTAAAGTGAAGATGACCCAAGGTTTCACAGTTCTAGAGTTTGATGACCACTGGTAGGAACAACTTCCTGTGGTGCTCAGTGGTGCATTGAATGTGCTTCTGTGACTCATAACTGTGTTGTAGAGAGGGTGGTAACCATGATTCCCTGTAGCTTTGGCAGCCTCCTTTTTTCTGACACTGCTATCAGAGTCCAGCTCTACATCCACATCACCTGCGTTCCAAATCAGTCAGCTTTCCCAGCATGCAACAGCAGTGAGGATGAAACCCGCTACCACAGACTCAGTAGATCCTGAGCATCATTCGAGAGATGAATCTCAGCACGTAGAGACCCCTTCGGCCCTTCTTGTGGATGGCCTCTGTGTTTTTACCCCATCCAGTTTATCATTGATACGTACCCTCAAATATTTGTAATCTTCCACTTCGTCCATGCTGATGCACCTGATGGACATATGGGTCACTGGTGTCTTGTTCCTCCTCAGGTCCACCACCAGTTCTTTGGTCTTAGACAAAGTCAAATAACCACGAGAGGGCGGAAAGCTAATGGTAGCTAATGTTAGCTTATTGTTGCTTACCACAGTTGTTTAGGTGAACTTGTGTGAAAAAAAACCCATCAAAGTCGCTGCAAACGATTTATGTAAAGTTAATCTCATCTGTGTGACATACCCCCCCATGATATCATTTATCTTCATTTTCCTTGCTTATATTCCCCTCTTTCTACCTCATTCACCTCTATCTGTTCAGCCTCCACTCTTCCATTTATACCCTGCAGTTCATAATCACTCACTAACTCTTTGCTACTCTTAAATATTCTTTCTACCCCCCCCCCCCCCCACTTTTACTGCTCCTCCTCCTCCTCTTCTTTCCAGTCGGTTCCTCACATGTGTGTTGATCCCAAAGCCATGCAAATACTTTTAAATCTAAAAAGGAGGGAGGAAGAGAAGTCTAGCCTCAGTATGAGACAGATGAAGTTGATGAGAGAATCAGGTGCTTTGTCTGGAAGATATAATGAACAAGCAAAGCTGGGATTTGTCCCATAAAATCTGATTTTCTCTGTCCCTTTTTTCTCCTCAGCCATGAATTTATTTTCCTCACTTTCTTTACCTGTTATTACTTTTAACTTTGCAAATTATAAATACAAAAGATAGCCCTCATTAAGAAGTAACAGTGTTTCTGAATTACTTCTCTCTAATATAATGTGGCCCTAAGAGGTGCAGGGACCCCCAGAGAAAAGCAAAGCAGCACTCCTGGGAAGAAATAAATTTATTTCATTCATGGATAGATTTTCAACTCTACCCTGAACTCTTTCCAAGTGCGTTGTAGAACTGACATATAAATACACACACAAAAGGGAATGCGATATTTTAGAGGCTATAATCTAAAGTGCTTTTCAGTATGGAAGTTGAGGATCCAAGTGAAGTCCAACCCCTGACCCTGTAAATCAGCAAGCTGTTTGTATTTCTTGAAATAAAAAGCATCTTTCCCACAAACCTCTTCGGTCCGCTCGGTTTGTTTTAAAGATGAAACGTAAGAGCTGAGAGAAGTCTTTACAGCAGCTAACAGTCGTTGTAATGAGGTCGTCCAGTACAAAAGTTTTCTTATGGTCCAGTGGTGAAGCGGTACAGTTTAAATGGGCTGGACTCTGATGGAGGCTGAGGAGAATTTACAGATTATATTTTAATGTTGAATAAAAGCCATTTTGCTTCTCTGCAACAAACAGAAGAACATCAGATTTGATCACATTCTACAATAGCCTGCAGACATTAAGAATGTTTTACTGGAATGTCTCATTAGAATTTAGAGGAATTATTGGGTTTAGCAATTGTTTTCTTTGAAAAATGCCTAAAAATAATTGCTTGAACAGATGAACAAGGCACCTTCAAGCATCTGGAATTTGTACCAAGGATCCAGATCTCTTGGCTGATTTCTTGTTATCTTTCCCTTGATTTTGCACAAAGAAGCAGTTGTTTTTTGATTTGTAGGGAGGCCTGGGTCTGAAGGCAACCAATTGTACATGTACATATTTCTCACCCAAGGAGCTGTAAAGGCCCCTACACACTCCATCTAAAGTTGCAAAATCAACTATCACAGTTGCGTGATGAAATTTGCATAATTTTGTTTGCAGAACAGCTTTGCGCGCCCCTTCTTACAGGCAAATGTGCCAATTGTTGTTTTGGGGATACATCAGAAGTTTGTGGACATATTGTTTAAGCAGGAAAAACACTCAGTTAACAATTGCAGCAATTAGTCTAATGTCCAAAAGTTCATAGAGAGAGCACATTGTGCATTGAAAAATCCTTCTGCTAAACAGTTTGGTGCATTATGGTGACAACTTTGTGGCCAAATGGCAGGTATTGGAGTGAAGATTCTAAGCAGGAAGAAACTCCTACACTGTGACATGTACTGCAATGGGACGAGTTTCCCAGGAGCTTCGCACCATGTGTCTCATAAGCTGTGAAAGATGTCTGCGAAAATGAATGCCTGTTTTGTGCTTCATGTGACTCTGCACTGTAGATACAGTATGGGACTTCCAGCTCCTCAGAGTGGACTGAGTCTCGGAACTGTCAGGTCAATCGAAATGTCCAAGTGTACGTTCCTTAAGATGCTGACGCAGAGCGTGCAACTCCCATATCAAACAGATCTGTGTGTGGAGTGGACATGTATTGTTTTATTATGTGAACTTTTTAATTTTAAGTGTTTCTGTAGCACCAGGACCACAAAGTAAATTCCTTGTCTGTTACCCTGTCTTTTTGTCTGACCACTGAGTTTTTTCTTTTCCTCGGATCAAAGCGAGACAAAGAAACATGACTTGTTCATTTAACAATTTATTGTTATTATTATATATACGTAACTAGGCAATAAGCAATTCTGATGCTTTCGTTCAATTTTTTTTATAATTCACGTTTGCTTTGAGAACACTAACACTAACCCCCGGAAACTTGGCAGAGTGGTCAGGGGAGTCGTCATGGAACCAGAAGGTTGCTGGTTCGATCCCCCAGCTGTCTCAGTTGTTGTGTCCTTGGGCAAGACACTTCACCCCTGATGCCTCTGATGTGTGTCCCATCAGTGTATGAAAGTGGTTGGCACATTAGTCTCCATAGATGATTGTACATGTTAGCTTTGTAGAGAGATAATATAGTAGTGCTGTGTGAATGGGTAAATGAGGGCACAGATTGTAGTGTAAAGTGCTTTGAGCATCCTGGTTGGATAGAAAGACACTATATACAGTCCATTTACCATTTACAGGTGTGCCTCCAATTGATTCAAATGTTGTCAACTTAGCAATCAAAAGTTTCCAAAGTCATGACAACATCACCTGGACTTTCTTAAATTGCTCAAAGGTGTGCCCCAGGGCTCTGTGCCTGGGTCCCTTCTTTTCATCATCTACCTTCTCCCCCTTGGCAATATCATCCGTAAATTTAGCATCCACACCCCTTTTTCATCGACAACATCATCCAGCTCTTCTTATCCACTGCACCTAGTTCTTCACTTCCACCTTCCTCCCTCACTTCCTGCTTAACTGAAATAGAATCTTGGTTTTCATCCAACTTCCTTAAATTGAACAGTGATAAAACAGAGTTTCTACTCAGCAGTACTAAATCAACCATATCCACAGTCAACAGTTTTTCCCTCATCATTGACAGCTCTTTGGTTTCTCTCTACCCTCAGGTCAAGATTCTGGGTGTTATTCTTGACGACTCTCTCTCATCATGCTCACATCAATAATGTTAACGGCCAGCATACTTCCACTTTTGTAACATCAACTGACTCTGTTCATCCCTCTCCCTGCACTCTGTTTCCATCCTAGTCTATAGTCTAGTCATTTCTTGAATTGATTATTGCAATGCTCTCCTGTTTGGTCTGCCTCACAAGTGACTCTGTAAATTTCAAATGGTTCAAAATTCCGCTGCATCACCAAAACCTCCTCATTTCACCACATGACCCCAATCCTTCAGCAACT
The DNA here is from genome assembly GCA_031762555.1 of Cynodonichthys magdalenae. Lineage (NCBI taxonomy): Eukaryota > Metazoa > Chordata > Actinopteri > Cyprinodontiformes > Rivulidae > Cynodonichthys > Cynodonichthys magdalenae. The sequence goes on along the minus strand of JARVJO010000180.1, from coordinate 15,557,857 downwards.
CCACTGGCTTCCAGTCACATTCAGAGTTCGATTTGAAATCCTGGTGTCCACATTCAAGGCCATCCACAACCTCGCCCCTCCTCATCTGTCTGATCACCTGCTCGTCACTCATCTGACTCAATCTCACCATCTCACTTTTTTTTTTATTTTGTAGTGGGAGTCTCGTGAAAGGCAAATTAATCTCACTGTATATATACAAATAACTTTAAAAATGTAAGAAAAAAATAATCCCTGCAAAAATAAATAATTTTGGAAATCTAAACTGACTTCAAAAATTTTTTTAAGTTGATTTAATGTCACACAGTGAGAAAAAAACGTTTTTCCTTATACAATGTATGTAAACATCTGGTTTCAACTGTATGTTTTTGGAGAAAGAGGTATTGTTGGAAACAGACTGTAAGCATATGCAAGTGCATCCAGTTCTGTTGCACCTAATTCAAACAGCCATGGTGTTGTGTGCAGTCACTTCCAATTTGCAGCAAGTGACCTCATGGAATTCACTAACAAAGGGAACAGATTGTGTCTTTTTTTGTTAAAAACAGTAATTGTGTAGAATCTTTTCCAAAGTATCGCATCTATATTTGGTATAATACTGTTTTCTATACACAAAAATATACTTTTGTTGACTGCCTGTGTTTTTTCATTTGTCGTACCTCTTTCCATGGCATCAATCATTCAGTAAAGAGTCCAGTCTTTAAGCCAAAATTATCTTTGCTGCGATTTAAGACAAAAAGTTAACTGTCTGGTGGGTTTATAAAGGAGGAGGAGGGGGGGGTGGGTCTATTTCAGATTCCCCCCCACCCCTGTTTTTCTAAGAAAGTGGGCAAACCCCTAATTATCACTAATGCCCAGATTGTTCCACAAAGCTTTGAGGCTGTTTTGCTGCAGAGACAACTTTCCTCGCAATGAGGCTAAATAATCATGAAAACAGTGAGTCATTTTCACCAATAAAAACTGCTATCCCAGGGAAAGCTTTGTAAACGATATGATCCTCTTAAATGGAGGGTTTTGAATGTATGGGCCCCTGAAACCTTAGACCCCTGGCCACTTGGTTTTTTGTGGTGTATGTGTGCCATTAATTCCTCTCCCCCACGGGGAGAAAGTGATATTTTTGCAGCTATAGGGGAATTGCCCCCATCATTACAAACCTCATCTTACTATGATACATAAAAGATTTTCCAGAGAGGGAAAGGGGCAGGGAGGTGGTGGTGGTGGGGGGTTGCTAAAGAAACTTTTTTAATCAAAGGCTCCCAGATCAGTTCTAGGTTGACGAAAAGGATCGTGTCCCATCTTGTGCATGGGCAGGTACACACTAAAGAGGTGGACCTCTAATTGTGATTTCCAGTGTGGTCAGAGGCTTAGATTGAAGTGGGATTGGATCCACACAGGAAGTGACACGTGGCAGGATTGGTTTTAACCTTGGGTGCTCCATGTTCTAGTTTCTATTCACGATGAGAAACACCTTGGCATTTATGGCTTTTACACATGCTGTTCATAATATCATAGTTTCAGACATTTTCGTTCCTTAGAGTACAACCATCTAATTCTGTTTACTCGATTTCTGCTGCACAAGTAATCCCTGAGTTTGATATAGCAAAATCAGATAATCCAAATATTGTATTGAACATCGGGACAAGATGAATAATCCAATAATTCTATGGTACACATCCCACATGTCCATACCTGAGCAGTAACGCTCGGCCCAGATATAAAGAATGACAGACCCTTCACTGGCCCAGAAACAGTTTACCAAAGGTGGTCCATGCATGGATCAGCACCACATAAATCAAACAATTGGGCTAATTATGTAATGCTACCTGGCCCACATCTGGTTGACAAACCACTTGCCATGTTAGCAGTGCCAGCTTGAAACCAGATCTGGCCCACACCTGTCTGCTGTGTGGAATATATAACTACAACAAATATGGAAAAACAAGCGGCCTGAGAATTTGAACTGAGTGATACACAGTCATTTGCTGGATGGGAATCTCCTCAAATATGAACAAGTCATTAAAATGACTGATTCTTAAAGGGGCAATATCATGTAAAATAAACTTTTTTGAGTTTTATATCATGTTATAATGTCATCCTTTCATCAAAAACATGCCCAGAGTCTTGCTTTGACTCATTAATGCATGTTTTAGAAATCCTGTGCTGTCCTGAGGCAGCCAGGCAGGAGAGCAAAAACGACCATTTGGGTTAAGAACCGCCTTTTGGTAACATCTCCTCTTCTGGGCTGGGTCTCTGAACCTAGCTTCCTCCTCACAGAGCACACCCCGCCCCCACCCCACCCCCTGGCCTGCGACTCCTGCAGGCTCTCAGCAGCGACAACTTGCAAACACCCGGTGAAAACCGTGTCTGCTGAGCTCCAATAATAACTACTTCTCCCTCCAGTCCTTTTTCAGATTAAAAATACACTTGAAGAAATGTATTTTCAAGTGCCAGGAAAACTACGCCGAGCTTCTGCATCACAGTGCCGTGCACCCCCCTCCCGCCCATGACTCCTGCAGTCTATCGGCAGCAATTATAGTAAACAAACACCATTGTCATCTGCAGGTAAGCTGAAAAACAACTCACGTTGTTTTGTTCACACCCTTGTTTGGTCTAGGTTGTGTCCATGGTCTTTTATTAGCCTTGGCCTAGTCTTGGGGTCAACATGGCCTTTCCTGCAACGTTGCTTGACCCACCACCATGACGATAAACCATCCAGATCTCGTTACTGAAGTTTTGTGAATGCTAAAACAACTATGAATCAGTTGTGTTTTATCTCATACAATGACTTTTAAAATGTGATTGAAGACCTTACTAAGCTCTTGCAACAAACATCTTTATGTTGGACTTTTTTACTTAGTAGTGGGGTTTTGTTTGTCCAATGTGAACAATAATTGAATATCAAGTTTTTACACAGATATTGACAAATTTTATTTAAAAAAACATCCTTTACTGAAGCATTTTACTTTCATTACATACTTGTCTTTGAAAAATAAGAAAAAGGCCTTTTTTCCCCTTGTCAAAAGTCTATGCCGATGAGCAATCCAGGTCCCCAAGGACCACGATCCTACATGTTTTACTTGTTTCCCTGTTCCAACACACCTAGGAGCATCTGTTTGGAGGATCTTAGTGCTCTGTTTGGCTTATAAAAGTAAACAAATTCAGTTAATAACTAGGTGCCGAGTCATTTAAAACTTTAAAAGTGACTAAACGAATTTTAAAATCAATCTGAAAATGAACAGGCTACCAACCAGCTAAAACTGGGATGATGTGGTTCTAGTACTCTAGTTCTTATCACTTGTTTTTGTTATTTAAATGTTTGTTCTTAAGATTAACAAACTGGAACACTGTCTGACTGTAGCCATTCAACACCACCAGGCCTCTATTGTAATGACCAGCCTTCCTGTTTCACCTCAGTCTTTTGTGCTTCACGGAAGTAATTGACCGTATCGGCTTCTGATGTGCTTTGCTGTTGCACAACCTTCTAATGTGCTGGTTGCCACATTCCTCTGCAGCGACGTGAGGCACCACTCTATTCCCAGAAATGCATTACTACTAGTTTGTTTGACAAATGGTGCCTTGCAAAGGTCAACACCTGAAGGCTGCACGCTTGGAGCGTTTAAGAGAGCTTTTTGACAGATTTTCAGTCAAACCTCTGACCGAGACCTCAACTTTATCAGAATGATTGTCAGAAACCTTAACCAGCAGCTGATTTCCATAGAGATTAGATGATTTGTTTTTATATAGCCATACATTTCTAAAGTAAGATGAAACAGCTTGAACAATAAAACAAAAACAGTTTACTTGCTGCCTTCATTGTACATATAAATGTGGAATCAGGAAATAACTTGTTTTGTACCAGGGTGCTGTTTCAGTGGGGATATCACTGACAGCGTTGTACCAGAGGTCACCTGAAATAATACCTGAGAATTTGCACATCATGAAGCCAGTACTAATGCCCATCTGTCTTTCCATAGCATTGGCATGATTAGTCCTCCACCAATAGCATGACCATTTATACACACAAATCATCGCCATCCACATTCATGCAGAACCAAGGTTTATTGCCGAACATGACACAAAATGCTTTGTCATATGTTGTGATTATGACATGACCAAATGCACCCGTTTCTGTTCTGGCAGCAACAGCAACCGATGGGACAGTGAACCTGTCGTCCAGATGAGCCACTGTGCAGAAGGACAAATAGGGTTGAAAAGTATCCGATACCTACGTCTGGACGGCAGACCCAAATGTCACAGGGTTCTGGAACACTTGTCCAACAGAATAATGATCCCCCTTGGTGTTGTCTGTCCTAGATGACCAGAACCTTTAGAACAAGTGTGTGAGAATCCTTTTTTCTGTACAATCTTATGTTTGTTTTTTTGACAAATCTTGTAAAGTTGTCTAGGTCAGTGGTTCTGAAAATTTTCAGCTCTTGAACCTCAAAATAACAGTAGCAGAGACCTGGGTCCCCAACTAATTTTGGATAATAAACTGGTATTGGGTTAAATAAACAAGGACAAAGGGGTGATATTCATTATGATAATTTCATCCATTATAAAGTACACTAACCTCAATCTTTTGTAACAACAAAAGCAACAAAATTGTTGCTAGTAATCATTTTAAATGTAATTAATTCTAAAAACGTTTTTAAGACCACACCTTGATGTTACAGTGAAGTCCCAATCCCAACTTTGGGAATCAATGGTCTAGGTGACAATCTTCCTATGGGTATAGGAAGTTTTATGTCTCACATAAATGTGTTTTAAACATTAACATGTTAAATGGTCTGTGAACATTTCAAATACTACCTATCACAAGTCAAAAAGATGCTGCTACAAGAAAATTTCAGATTTTAAGCCCTCTGAACAGCAAGAAGATTCTTCTCAGGCTGTGCAACAAAGACCAAAACTACCAGTTGGTCTGTTATAATATCAGAGCAACAGAAGCTAATTTATGCATCTGAGTGACAAGAGTCAGCAAACAAGTCAATGTGACCATTGGTAAACCCAATTAGTGTGCTATAAAAATGAATGGTAGGTCTATATAATTGTCAGAAAGAATTATGTATTAAATCTTTTCAAAAGCAACCATATCAAATTAATTGTTTTGACAATCCTCATAATTAGCTTTTTTTCTTTTGTACTTATTGAACCAAACAGAAGCTGGCGTGAGTGTGTTTGCTACACATCATTAACCGCTACATCATGTTACATTACCACTAATGCTCTGAGACAAATCTCTCTTCCTTCAACGTCACTGGTAAGTACTTTCTATATCTTGTTTTTACTCTTTAGCAAAATCAAACATATGCCTTCGATCCCCTCTCATTAGGATATCAAAGTCTTAACAAAGGCTGTTTATCTTCTCCCAGCCAGACCTTTCTAATTGAATCTAGAGCTTGATAGCAATCTTGTAAGTGTGTCAGTGGATTAGCAGAGCCTATCACCACGGCAACCCAGAAGGAGGACCGAAGTTGCTTCCTGGGGTTTGATGCTTTCAAATGACTCCACAGAACATCCTCACTTGATATCCGCCTGATAAGATTTTCTTCCTGAGGAGAACAGCTCTGCACTGCGATCCCTCATCTTTCTAAGTCTTTGTCAGGCAGGAACTTAAACCAGATGTAAAACATAGCACTTCAGAGTTTAAACCTTATTGTTTTGAGGCCACTGTCAGCCTGTAGATGTTAAATTGCCATTCTCTCCCTGTATTTATTTCAAATATATCAGACAGATATTGTTAATGCAGAGGAAACATATGGAGATATGGCACTAATTGCAGTAATCGCAAAGTGGCAAAAAATAACTGTTAACAGTTTTACTGATGATTGATTGCCTAACACTACTCTTTAGGAAAACAGATGACAAAAACAAAGATCTGTTGATTAATCCATTCATAGCTATTTTTTTGTGCTCAGGTCAAGACAACAGAGGGAATCCCAGACCTCCTTTACTCCAGCAGCAATCTCCACCTCCTCCTGGGGAATCCCGCAATGTTCCCAGGCTAGAGAGAACACAACGCTTCAGCAAGTTCTGGGTCTGCCTAAGGGTCTCCTCCCAGTGGGACATACTTAAAATACCTCAAGAGGGAGACATCCTTATCAGATCCCTGAGCAACCTTAGCTGACTCTTTCCAATGCAGAGGGGCAATGGCTCTCCAGGGTTAGTTAGGGTTAGGGTGAGGGGTGATCTATAAGGCTAAGTCCAACCATCTTACACTTGTATTTGGGTCTCTGATCTCATCACTGTAATAGAAATAATACTTTTTGGTTTATGCCAATAATTCATGACATACTTTAATGACCTAGTTTTTCATGACACCCTGTTTATCAGTAGATAGAATGATTACAGCCAGAACAAGATCTGCTAACAACAATAATTCTTAGATATCACTAGTATTTATCTTTGTGTTTTACCTTGACTCAGCATTTCATTAGGATGAAATCTTGCTTTATTAAGATGACATCATGGTGTTTGTTAAACAACATACAGTATATATGAGGCCTAAACTGCCTCAAAGGAGCAGGAGTGGGAACAGGAGCAGAGAGCAGGGGGGCAGTTCAACCGCTCTATGTTGATGTCTGTGTTCCTGTTGTTGCAATGAAACTCAGCTGACCATTCAACAGAGTACCTTTATTCTTGGACCAAGTATTTCTGTCTTTGTTAAATAAATAGTTTCTAAACAATCATGTCCACAGGTGAAAATTGGTCCAATAAACTGAGAGCTTTGCTATTCAGCTCAGCCTCTACTTTAACTTAATCACAACAGTTTTCCTATTACTGTGAACAAAGTCTTGATCTGTTGGTCTCTTTAATTGAATCTTACCTTATCCAGATTAGTAAAACTGGGGCACCTTTCTGGGGCCTGGGCTATGAGGTAGGTAGGCAGAAATACATTTTAAAAAGCATTTTTATGCCTTTCTTATTTACGTTTCTTATTTGGTTGAATTCTTCACCACCAATGTTTAAGCAAAAGCATAATCCTACAGCCTTTTTTTTTATGCATTTCCTTTCCCATGAACTTCAGTAGTGTCAAATCACGATTCTCCTTAGAGCCTATTCCACCTCCTCCTCCTCCTCTTTTTGTCTTGTGAGAAAAAGGCTTCTGCACACTTAACGGTTGCAACACAGGAACTCCTGCTGACCGAGGCGTTCCCGCCTGGGTTTGATCTAAGTGTTAGGAAGAGCTTGACTGTGAAAGTGTATCTTGGGGCTGCATTTAGAGGCCTGGAGGAATTGTGCAAGATAAAGATAATCTGTTTAAGACTTCACAATTTGAAAATGTTTAGTGTATTAGTGAAAAAAAAATGCATTGAAAATCTTCAAAAAAATAAGTTTGCTCAGCCAAACTGAGAAAGTAAAAGTTTTAACATCCACCTAACAAAGCAGTGATGATCAATGATCACCAATGGTCAAGTAACTATTTTATGTATGGGGAAAAGAAACTAAACCTACAGTGTGAGAATTTTGAATACATTAAGACCTATAAAAGTAGATTTTTACTGGCACTCCCAATTGAGCTCGAATGTTTTTGCCAACAAAGTCTAAATCTAAGGGAAAGGTGTGCCAAGTTTAGAGGACTGTCGCCAGGAGCATTTCAAGGTGCTTCAACAAGCAGCAAGTAAAAGGATTTTATGGCACTTTTGAGTTTTCTATTTTAAATTAATACAACTTTAAAATCTATTAATTAAAATTCACTTGTTCATGGTGACTAACCATGAGCAGATTGGTTCCATTTATTTGAATATAAAGCCGTCACAAAACTGTGGTGAGTTCAGTATTATACCCCTATGCACTGCACACCAGGTGTGGTGTCTTCACTGTTGTATTGAATCACCAGGTGTGAAACTTTAAAGCCTCAGCTGGGATGAATGTAGAACCAAACGCCTAGTTGGCTCAGCAGTGAACTGAATACAAGGTCGTAAAATTCTTTTGGAAAAAGCTACAGTTTGGAGGTGATTGGAAATGAGCCGGGTGGAGCTGGAGCGCTTCCAAACAGGTGCTTCTGAGCTGCCGTCCCAACAGCCGGCTGTGGAGGAGTTGGTGTGTGTGTATGATGGGGCTTGAAAGCTAGTTTTTAAGATTAGTGTATTATCTTATCCTCCTGGGAACCGATCCTGATTTGCTGCTTCCCGTTTAAGGGGGAAGAGAGTTTTGGCAGATCATTCAGTCCAGTCAAAATTCTTGGATGGCTGTGTGTGAAATTCTAAACTGAGAAGTCATGGTTCGTAATAAATGTTGTGCAATTTTCAAGCTCATTTTTGAAAATCTGGCTGTTAAATTGTGCATTTCTGCATGTTGAAACTATTCACTTTCATACTCTTAATGCTCAGAATTCACCAATCCCACATGTCTGTCATAGCATCATAATGCCAGAAATTATCAGGTTGAGTCTTATCTTTTCCCCATGCAAGCCAAGTAATTGTTAGCTGTTATAGTGAATGGAGTCAATGATGTGCATTTTAATTTATCATGTGGAGACAAACTGAGAGATTTCAGTTTTAAGACTTGTCAGTTGTCTTAAAGACATGCTTTTAAATCCTTCCTTTTCTCATTTAAATAATTAAGTTTTGGTCTGTTTAAAGCAGAACTGCAATGCTTTGGTATGAATTCCTGGTTTTGCAACACCACAGGTGTCTCTTTCATCCCTTTTCTGAAGTGCGTCTGATGAGGTTGGGCAAAACGTTTTGTGTGATATTTGTGAGGTAAACCCACATAAAAACTCAAATAATATTTGCCACTTTGCAATTACTGCAATTAGTGCCATGTGACACCATCAACATCAGGTGTGTATGTGAGTCCACCCATTGGTGGAAGGCAGCAAAGTGCAGCTAACTACCTTTACACCAAAAAAACTTAAGTAGGTCCTGGTTGGGTTTTTTAATGACACGTTTCATCTCCCTTCCAAGACACTTCTTTAGATAATTTTTAAAAATTTTTCTACCTGGATTACTAAGATGCATCAGCTACCAGACCCATACACGTGCGTGATAAATGTAAAGGTAAAGGTTTACATCCCCATCCATCCATCCATCCATCCATCCATACATCCATCATTTATACCCGTTTCTTCCTTTTTAGGGTCACGGGGGTCACTGGTGCCCATATCCAGCCGTCACAGTGCAAGGGGCAGGGTACACCCTGGACAGGTCGCAAGTAGGTTTACATCCCCCCTCCTCCAAATCTCACCCCCAAAAATCATTGTCCACTCCACTCCATTCAGTCATTTTCGTAGTTTGGTAGTACAGATATGATTAGGTAGCAGCACAGAAACGTTTTTATGTACAAATTAGTTAAAAGGTGTCAACAACGGAAGAACTGTCCATCCAGCATGACATCTTTGAGCCAGAGTCTGACCCAAGGCGAGAGATGAATGAAGACGACAAACTTGCAGAACCACGGATTTGTTGAAGTTGTTGAAGTTCTGCTCAATTCTAGTTTCCCTTCACTGCTCCATCTGGGATTTCTCCCATAGACAAGAATTTCTTTGGTAGAATTTTTACCCGGGCCAATCAGCAAACAGAAGGTGGAGTTTTGAACGACAACGTCGATTTTCTGCGCAGTGTCTGCTAGTAGTTTAGCAATGAGAGTGGAGGAAGTGAATGAAGCCAGTTCGTGTTGATAAGGCTTCCAAATTAAATTAAATGTGTCTGACAAAGCCTGCAGCATCATTTAAAACTGTCCCGTTCAGCTCCGTACTTCTCTCCTCTCAGTAGGTTTGTTTACAGCGCACAGAATTTCCGGTTAGCTTCATAGCTTAGCCTCCTTCACAGAGGAGCTGGCGCACACATACGTGGCGGCCAACCAATCCAATT
>JARVJO010000180.1:15489739-15547948 GCA_031762555.1 Cynodonichthys magdalenae | reverse complement strand
TGTTTTTGGTGTGTGGGAGGAAGCCGGAGTACCCGGAGAGAACCCACGCATGCACGGAGAGAACATGCAAACTCTACTCAGAAAGGTCCTCAGGCCGGGATTTGATCCGGCGACCTTCTTGCTGAGAGGCGACAGCTCTACCAACTGAGCCACTGTGCCGCCTAATGTTAAAATCATGTCAAAAACTTTGTCTTAATCGTGTGTCCCCATGAGTATACAGAGACAAATGTGTGTTGATATTTTCAGAAGTTATTCTGAAACACAGTACACTGCCTGGCCAATATAAAAGTTGCCACAATTACTGCATGGACGAATATCTTTCAGCTGGCAACATGTTATTTAACCCCAACTGCTGCAATGTGTTGCTCCTGATTTCTTAACCATGTTGAAAGACATCCTGTGGTCGTGGAAAAGATGTAAATCTGTTTGAGAAGGGTCAAATCGTTGGCATGCATCAAACATCTAAGGAAATTGCAGAAACTACTGAAATTGAGTTAGGAACTGTCCAAAGCATTATTAAAAACGGGAAGGATAGTGGGGACCCATCATTTCAAAGATGCACCTATCATGCCTAGTGCCTACTGTACAAACCTGTGGGGGCAGTGTTATGATCTGAGGTTGCTGCAGTTGGTCAGATCTAGGAAGCTTGCTCAAACAATGCCACAGGGAATGCATTCCATAATCAAAGCTAAAGGTAATCCAACTAAATATTAATGTGTGACCTGTTTTTTTGGGGGCAACATTTTTTTTTGGCCAGGCAGTACATCTTATACTGATAACAGGGTTATTTTTGTATGAACTGAGGAGTCATGTGTGTTCCTGTTTGTCAGTGGACTGAACAGACAGTTCCTGTTGAGGTGAGGATGCATGTGTTTTTCATTGTTTGAGTTTATTTAGAGCAAATCGCTGCGTGTTCAAGGTGTGTTTCTACGCTTGTGTGATTCTCTCGCACAATATCCGCTTCTACCTTTGTACTTTGACTCTACGTTTGTCTCTGTTTTGTCTTCCAAAGTGGACATTAAAAAGATCAGAGGAGGGTGGTTGTCTGCCTCATGACAAGTTTTGAGTGACAGATTTTAATCTTGTCTTGGTTATTTTTGGAAAACTAATATATCAGCCATCAAATCATTGTAATCATTTCATTATAATACATGCCTTCACAGAAAGACCCAAGTTATACTTTTCCAAATTGAGTAAATTTCTATTTTTCTACAAAAAAAAAAAATAACTCTAACTTTAAATACTGAACCCCTGATAATTGAACCCTTACAGCTGATTTAGAGGGGAAGGAATAATATCATGATGTAAGTAATGAAAACTACTGAGCTAAAGGAGAAGTCAGAACTAAAACAGACAAAAGATGTGAAAATATTTACTCAATATTTATTTTTTATTTGAAAACTAAACTGAACTTTAGCACCTTTAAAGCTTAAATGAGTTTCAGTCTGCTTGAGTTATTCAAACAGCCAAAGAAAATCCAAACAAAACCTTAAAGGATTATCAACTTCTAACATTTAAACAGGTCATTTGAGAGTGGTGAATCCTATTGTAATAAATGAGACAAATTATAGGAAAATTAAAAAAATGAAAATATGTAAATAAAAAAGAGGAGCATATTTACATAAGAAAGGCATCTTTTTCAAAACCTAAAACACAATTTTTTTTTTTAAATATTTTGTACCTAAACTTCCCACAAGTCCGGACCCTGATGATAAAATGGTAAATGGACTGAACTTACAAGCGCTTTATCAAGCCCCATGGGGATCCCAAAGTGCTTAACAGTCATTCACACATTGATGGCGGTAAGCTACAATGTAGCCACAGCTGCCATGGGGCACACTGACAGAGGCAGGGCTGTCATGCACCAGCACCACCCTCTGACCACCATCCGTAGGCAAGGCGGATGAAGTGACGATCCTGGATTTCAACACTTTTTGTTGACTTTTTAAGTCAGACTTGGAAACTATTTATAAAATTCTCAAGTATGTCATCATTTCTTTAGAGAAAAAATGGGATATTAAAAAAATGAAATAAAATAAAGGATTTACCTAATACATATAAAATAAAAAACTTTTTCCAGGAAATCCTCCCTTTGAAATTCTTTTTGTTGATGACATGAAGATCAAATGTTTTTCTATCTCTTTCCTTTCTTAATATTTGACTTTATTTACTTTCTGTTTAGTTTTTCAGCATTTCACAGCCTATTTGAACATTCTACGATTTTTGCTGTTCCCACGTCTGGATATAAAACAGATGACAGATCCATGAAGAAACAAATAACTGCCGAAAAGTCACACACACACCGTTTCCTCACACCAACATCACAAGCCAAGTTCTTGACAACAGACTCCGAGCAGTCTCTGCCTCCTCCACAGCATCATAATTGACCTTCTGTGTGTGTCTAACCATCTGTGTAACTCCAGTCGTCCTGTTTGAACATTCTCATCGGTCTGCCTCTCCTCATTTTCTTTGCCCTACGTTTCTCCTCCACTGTCTGCCTCTCCCTTCAGACCACCTTAAATGGAGATGACAGGATCGAAAATCGCTCCATAAATTCCCCCACCGCCCCACCCCACTGCTCTGCCTGTCTTCTGTAATAGAAAATTTACTACAACACAGCAATGACAGAAATATGGTGGCAATGGTTCAAATTTTTTACTGGCTCTATTAAAGGTCAATAAGCTGACAGAAGTGTGAAATGACAAACATCACTTTATCTACAACAATGAAGCAGTTTTTTTTTTTGCTATTTGATTAAGCAAAAAGAGCAGTTTAATTGTCCTTTTCTCGCTTAAAAAACAGTTTATTTCAAAATTTGTTTTTGACACACTAATTTATACAGATTATTACAGCTGGATTAATACAATGACCTTTTCCCAAACCTCCCAAGCTGTGCTGTACTGAGACAACAGCTGGCTCAAACTGCAGCTGCATGTTTTCTTACTAAACACGTTTCACCTGTTCTTGGATCTCTGACTGTCTATATGTCAAAGTGTGAATCAATTTTTAAATATTTGTATAAAAAACTTTAACTGGCCTTGCTTTACAATATTAAAATAAGCTAACAGGATGTATATCTGTCAGATCTCTCACGTCCACAGGTTGTGGTAACTCAGTCCTACTATGCGTTTATTCCAAATCAGGGAATGTCTTTGTTTGTGCTCCAAAGGAATGAAAAAAACTGCCTTTCAATTTGAGAAAATTCCCAACTTTGAATGTCTTTCAAAGCAGGTTAAAACTTTATTTTAACATTTTCAAATGGGTAAGTTTTGCCTGTATGTGTATGGTTCCTCATAAATATTATAATAAATGTTTTGTGTGTATGTAAAGCTTATTTTCTAATTGTGTTTTCACATGACTTGAAGGTTAATAAGGATAATTCGTGTAATATTCAGAAGACCCTGATTCTCTCTGCAGCTCAGTCATCGTTACAAATGTCTGACAGTAGCAGATCAGCAGCACCTCTTTGTGGCAAAATCTGCAAACTCAAACCAAAAGAAAACAATACAAACAAAAGTGTAAACATTAATAGGGCTCACATCCAGAAAAGTTTAATTTTCCAAATTTTCTCCTTTTTATTTAATTTTATTTGAAAATTATTTTTTTTCCTTATTTTACATGAAAACAATTTTCTACTAGCTTAACTGATAGTCTTTCATTTTTCTGATATTTGATTAAATCATGCAGCCCACTCTGGGTTACAGTATTTTAAAATAAAGTGAAAACCCCCACCCCCTTTCTTTTCAAATTTGTAAAAGATTTTCAGAAGCCACGGCTGTGATGAGTTCACAGTTCACATCAGTGATAATAATCGTGTCAGTGAAGCGACAATGCGTTTTTCAAACATGTAAATGGTGCCCTCTTGTGTCACACTGTGAAAACATCATGACATGGTCTTACAGTGAGGCAATGACAAACTATTGAAAAAACAAAACATAGTATGAAACAGTTATGAATATCTTTATTACCTCAGACAAAAAATTGTCCACATCATTCAAAAAGCAAAAATAAAAACATCACTTCAGTCTTTTACAATTAAGTTGTTTGACACATCCACCCGGCACATAAATTTATACATATAGTTTCTCAGCAAAGCATGAAAAGTTGGAACGTTGTTCATGACAAACATTTGACTTGCAGAGGTCCATCTTGGCAGTCTCAGGAGGATTCTAAATGCATCCTGAGGCTGTTTGCAGTTTCCTCACCACAGCTTTACTCTAGTTACACCACAGGTGAGCTGTATATAAGGAAGTGCAAGAAGTTCGAAAAAGAGACACTTTAACCACATCTGTGCACGTTAAATTTACATGCCAACATATTAGCTTGCATGTACAACTTACAACACTGTGGCTTCACATCATCATCATCACAAAGATCACTCAGAATATGACCTAAATATTTCACTTTACTCACAATGTCCATGCTTGATTTGCTAAATAAAAACAAGGGAAATTCATCTTCTGATCCTCCTTTGTTGTAGCAATCATAACAACACTCTTTTTAGGATTAAACATGATGGCAAACTGGTCACTATATTTAGCACAGACCCTGAGCAACTGCTGCAAGCCAGCGCTATAAGGAGACAAAAGGACCAAATCATTTGCATAGTACAAGTGATTTACAATGAGGTTACCCACCATACACCCAGTTTTACATTCACTGAGTTCAATAGACAGATCATCAAGATACAAGTTAAAGAGGACAGAAACAGAATTCCTCCCTGTCTGACACCATTAGATACAGAGAAAGGCTCAGAAACCTCCAAACCTCACTTGACATGCATAGATTGATGAAAATACCAATAATTTTAAATCCTAATTAAATATAAAGGGATCCCTCTACTTTGTAGCTTAAAGAACAATTCATGATGATTAACTCTGTCAAAAGCTTTAGACACGTCTAAAAAACACATAAAAACAGAAGTGTTCCATCTCTTATATTTACTTACACTTTCCTTCAATGAGTAAATACATAAATCAGTACTAAGCTTACTTTTAAAACCAAATTGATTATCAGTTATATATGAATCACAAAGGAATAACAAAACTTAGTATAAAACAACAGACAAAAATTCTAGAAATGTCAACACAGGCCAAATAAGCCTGATTGTGTTCGATATTTCTTGTAAATAAAGACACACTACAAATTACCTTTATAAAAAAATACAGTTAATATAGCTAATATATATAGTTAATGAGATTATAGTTAATAATATCAATATGTTTTAAGTTTCAAACACTTTACAACTAATTATAATCTCTTACAGAATGCAGTTATATGTAAACATGTTATTGCCAACCATTTTTAATGGTATCATTTCTGTAGACCTTGTCACTACCCCACACTCTGTGTTTTATGAACCACAGTGGGGTCTGGACCCCAACTTTGGGGACCACTGTAATAAACTGACCAGACACAAGTTTCAAATGAAAATGAAAAATGATATCCAGGAGACAGAACTGGCCAGATCTACTCTCAAACTGGCACTGATGACTGACTGCTGGCAGTGGTTTTTCAATCAGATGTGGGCCAGGTCTGGCAATGATGGCACTGTTTTAAAGATGGCATGCCACAACTAGCCCAGTTATGGTTTGGTTTATGTGGTGCTGGCCCATGCATGGACCATCTTTGGTAAAACTCATCTGGGCCACCAAAGGGCCATCACTCTTTGCTGTGTCTGGACCATGTGTTAGCGTGGTGTGTGGGCCAGAACTGGGCCAGACAAATTTTGCCATGTGGGTTAATGATGTACAAATTCATCAAGTCTTTTCTAGATGTTTCATAAGAAGCTCATCATTTTAACAACTGCATAAAGAAAAATGTTTCAGATTTAGTTTGTCTGCAGTGGCCTATGTGCTACATTTTTGCATTGACAGCCTCATTGACCTTCTGCTTCAACCCCTCTGGATTTACTGCACAGTTCCTGTCCCTTAACAGATCCTGACTGTAAAATTTACCTACAAATGGACTCAGAAGAGCCGGTGTTTCAGTGGAAGAAGTGATCCAATTAACCTCCAACACTGAGTCATTCTATATTTAGCGAAGAGGATCACTGAGTCGTGGCTCTCCAGGTGTGATCCTACAGTCTCAGCTCTGTCAGGTAATTTTAGACATCCACATGATCATGGAGCAAAGCTGCTGCTGAACGCTTACGTCTCCCAAGATAGTGACCTTCTTTTTGTATTCACTGTGGGGTTTTTTGTTTTGTTTTGTTGTTTGTTGGTTTCGCCTGTGCATCTTTAGAATTATGTTGTCAAACACCTGAGGTACATCTTTCCACTGCTTCAGCAGTCCTTATTTTAACACTACGTATGAAAATATTCAGCACAACTTTTATATACACCAAACTGTCACAATCTGAAGTTTCTAAGGGGAAAAAAAACAAACGTTCTGTCTGAATCACCATCCCAGGGTTCCTGCTTTTAGTCAGAAAAAATTGTTTTATTTGCTGTTAGATTAGATTAGATGTACAACAAAATCAGCACAATAAGAATGATGATTATTTGTATTCTTAGAAAACAAATAGAAGTTGAATATGCAGCATGGGTAGGCTGTTGTTTTTAGAAATCTGGGTCATGAGGTGCAGAGAAAATGACAGAATGTCAAAGCACCATGGACAGAGTGACAACACAGGGAAATGAATAATGTAGCTCACAGGTTTACCCAAAGTATACAGAAGCTTTAAGATGGGTTTCTGATTTTATCACATTTTTCCATATGATAAACTTGTTTTGAACATGGCCTTAAGTGGTCCTTTTACCTGGAATTTCTGAGATTGAACCATGAATATAAAACATACCAGCAGGTTAAACCAGTTGAAACAATGCAGCAATGAAGCTTGGTGACAGAGCTTCATTTAACTGAATCTGTGTTGAGATTGAGTTATGAGTTATGCCAAAAGGTTCCACATAAATACATCCATCCTTTTTCTCTGTTTTTCTCTGTTTTCTCCTTTCTGTGTTGTAAGGAGCTGGTGCCTATCTCCATCAGTCACTGTGGGGGACGGGCAGGGGACACCACAGGTCGCAAGTCCATCACAGAGGTTCTATATATAGTTCTTACTAAATATAAACCAAGTGTCCTCTGAAAAAAGTTAAATAGGTCCTCTGGGCGAGTTCTTCTGGGTTAAAAAAACGGTTCGTCTTTTCTCCAGGAAACTTGTTCAGTCTGAGGAGTTTCAGGTAAAAGCCTTATAAGCAGTATTTCCACATGGTGGACAAACAAGTTTGACGATGACATTAAAACTGTTTGTTTGTGTGAAAAAGAGGACCATCAGCCTAACAACGGATCGTTAGTGCCCTGATTGTTGCCTATTCTCTGAGGACTGAGTCATAATGACAATAACAGCACCGTAAGAGGGGTCAACTGCACATAGAGGCCTCCTCCTGTTTATTGACAGATGTTTTTTCTTCACAAAAATGGCTTCCTTTACTCCTCTCTTAAACCAACATTCCTATCAATGATGTGAATATATCAAACCCATGTTTCTGCCTTTAATATTGCCCCTCATACATGAACTGGGTTGACTCCAGGCACAGTTTCAGGAATTGGCACAGTGGTTCTGTGGAAAAAGTGGTTCTGCTGCTAAGAGTGCTGGCTGTCTGATTTTAATCTCATGCAGACCATATCCACCACCTCATCAACAGGAATGCATGTTAAAGAGTGATGTGACATCAAAAAAGTCCAAGTGTTCACTGCCTCTCTACCATCAAACATATGAAAATCTCAATTATACAAAAAAACTAAAATCATTCAATGGCATAGCATACCTTAAAGGACTGACTATATCCTTATACTTTAGTTTGCAATAGTACTTGGACATTATAAGGTGTATTAACCATTTAGTCAGCTTGTGTCTGTTTTAAAGAAGTTAGAACGTTTTATCTGTTTTGACTGCAACTAAATCAAATATCAAACTAAACCCTCTTTGCACACGACTCACCAAAATCATATTAGATTGTTGTGATCATGCAGGGCAACGTTTTGAGGCAGAAAGGAGAGGATCATCACAAAAACATCCATTAACACCTAAACAAAACACCATTTACACCTACACGTGTCCAGAGATCCCACCTGTGTCCTCTGATGAAGAGCTAACAGTATTTTAGTGCTTACATTTATAACTGTTGTTTTCAACACTGGTCGCAAAGAAAGATGGGTTACTTAGAAAAATGGCACAAACATATCTTCTTAATGTGTGTAAAGCATAACAGCAGGTTTAGACATGCTTTCTCTACCAGTTTAACACAGGGTCAGTAAGCTAGGAAAAACAAATCTAAAAATCTGTCTTTAAGCATGTGTTTTTATTTAGAGATAAGAAAAAAATCAGTTCCCTCTGGTGTTATAAGCAGCTTTTAAAGATGCCAAACTTTCACAGCATCATGTGAGATTGTTATAAAATATTATTAGTAGAATAAACAATAAGGTGAATCTCTACTGGCAAGAAAAGCAATATCTTACTTTCCTGAGGCGAGAGTGAATGAAGACACAAACAAAAAGGGAATGTGTGATCAGGCTGGAACAGAACTTATTACATTACAGTTAAAAGTAAACATTTTCCTTAAGAAAAGACAAGGTGAGCTTTGTCAGTTGTTCTAAGATAATGCTTTTTATTTTAACAAATAAAATAAGGCAAAAATCCTGAAAAAACATATGAATATAACAGCATCAACAACCATCAATGATCACTAAAAGAAAAAAAGTTTGAATTTCTTCATTTTCTTAGACTGAACTCTGAAGCTAAATCAGGTGGCATGAAAATAATAACTCGGTGAAAATAATCATAAAACAAACAAAAGCATGATTTATTTAAATTTTAAAGGAAATGTAAGGACCCTTAAATATTCAAGCTGGACATAAACGCAAATAAAATACAATTTTGCAACAATTCTCAGCTCACAATTTGTTTCTCAGCTGTCTGCCTTTTTTCTTAGGCTTCAGAACTGTAAACAGAGAGGTCAGAGGCCATGGTCACATGTAGTTCCCATGGAAATTGATTGACAGGTCTGTTGACTTTGTCCTGCTGACCTCTGGCCTCCTTGATCATCAGCTGGATGTCCTCATCATCAAGAATACGGATCAGGTCACCATCTTGGTCCCGGTAGTTCAGGGCAATGTCTTCCACCTTGAACACATTCCTGAATAGGAAGAAAAGTTTGATCCTCAGCAAAAAAAAAGGACAAAAATTGGATGAAAATGATCACATCCTGTGTATCTTGGTTTAGAAATGATCCAGCTAGGATTTTTTTTATTATTCTTTTTGTAGGATAAGATCTTAATTAGGTTTGTGGAAACAGAATGAAACTTGTACACAATTCTGCTTTTTTTATTATTATTTTTTCAAGAAGACAACAGATCAGGGTTTATATAGACTGTATTTAAATCTAACAAGCCCTTTACTTACAATTATTAGTTAAGTGTCTTTGTTTTGCACAATGTAATTTTCTTGTTTCTTGTTTTCTTTTGTACATGCTGTCTCCTCATTTCACCCTGCTTCTCCCTCTCCTGTTTATCAGTGCTTTGTAATATTAAAACATTAAACCAGGGTGTCATCCGTCCAACTCCAGGGCACAATAGGCCTGATTACGGAGAAACAATAACAAAAAGATAAGCAATAGAAATGAGCTGATTATGAGTAGTGTGTGCGTGTGTGTCTGTGTGTGTGTGTGTGCACCCGGGATCGCAGCACTCTAGTTATCTAAATTGGAAAATAATGAGATATGAAGAGAAAGGCTGAATGAAAAGAGTAAAGGAAAAGTAAGAATAGATTGTGTAATGAACTAAACTAGTGATGATGATACAGAAGAGAAGGATGAGGAGGAAGATGAAGATCTCACTAAGAACTAATCCAATTAATGGTGATAATTGGTGAGCACTGCGTTGCATAACAACAAAATCTGCTGGTCCTCCGGGTGGACGTTTCGATCATTTTTGCCTGTTCTTCGTTTGATGTATGTTATTGCCACTCCACATACAGTGTATCTCAAAAGTGAGTACCCTCACATTCCTGCAAACATTTAAGTATATCTTTTTATGGGACCACACTGACAAAATTACACTTTGACATAATGAAAAGTAGTCTGTGTGCAGCTTAAATTACAGTGAAAATTTGTTCTTTCCTCAAAATAACTCAATTTAGAGCCATTAATGTCTAAACCACCAGCATCAAAAGTGAGTACATCACTTAGTGAAAGTTCCTGCCACCATTTTTTACCAGAACTGCCTTAACTTTCCTGGGCATAGAGCTTACCAGAGCTTCACAGGTTGCTACTGGAATGCTTTTCCACTCCTCCATGACGACATCACATGGCAGATATTTGGGAATTGGCGCTCCTTCACCTTCTGCTTGAGGATGCCCCAAAGATGTTCTGTTGGGTTTAGATCTGGAGACATGCTTGGTCAATCCATCGCCTTTACTCTTAACGTCTTCAATAAAGCTGTGGTCATCTTAGAGGTGTATTTGGGGTCATCATCATGCTGGAACACTGCCCTGTGACCCAGTTTCTGGGGGGAGGGGAATCATGCTTTGCTTCAGTATTTCACAGTACATATTGGAGTTCATGTGTCCCTCAATGAAATGTAACTCCCCAACACCTGCTGCACTCATGCAGCCCCAGACCATAGCATTCCCACTACCATGCTTGACTGTAGGCATCACACACTTATCTTTGTACTACTCACCTGATTGTCGCCACACATGCTTGAAACCATCTGAACCAAACAAATTAATCTTGGTCTCATCAGACCATAGGACAAGGTTCCAGTAATCCATGTCCTTTGTTACATGTCTTCAGCAAACTGTTTGCAGGCTTTCATGTGTACAGACTTCAGAAGAGGCTTCCTTCTGGGATGACAGCCATGCAAGCCAATTTGATGTAGTGTGTGGCGTTTGGTCTGAGCACTACAGGCTCACCCCCCACCTCTTCAATCTCTGCAGCAATGCAGACAGCACTCCTGTGCCTATCTTTCAAATACAGCATTTGGATGCGACGCCGAGCATGTGCACTTAGCTTCTTTGGACGACCAACTCGAGGTCTGTTTTAAGTGGATTCTGCTCTTTTAAAACGCTGGATGAACTCTGCCACTGTGCTGCAGCTCAGTTTCAGGGTGTTAGCAATCCTCTTGTAGCCTTGGCCATCTTCATGTAGCGCATCAATTTGTCTTTTAAGGTCTTCAGAGAGTTTTTTGCCATGAGGTGCCATGCTGGAAATTTCAGTAACCAGTATCAGAGAGTGTGAGAGCTGTACTACAAAATTGAACAAACCTGCTATCTATGCACACCTGAGACCTAGTAACACTAATGAGTCACATGACATTTTGGAGGGAAAATGACAGTGCTTAATTTGGACATTTAGGGGTGTAGTCTCTTAGGGGTGTACTCACCTTTGTTGCCTGGGGTTTAGACATTAATGGTTTTATATTGAGTTATTTTGAGGGAAGAATAAATTGACATTGTTATATAAGCTGCACACAGACTACTTTTTATTGTGTCAAAGAGTCATTTTGTCAGAGTTGTCCCATGAAAATATATACTTAAATGTCTGAAGGAATGTAAGGAGTTTACTCACTTTTGTGATACATTATAGAATAAGGAGATAGTTATAATTTTACTTGATAACATTTCATATCTACAAAGTTTTTATTTTAAAAATTAAAGATTTTGTTAGAATAAAATATCTATATTTATTTAAATTCCTACAAATTATACAAATTAGTAAGGACGAATAAGTAGTTTTCATACAAAAGATTTATCTGGGTGTGTCTTCTTTCACTCCTGGTTTTCATCAAAAGTCATTATCGCATTTTGGGAAGGCACTGTAATTTGCTCACATGTGTGAATCTGCAATAGTTAAACGAGTACCTGCTTTTATCACCAGTGTTGCTGTTTTCCCACATGAGTCGAAGAGCAATGAAACAATGAACTCAAAAGCAGCCTTTAAAAGCCTCATCACACCCGCTGCCCCTGTAAAACTGGCTCTGCACAACAGAAACAGCAGCTGAATGGAGGTTTACCTCATGCGAGACAGCAGGTCTTTATGTGTTGGTTGGATGTTGAGATCCTCTTGTACACATACATCTCTGTGTATGGGGAAAGAAAAACATAATCTGAATGAAACACATTTCTAAAATTTTGTTTTAGTTGAATGCAAAGATATAGTTGTATTGTGTTTATTGCAAAAATCACTCCTGAGACCAGAGATACTGAAAATGAACTAAATTTAGTTCTACAGTATTCTGTTTGGCATCTGTACAATTATCACAATGTCATATCATGTCATAAGTATAGTTTGGCTCTTTTGCAGTGGCTATGTGAAAGGTTTATGAAAAATAAACATATAATCCGTTGTACATAGCCCTTTGAGCGACCTTGGTTTGGACAAATAGACTTTAATTTTGATGAAACTGATGGGCTAATGTTTAGCTTGAGAATGGTCAAGACCAACGTGAATTGCAAATATTAGTGTTATATATTTATAATATATTATTTCTGCAGGACGTGCCCTAAGTTAAAACAGAAAGGTTGTCTCTAACTGCTGCTGTTATTTGTGCATTTGCAAAATTTGGTCTTGTTGTTTTTTTAAACTGTTGTTGTAGAAGCTAATATAATTAAATTTGCAACTGATATGAAACTTTTCATTTGGAGTTATTTTGTAACAGCAGTAAGCCACTTTGGCACAGGCTTGCTCAAAAAACTGTTAGCTTGCCAATCTATCCATTCAGCCTTTGTCTTTACCTGCTTCTTCCCTTCAGGGTCACTGGTGCCTATATCTTATAGCATGGTACACCCTGGACAGGTTGCAAGTCTATCACAGCAAATAGAGACAAACGAGGCAAACAACTATTCACTCATACATAAGGATAAACTTAGAGTTACGAATTAGCTTAACATTCATGGCTGGAATTTGATCCAGTGACCTTCATGCTGAGAGGCAACAGCTCTGAGTAGAGTTTATAATAAAGTAATACTTAAAGTAATAAAATGACTTTAATCCAAATTGAGACTATTCAAAGAGGTATCTAAATTATATAGGATACTCAAAGTTTATAAACTTTCCATAAAACACACTTTAAAATTGCAATTAGGGATGCACCAAAGCCACACTTTTTTCAATCAAAATAAAGTGTTTACATTTAAGTGCAGTACAAATGCTAATACAGGTCGTTACACTTTATACAGTTATTTTCAAAATGTGTTTGAAAATCAGAGGAGCTCTCTTTTAACTCCTCAAATGCTGCAGGGCAGCAATCATTTTTACCAGAAGCCCTCATTGGTGAGTGGTGAAGTTGTTGGAAAACTCATACTCAGATTTGTATATTCCTACATTTTCTGCTCAACAACAGACTGTATTCCTGCTGCTATTAGAAAACCTTTGAAACTCACTCCATTGTTGGTGTTTTAGATGTTTTATCAAATTTGCTTGTGTTCAAAGTGCTAGATTTTGTCCCTCCTCTTGACAACTGTGCAAAGAATAGCTTTAAGTTTGTTTTACTTGTCATCATTGTTTAGTTTTAAACACCTCCACATGGCTTCTTCTACTGGTCATGTTCATGGGCAGTAAATAACTTTACTGCCACCATTGGAAGGATCAGGACAGCCAATTCCTCCACATGACTAACATTGTTCCACTTTTTTACTGAAAGGTGAATGTCATGCTGCCATTAAATGCCACTGGTACTGTGGTATCAGAACATTTTTATAAGTATGAGTACACACACAGGGTATTGGTCTCATAACCAACATGTTAGAAATGTCTCCCATCAAATACAGAGCGAACATAAAGCACACAAATCTCTTTGTTCATCAATGTCAAACAGACCTGGTTTCAACTCCAGACGGGGTAAGCAGGAAGCAGCGCAGGCAACTGTATGTGTAGCCTCCACCTTCACCTTCAGAGTCACTCTCTGGAAGGGGTTTGATAATCTTCACAAAAGATTCTGGGAAAATGCCCGTTTGATTGTTCACTGTACCCTGAAGGAAAAGAAAAGAGATACAAGGATGTGACATGAGAAGTCTCAAAGGATGGAATGATGAGGGATCGATGAGGAGATGATTCAGACAGAGAAGAAGTAGCACCAAGAAGCGTCTAGAGAGATGTTTTGCAGAAAAATTCTCAAGTTTATGATGATGTTTGATCAACTCAACACAATCATCTAGCATTTTTAGCCCATGTATAATTCTGTGTGTTAGTCTGCTGAATAAAATACAAATAAAAATGTGCAAAGGCTTTTAGACATTTATTCAGGTATACTCTAACAATAATATGCTGACAAACATTTCAAGTTAAAATGAATACCCAATACTGATGATAACTTGGATATCCTGAAAAGATGTGAATTTAACATCAAAGTACAACAAATTATATTTTGTTTGTGAGGGTAAGGAAAAAAATGTTCCAAGCTGTAACTCTGAAGCATTGATTCTAGAGAACTACTGTAATATAAAATGTAACACTGTAGATAATGGAAAAAAATCAGCTGAGTGCTTCTTATATTATTTCTACAACTAAAAGTAGTGTGTTTGATCACTATTAAAACATTTTCGGTGGGTCAAGTAATTTAAAAAGTACACTTGATATTATTTTGAAGCCAAACTACATGTACGGTTTGCAAATTATAATGTTTTTGTGTGTGTGTGAATTTCTATGTATAAGATGTGCAGTCAAGTCCAAGCATGTTTATATTTCAATATTTCTTGCTCTAAAGCCCAGGGGTCGGATTTATATTTTTTTATATTATTTAAAATCTGTATTTCTCACACTGAGGGGCTGAGGAGATCAGCAGCAGATAACAGCGCAGGCAGGAGGGGAGGATAGGGGAGAAGAGTGGTGAAATTATTTCTAACTTTATCTGACTTATTTCATTTTATTTATTGTTTTTATTATTATTTGTTTTTAAAAACTAATCCTGTTGCATCTCTTAGTTATTCTGTGTTCTTCAAAGAATTTAAGATAATTTTCGAACAGCAGAAGGCAATGAGAAAGTTACTCTCTCTTTGACAAGGAAGAAAGACAGTGGCGGACCACGCCATCGACTTCCGGGTCGCAACGGAGGAAGCAGGATGAAACAAAGTGGCACTTAAAGGTACTTCTGTAATCTCTCTATGAACAGATCATGGATCAACTGGTTTTAAGAGATAAACCTTTAGGACTGGTTGAACTAATTAACATGTCTATTTGCATCGATAATTGCCTTAGAGAAAGACGCCTGGAAAAGAACTCAAACTACCAGTGGCAATGCTCTTCCTTGTCTCGGATAATAAAGTCTATGGTACGAGGCCAGGGATTCCCTGGGGACTTCTCTACATGAGCAGCCATAGATCCAGAGCAGCAGTAGCCCTGACAAGAGGCGTGAGATTCACTGCACTGCTCCATCTAATAACAGGATGCTGTAGCAGTGCAATTCGACATTCAGTCAATTGACAAACACAGACCGATCATTGCAGCCTCTATTTATCTGCCAATTGATTCACTGCAGCCACCTCTATCACAGGACTTTATGGCAACAATTAATTATGCTAAATATCAGGGTCTCCCAGCACTTATTGGTTGGGATGCCAATTTCCATCACGTGTGCTGGGGACCTCTGAAAGTAACCCTAGAGGCAGATCTCTGTTAGAATACTTGCTGACAGAAGACATAGGCTACTTGTCTTTAATCAGGGCAATGCACCTACATTCCAAACTGTTAATAGGGAGGAGGTTATTGACACAACAGCAGAGTCTCTGGACTTGGTAAACAAAATATGTGGATGAGGTGTCCCCAGAGGAAACTACGTATGTCAGACCACCGACAAATACAGCTGAATGTGGGGAAAAGCTGAATTTGGGGAAACCCCACCCAGTCACTTACAGAAACACACACACAAACTGACTGGAATTCTGTTTATCAGCAGTCTTTCCTAGTTGATGAGTGGGATAATTGCCAGGATCAAAACTGCAAGACATTAAAACAGAGGTCACAAGCATAACTGATACTGTGCAAACTGCATATAAGTCTCCATGTCTGGAGAAAGTCTGGAGGCTGTCAAAGCAGTCAGCCTGGTGGACCCCAGAGTTGTCTGGCCTCCACAGGACAGAAAAGGCGTCAGTATGGTCGCTCAGCAGCCGACAACGTGTGGTCATGTAGTTGTTCGGTATTTGTTTCGCATACACCTTCCATAGGTCCTGAGACACACTGTGCTGAGCTCTTGGGAAACCCCTCCCACTGCTGTATGAGGAGGGGTTTCTTCCCACTGAAGTCTACAATGCTGAAAAATAATCTGAGACCCGTCACTCGACATTATTTGTGCACAAATCTGTCATGGTTAAAGCTCCATACTTTTTATCAGACAGATTCATCCATGCACAATATCTCCACCCATGAGTTTTTGGCTGTTTGACTATCTTTATTAATTTCGGCTTCTAGGCAGCCTACAACAGTTGGTTTCTGGAAGTGAGTATTTTTTTTAAGCGAGTGGTTGAAGCAAAATGCAGTGTTCAAGCAATGTCAGCATAAAGAAACACTTCTACAAACTGCTGACCAATCACACAAAAAATTCTTACATGCAAGGGGGGTAAAAAGTTTGATCTATTGTTACAAGAAGGTGCCGAAATTTCAACAATGTGAACAGAATGATGTGATTTTTGTCAGCAATACTATCCTATCTGATTTTGTCAAGTCAGATGCAGTATGCTGCACACTTAAGAGGTAAATGGCAAAGATACAGATCCCAACCAAGCAAAACCTGGTGGAAACAGTATGTATAGTCTCACAATCACTATAAAACTGTAAGGGAGTGTAGGAGACTTTCTTGGATAAAATTGTGTGAAGATGTTAAAGGAACTAGTGCCTCATCTAAGCTTTAATAACTTTTGGGAAAGAACCCAACCTAGCCTGGCCCTTGCCTTCCTATGCAGTTCCACTCAATTCTAGTTTCCCTTCACTGCTCCGTCTGGGATTTCTCCCATAGACAAGGATTTCTTCGGTAGAGTTTTACCTGGGCCAATCAGCAAACAGAAGGAGGAGTTTTGAACGACAACGTTGATTTTCTGCGCAGCGTCTGTTTGTACTTTAGTGGCAGTGGAGGAAGTCAATGAAGCCAGTTCGTGTTTATAAAGTCTTCCAAATTAAATTAAATTTGTCTGACAAAACCTGCAGCATCATTTACAACCGTCTCATTCAGCTCCGTATTTCTCTTCTCTCAGTAGGCTTGTTTACAGCGCACGCAATTTCCGGTTAGTTTTTTAGCTTAGCCTCCATCAAAGACGAGCTGGTGCAGGTGCACACATACGTGGCGGCCAACCAATCCAATTATTTTAAACTTCAACAGAGGCCACGCCTCCAGCAAGTAATTGCTTCTCAATAGCTGAGAGTCCAGACCCTCTGTACGAAGCAAAGTGAAGGACAAGGGGCTGGTTTTTACCAGGCTAAGAGACTCCATGTACAAAACCAAATTTATTTAACATCTAAATCAGTGGATTTTGCATATGTCCACTTTAACATTTTACAAAATATGATTTGTTTCTTCACATTTTGCCCATACAAAAAGAATGTCCACATCTGACACTTCAAAGACAGATGTGCAAAAATAACTGACAGACAGAGGTGGCTCAGTTGATGTCTGAAGCCTTCACGTGACACGTGTACGTTGGGACCCAAGGCGACCAGTGACAGACTTCAGAGGAGGCGATGTAAAGGTACATTTCAGCACTGGTGGTTTCCACAACACACACACATGCACACACACTAACCACAAATATGCTTCCCTTTGAGGTTTAACAGGGCTACTTTGCTGCCAGCACACTCACACACTAACAGTAAGTCCAAGTGCTGGGATTGTCTCTGAGGTGTATCTTATTTTGCCTGCTAGTACACACAGACACACACATCCAATAAATCCAAGTGACACTGCTGTCTTTGTGGAATATCTTATTTCACCTGTTAGAGCACACAAAGCTTCAACTGCTCTGCTTTTCTTTGTAGCCACTCTTATTTCATTTCTAACATCACACACGTGCAAGTTTGTATTTCCATCCTTATTAGGACAATGTATACTTTCATTCATTTCCAGTCATTTCTGTAGCCTTACCCTAAACCTAACCACCACCCGCAGTGCATGACTAAAGCTAAACTTAATTCACACCTTAATCCTAAACCTAATCCTTACCCCAAAAATGGCGTTCCACCATATTGGACTGGTGCCTGGTCCCCAAAAGGAGTACTGGTTCTGAAAAGGTTGTGTTTATACCAGAAAAGATAACAGAAACCAGGTACCCACACACACTAGAGGCTGTATTAACTGCAGGCATGCAGACACCCAAAGCTGTCAAGATTCTGTTTAGCTATGGACACAAAGACTTCTACAGAGAGGTTTGAGGTTACACTGGCATCATGTTAGCTGAGGTAGCATCCTGGTGTGACTTCACACAAACACTAAACAGCACTCTGTCTGTCAGAACAAACAGTGAATGAAACTCTGAGGAAATGTTATTTGCACCGCCACACTGCTCCCCCACACAGTCACTCTGACAGCAAGGATCTTCAAAACAATATTCCATCAATATCTGATATTTTATTAAAGATGTGTTATACCTCTCTGAGTATGTTTTGGGGATGACACTCAGCTATGACGACACCAAAGTTTAGCACAATATCTGTAAAACTGAATAGGCTGTGGCCAAGTTTGGTTTGGATATTGATGATTAACTGGGATGCCTTTTTGGATAAGAGTGACCGCATAATTCAAGCAGAGCAGATGCACATCCAAAGATTTTTGTCATTTTTTTTAACCATGTTTGAGTGTCAAGCAGAGGACACACTAAACAACTTTCAGAGTTAATGCAGATTTTGAAAAACCCTGGAGTGTACAATAATAGTATGGTTTCAGTAGATATTTATTTGATGAATGAAAAACTGGAGATCACATACTTTACAGCTAGGCCTGACGGATCATGTGGATCACAGACCACATGATATATCAAACCAACTAAAGCCAAATGAGTTCATCAAAATCTTGCACAAACTCTCACAAGTGTGACAGGATAAACAAATTCTTCTGTTCTTCTGACGCTATTTTCTGTGGTCCGTCCTATCTTTTTCACCATATAACTGCATCCCGGCTCGGCTTAAGTGATTCAAAATGAGGTCGGGTCAGCTTCATTTCCCCTCAGACACACGCAGATCTTTGTTTCAACTAGCGCAGACAGGTAACGTCTTTGCCCATTTGGAAACGCCAACAGTAATATTGTACCAAAGTTTTAAACAAAGCTGTTGCACATTTATTGGAGCATCATGAACACCTATAAGATGCTACCACCTGAAATTGTAGCTTAGGATCTGTAAAATTGGCTGAATTTAGAAACACAAAAAAATGTTTCAAATGTAAGCTGGCTGAGGATGCTATGTTGTGTTGCCTCCAAAAGCTAATCAGATTATTTTGGAGAGCTATCCAACAACTGTGTATTTTGCTGACAAACTGAGTTGACTCAAACAGTTAACAAAAAGTTTTGAGACCAATCTTACATGATCAATTAGCAAAAGTGTATTGTATGAAATGAAATGTCAGGTTGTCAAGCCATGGTAGCCTTCTTGAACTATGGGGCTCTGAAAAAGTGTTGAGGAAAATGTGAATAGAAGAACAGAGTTTATTAATGAGACAAAACCTTAACAAAATAAGGTGAAGCAAACCTTTTTTTTTTTTTTTTTTTTGCCAGATCTGACTTGCAAGAAATGATCCCAACTGTGTTTTTCCAGTGTGGTCTAAGTTCTGTTTCCTAGGCAGATCTCGTCTGTACAGACGGGGTCGTCCCGACAGGTTGTTTCTGCTGCGTGCTGCTGGGCCGGGCCTCTGACTCGCAACATCAAAGCCAAATCAAGCTCCCAAGATTGCTGTGGGGAAAGCCACTGAAGCAAACATACCAGCTACCAGACCCATACACGTGCGTGATAAAGCTCACAATGAGGTTTATGTTGCCAGCATATCTTTATTGTTCAGTGCAGCTGGTAGCAGATGAAGGCAGCGGGAGTCACGCTCATTTACACTGCATGATCGCTCAGTACTTTTAGAAGCAGTGACCTGAAAAAGTAAAAAAAAGTTTGAAAACTCAGAACTCCAATCGTGGCGTCAGATAACTCAGATATGCAGCCACACATTTCTGCAAAAAGGTTCCCAAATCAAACTTTATGAGGAGCAAATGTTGTGTGTTCCCCAGCATTAAACTTGCCCTGACGGAAACAACTCTAAGGGCTTTTTTAACAAGAACGTACAAGAATAGAGTGGTTTCTCTAAAAGCCTAAAACAAAACTGTCTTCCTTAATCATTACTAAAAGGCAATACAAGCTGCTGAAAGTAAAACTAATTCCTCTTTACTGCTTTAGCAAGTAATGGAAACAAAAAAGGCAAAGCTAATCAGAAAAGTATCTTTTTTTTCTTCGGAACTGCTGCTTTGGACGAACACAATGTCACAGAGAGTGAAAGATGAAAACGATCAGTTTTACAGTCGACTCTACAAGCTGCACAAAAACTTCTAACTGAACATGCTGCTATCCAAAAAAAAAAAAAAAAAACGCTGAGCTTGGGAATCTGAAAAGCCACTAAACACCACTGATATCGGGACAAAATGAGCTCAGTCTTGTCTTCCTAACAGGGATGTTATGAAAGAGATGTTGCTTTTTGTTTTTGTTTTTTTTTGCCACGGTGATCAAATCCTTGTGACCCAAAAAACAAAAGCTCAGGGGGATTTAGGCAAAGAATGAGCAAAGGCAGAAAGAAAAAGATACAATCTAGGTTTATTACAAAATAAGCTGTTTTCTGTACTTTTAAGTTTTTGTACTTTTGCAGACAATTATGAATAAACCAATACCATTAGATTGAATATGCACAAACTAACTAGCAGTATAGTTCAACCAGGGTAAACTTTAATAGACATTAGTTTATTAAACTGTTTTTTTTTTCAAGAACCACATGATTGAGACATTTGTTTTTTGTTAGTAACATCATCGGACTTAGACGTTGATCATATGAGTTTCCTATGATCAATGCTGATCTTTGGAAATCAGGGCAGCCAGTGAATGATACAGAAGGCCGAGTTTCTGAGTGCAATAATTTGGAAATCTCATAGACTCGTATTTTATTCACAATAAAGCTAAGAAAACATATCAAACGTTGAAACTAAGAAATTGCGCATTTCTTTTATGAATATCTGATTTTGATGGTGGCAAAAACATTTTCTGAAACTCACTGGGAAAGGGGCAACAAAAAGCAAGCCAAATGGTACAAAAAAAACAAAAAAACAGGTAAAACAGCAACTACTTAGTTTTGTTAACAGGTCAGTGAGAGAACTGGGTATAAAAAGAGCATAAAAGAATCTTCCCAGAAGTTCCCAGAAAAAGAGGTTGACGAGTCTGAAAAAAAAAACTGTTTGACTCATTCATGCATGTTTGAAAAATCCTTGAATCTCCTGTGGTAGCTATATGGTGGTAGCTATATGGAGCTGCTTCCCCGTTCCCTGTTTGCCATTTGGGGATGGGGTCCAAAGTAGGGTCTGGATGGGCTCAGGGCTTGGGTGTATATGTGTATGTATACTCTTCAGCAAGGTTATAATTATTGTTATTATAAACACATGTATTTTGCTGCTGTGTTTTGGTTTGTTCTCTTTTGCAGGTGTGGAGGCAGATATCCGTTGTGTTGTCTTGTGCTTTCTGGATGGAAATCTCACATATCTTCTTGTCTCTTTTTCAATCTTTTCTTTCACTTTTCTTATTTTTTCTTCTATTGGGGAAAAAAATGTCCTTAATGATGAAGGAACTAAAATTTACTTATAGATTTACTTATGTTTTCTACTGAAAGTGGCAAAAAAAAAAAAGCAATATGGAGCTGCCTAAACACTTGCTGGTACAAAGCTCTGCCTATTTAAACAAAGCTCCTCCCTGGAGCTCAGTCTGCAGCTGAGCTCCCGCCCCACAGAGCACCCCTCTCCCAGCTCCACAACACTAGTAAAACCATTCAACAACATAGAACTCAACTTGCATGCTGATTGGATGAAATACAGTAAGTGGAATTAAGAGCCAATGTATGTCAACGGCGTGATGAGTATTTTTTGTCCCCCACCAAAAATAGTGGATGTTTAGGATTTCATTGTGAAACATAGCTTCATAATGATCTATATTTATAGTTTCTTCATAAAAAGCTCAACATTGACGTACATGTATGAGAAGATGACTGGGAGATAAATTACCAAGGTGAAACATCTTGGAAGAGCCTCTGTACCATTTTCCAAAACCAATATTATATAATGTTACTTCTTTTTTTTTTCCAACACAACACTCCTTTGAAATGTTATAAAGTGTTGTTGAAGTGGGTACCTCGGAAACATTTCTGAACTTTGTTGCAATCAGAAAAATAAAAATTACATTACCGTTTTAAAATATTCCAATATTCTTTAGTTTTAACATTTATTTTTACTGTGTTCCATTGTGAATAATGACAATAGTATTTCAGACAATGTCTAAACTTTTCAGAATTAGGGTTTAAACTGAGATTTAAGTTAAGCTATTAAACTATGTTGTTACAAATAAGAAAACCCTCATGGAAAACCCTTCAGAACCTCACAAACACATATTTGTGTTTTAATAGTTAAGTGAGTTTATGCAGATCGTTTTTAAATTCAATCTCCAAGCAAATGTCTGCCATGAGAACCAAACCAAACTGTGACATGGAACAGTTCCTCTGGCCAAACCAAGTTGATTTCTCCATGCAGAATAACTCTGACTGGCCATCAAAGCCCTCTCCACATTCTCACTATAAAAACTGACCACTGAAGCAATTATGACTGCATGTAAATTAGTCCCACGGCACCCTCCCTAAAAACGCAGCCCATCAAGAGCTCCGGGGGAGAGCTGTGGTCCGCATTTTTTCACAGCCTAATAAAACGCATGGATAGGGTTTGGACCTCTCAATGAAAAACTAGAAGCAGATACTGAACAAGGATCACATTTCCTGCAATCTGACCACAGTTTTACTACAGATGAAATCACATCGCCTAAAAATATTTTAATTAAAAATAAAAAGAACCAAACTGTCACAAAGCAAAGAAAAATATGCTATAAAGGTTGTAAAACCAGCTTAAATTATTATTTTTCTAAATAAATCTGTTTCCATGTAAGTGCTTGTTAGAGATGTACCTCTGGCTATTTGTAAAGTTTTAGCTGGTATTTTTTTATTTTAAGAAAAGGAAAATATGCATATGATGACTAACCAGGACTATAGCAGCTGCTTGTCCCAGAGCTACGCTGCAAACAACAGTTTATACATCTTAGACTTTTTAAGTGTGAAATATACCAAGAAGAAGCACTCTCCTGACCACAAAGTTATGTACTCAACTTTACTTTCTTTAAAGTTACTTTTGACCCAATAAATGTCTGAATATCTGATGTCTCCTGCAAACTTATTGTCCTTGGACAAAGAATCAGCAGCAGACTGGCAAATGCTTACATTTCTTTTAATCTTCAAAATCAATAATATTTATGGTTCTTTTATTTGATTATTATGTGTTTTTAATACATGAACAATGTTAGTTTGTTGTTTGATATTTAACTGTTTTTATAAAATCATTTATTTCATTTGAACATTTTCTTTGTTTTGTTTTTCAGACAAAACTCCTTTAAGAGGCACCTTTGTGTTTAAGCTTTGGACAGAGTTCAACATAGGTATAGCTATAAGTTGTGTGGGTAATCCACACCTGAAACACAAACCTTATTTGTTACATTTTTACAACACATCAGACACACAAAAAAATGTACTTTATGCATAATAACTAAGGAGAAACTATTAATTACCCAACCTGCTAATTAACTATTAACTAATGATGAACCATCATCGCTTGAAGGTGTAATTAAATTATTTTTTTTATTTTAAGCTTAATGCTTAGTTAATGGTAATAATTCTAAAACAAGTAAATAAATATTTATGAACTTTTACCTAATGAAGCACCTGCCTTATAGATTGTAATAGGTAATTAGTTAAGTACTTGTTGCCTTCTAATTAAGGAACTAATCATGAACTAACTGTTAGTTAATCATTACCTAATCATGACCAATAATCACTTTGGAGAACCTTAAATATTATTAAATGTAGTTATTGCTTGGTTAACTACTGATGACGTAATACCTATTCAGTATAATCAGTTATTAGATAATAGTTGGCTAACGGTTGATTAATCATCCCCTATTGACAAACTGCTCATAACAAACTAAAACAACTGATTTACTGATAAATTAAAAAGTGCTTCATTACCATTTTTTGACATTAAAGCATATATTACTTTATGAATTACAAATAAACACATAAGGTTTCTGCTTATATTTGAACAAATTTTCGTTTTGGATATTTACAATATACTGTAAACTTTACAATGTTTGCTGTTTACCTTAAAACATTAACCTTAAATATTTGAATCTTATGTTTTTAAATGAAAAAAAAATAAGATCACTTTAATAATAAACACATTAAAGGCAAAAAGACAATATTTTAGATAGCAGCTCATTAAAATAAACAAGCAAAAACACAAGTTTCGAGTTTCGTCAAGCTAGGTAATGCTTAAAACTCTAAACCTACTCTAAATCTAACTTCCTCTTTTAGATTTTGATCTGCCTAAAAAAAATAAAAAGTCACACTACTGAACAATAACAGCAACAAATCTTTAGCTTCTGCGTCAAACTGGGAGGAAAGACAACGGCAGACACTTCGTTAACTGCCAAACGTTTGGGATGAGAGAGCAGCAGCGGGGGGTCAGCAGAGAGATAACATCCAGATAACATTAACAGTGTTTACGAGGCTGAGCACACGGGCCCGAGGCGCTCAGCAGCTGATTGTTGTGAACAGCCCCCCCATCAGCTGACCCCAGCCTGTTAGTGCGCAGAGCAGGAAACCACCACTGAGATTTTAATGGTTCTCCGACTGCTTTGAGTTCCAGACATTCGGAGAAGCCTAAAGGTGTTTGCTTTTGTATGACTGAAATAGTGTTTTTGTGTGAATTACAGGAATAAAAGGTGCTGGGAATAAAAAAACAACACATAAATTTGATGCATATGAAGTTCATTGGTAAAAAAGGCATTTTTTGCTGATCTGAGATGACGTCATTTGAATAGTATTCCACGTTTTAATGCCTGGGATTTTTCAGGTGTTTTCAGGCCTTGCAGTTGGGGTCCAACGTGTAGCTTATAGCATCTTTGCAGACATGAGTAAAGTTTACATTTTTTGATTCAATACCTTTCCAGTTCCTTGAGTGTCTTGAGTATTAACAACAGAACTCTGGGACAATCTGGGAAAAATTTAAATGTGTAACAGTGAAAGCTGAAGGTGGGTGAAAGACCGTCAGAGAGAAAAAAGGTAAAATCTGTGTTAAAAAAAAAAACAGAAGGTTGTGAACCACTTTCATGACTTTGCTTGAGTAAGACATAAAAATGGTAAAAATGTCTTCATACAGGAAAATATTCAAGCAGCCTGCTGTACTCACAGTGCTCTAATGCAATTTTTCCAGTTAAGACATACTGGGAAACCTGTCTTTAGCGCAAGAAATGCATAAATCCACATGTCATCAAGCATCAATAAATATGTTCAAATATTTAAACAGATTTCTTTAATTACACCCCTACTGACATCAGAATGTGATACCGCCTCTGGGTCGACCACTTTAGGCCTGTGTTGAAACGACCACAGATGTAATTCTTCACATAAAGTGTCCCGGGTTTGCCAGGGACAGTATTAAACTGTGTACCACTTGACATGGATGGCAATGCTCAACAGCTCTGCAGCTGCTTCCAAGGCAAACACGCTTCTACCCAGTGCGGCTAATGCTCCGGCCCAAAACATTAGCTGAAGTGTCTAATGCTGAGGACAGACGGAGTGCAGCCATTAAACAGGCTGGATCTTGTCTTAGCTTGGTGTTTTGGCTTGGCAGGTTCACCAGCAGTGGTGGAAAATGTACCCATATTTCCCTCCTTATGTTTCCTTCACCTCTTTACAAAGACTGTATGCTGACTCATTCAAGTTAAAATATCTTTTTTTCATTTTTAACTTTTTAGCTCAATATGGTGACAATTGACAACAAATAGTCAATTATCCATCGATCAACTTTCTGCTGTTTATTCAAGACTGAGTCATTGGCAAGATGTCTTTCCTCAACTACTGTCTCTAGGTTGTCCAGCAGACATCCAAGATGTCCAGATTTGGTGTCAAAGGGCAATATTTAAAAAGAAAAAAAGAGTTATCGTAAGAGAAGCTAACAAAACAGTTAAATATCAAAAGATACATTCCTGCTTTTAAGGCAAAATTACTATATTGCGTAAAACACTTCAAGAATAACATTTTTCTTTCATGCAAACAGTGATTTTTATGCGTCTGCCCTTCCTATAAACTAGTCTGTCTGGATATGACATCACGAAAACAACTTTTTAAAGCCATTCTTTAAAACAAGCTCAACTCAAAGTCACTACTGCAAAACTTTAAACAGTTACTGCTTCATAGGATAAAGTGTGTGTGCAATGCAAGGTCAAACATGATCATTTTTATAAACTATACTGAAGCAGTTATGTTGGTGAAGTCATTTTGACTAATAAATTCAAATAAATGTGTACAATTACAACTCATGCACTAATCACCATAGGTTTTTGGGTACATAATTATCAAAACGTCTTTGTAAAACTCACAGACAAGTTTGAGAATCCCATTGTATGCTAAACGCAAGATACTTTTAATAAAGCGCCCCTGTGGTAACGTTGACGTTAAATGAAAAAATCTCCTGGAATGTCTGCATTTATTATTTAAAACTGTGGTTCCAGTTAAGGCTTTTATTGTTTGTGGTTGTTTAAATGTGGGATAATTTACAGCTGTTCAATACATGAGTATTGAACAGCACTGTATTTCTGCTTTACGTGTCTTGAAACAGCAACATTTGCAACAGCAGCTAATTAAGCTTGAAACTACTTAAACGACTAAAAAGCCACAAGTGGTTTGATATAGAATAAAACATAACGTAACAAAACATGATATACGTGATATTTTATCATCTTAAACTGTTTTGTAGCACTAAGACGTGTCTCTAGTCCTTACAGAAGGTTCTTCTTCTGCACAATTTCCCACATTTCCCGCCTTTCCCTCGCTTACTCCTATCAAACTGAGGCAAAATGCCAAAAATATAATAGTAACCTTGTGCCAAGATTGCAACATCTGGAGCTAGCAACCCTATAAAAGAAGTGTAAGCATAACACAAGAACTGCCCATTCACACTATCGTCTTACGCAATCTGCAGAGTTTAACACAATAATATAATTTATAACACAGACTTTATGCCAGGCTTTCTCAAAGTCTGATTGCATAACCTGGTGTTATTACAAAAAACACACACTTACTGAATTTGAACCATTTGGCCATGAAAGCTGTTATCAAGATGTTTTGAGCGTGATAGCCATAAAAATGTCTACATGCTGCTAAGGCAGAGGAGCCCTCCTTAAATGGGGGGGGGGGGGGGGGTGAAGAGAAAACAAGTTCAGCACAGACCTAAGAAAATACTCACAACTCCACAAACACTCTGGTCTTTCTAACGTACAAAATCCACACTAGGTGTTTAGACATACAAGTGCAAACTGTAGATTCTGTGTCAATATACTCAGTATGTGTACCGTACGGTACATGTCGGTACTAATTGGTTGTTTTCAGTACATGAAGGTGAAAGCTGCAGTTTATTTGACTTTCAGAAATATTTGAGGAAAACCTGCAGCATTTATAATGTTTACATTCTACCTCTCGAAACAAATAATCCCAGTTTAAAAAATACGTCATGCCAGAAATGAGTTGTTTTCTTGCCAATTTGGTGTAACCTTCAGAAAGAACCGTGTATGACAACACAATGTCAGGTAGTGATAATGCTGTAATAGGCAATACATGAAAGGATGAGACCACATTGTGACTTGTTATGATATATGGCAGTTTGTGCAACTAGCAGGTTTCCACATTTAAAATGGAAGATGTTCAACATATTTTAATGAGTTGCACTCATGGTCGTGTTTGCTCGACTGCTTTGTTACAAGGTATCTGAAATTTTATTCTGAATAAGAATTATCATATTTATGCGTGTATAATATGAAAAATTGAATCCCCAAAATTTTCCATAAATGAGAGTCACGATATATACAAAAGAAAATTTTAACCGATCATTTTTAAATATACTGCTACAATAAATTAAAAAAAATTTTTTTTTTTGTATATACTGTAACTGTAACTAAATATGGTATTCTTGTTAGCCTAATTGCTATTGTTTAACAATTAAAAAATTTGCAAGTAAATGCTTATTGGTCACCACAGACTTTTGTACTCAAATTATGCTCTGTAAGAAAACATGTCAAGCACTATTAAATTATTCTTTAAAAAATATTATACATGGAGTATAAGCAACCTTCATTTTGAAGAAAAACAAGAAGAGACTGCTGGGCGGCAGTATGACCAGAGATCAATACGTCAGTCAAGAAAACGTTTGTTGGATATGAGAGAGGGCATCTCCCTCGTAAGTAAAATACCATATCCATGCCTCTCTTGTGTGTAATGTGGAAGTAGTTTATTGAACTGACCAGCAGAAAGCCTTTAAAATACATCTGGGCAGCAGCAGAGTTTGGATGGAGTTCAACATTCAGTCCAAAACACTGACCATCATGTGTTTTAGATATAGTCAGTTTCAGGGCTACTGGTACACAGCTATGACTTTTCTGTTTCTTAACCAAAATAAAGTTGTAAATTATGCATACAGCCACTACTAAAATGTGGGTACAGAAAATAAATACATGGATGGATGAATGGATCAAAGCCATGGTGTTGAAATGAAACATAAAAGTCTTAAAACTGAATAAAGTGTTTCCATCTGCTTCAAATCCAGTGGAAAAGAAAACTGATTTTCATTCTCACTTCTCGGTTATTCAGTCCAAAAGATTAAAGTCCTTGTATCCTCAAATTCCACAAGAGTGGAAAGGCTCTCTTACTCCTGTCACTACAGCTGAGGACAGCTCCTCTTGTGGTTGAATTAACCTCTTCACATGAATCACACTCTCCACGTGCAATAATTGCAACCAGTCCTCTCTATATCTCTCGACAAAAGACATGCTTGCATTGAAACACCACAGTTTAGGCACATGATAGAATCCCTTGTAGACATTGGTATTGGAAAACACCAATACAAAAGGCTCTTGTCTTTTACTTTTAAGGGGGCAGCTGACTTTAATTGAACAAGCTACTGGTAAAAGACCTGTCAACAAGTGAGCCCTGGTACAAGTGACAAGGAACCTATTGTCATGGAATTAGACAGGTCTTTTCAGTCTTTCGTCATTATTCCAGGATTCTGAAGGACAGTTTGTGCTCATTTACTCAAATTGTACCAGAAAATGAAAAAAAAAAAAACTTCTAAAGGCTAATGACATGATTTAAACACTTATAGTACATATACTATATTAATGCAACAAGCTTTCCATCTTTAAATAGACAGATTCCTTGAATATGCAATTTTTAAACTGAATAAGGTATTTGCCAAACACAATTAGACATATAATAGAAGATGTAAAAGTGCTATTTTATGGTATTGAACAGAAGAAATCTATGAAAATACAGTTTTTTCTGTTTGATAAGAAGAAAACATTCTCAAATGAGTTGACCCTTGTTAGGTCTAAGCCAAGGTTTATGTACTCTTTGTGGATGAAACCCACCAAGCTCATTTCTTGTCACAAAAATCAAGGCCAAAGGGTTGGGAGACGAAATGGGTCGAGTTTAAAAAAAACAAAAAAAGAAACCTTGAAGGATGCATGGAGAAAACGCAGGGTTGTTAATGCTTATAAGAGCTTTCACATGGGAATAACAACCACAGCCAGTAAATAAAACTAAACTCTGAAGTGTGGTGGGAGACTTGTTCTGTGAGAAAACTTACTCTGATCTAAACAGGAGAGCTTTGTTGACCAAGATGGTTGGATGAGAGAAAGATGGGAAAAAGAGGGTTCTTCTTGCAAGGCTGTCAAGGGCAAGCTGTCCAATCAAATACCCATACCAAGAATCACATTAGAAATATTAAATTATCCAAGTACCATTATTGCAGTAAACAAAAAAACAGCCTATCCCCTTATATCACACCAGTTATCCTCAATCCTGGTCTTGAGGGCCACTATCCTGCAAATTCTAGTTGTTTCCCTTCTCTTCGGCAAGTCTTCAAGTTCTACAAAGTCCTTTCAATCACTCATTTATTTAGTTCAGGTGTGCTGAATGAGAACATGTATGATAGTGTCCCTTGAGGACACTACCATGCAAGTAAGTAAGATGTTTAAGTAGGTTGCCCTAAACTGACCAACCTACTTAAACATCCATAAGGACCTCCTGCATGTGTTTCTCTGCTCCAACACACCTGATTCAGTGTTTGATTAACCTCTTTAAATTCTGTAGGAGCTTGTTAATATCCCATTCATTTAAATAAGGCGTGCTGGAGTAAAAAGGCGTCCAAAACAGGCATCATAGTAGCCCTCAAGGACCAGGATTGGACACCTTTGTGCTAATGTCATCATATGCAAATTAGGTTTTTAAAAAATATCAAAATTCCTGTTTAACCTCCCGTGGAAAGTTTATGGAAAGTTTCCCGCTCCATTGAGAACAACATTTGTGTATTGCAATTGTATAAAAATGGATTTGTTATTTGACTAATTAGACCTTTGATTTTACGTAAAATTCAAATATAGATTTTTTAACATTAAGAGCAACAACCCCTGTCCTAAAAAATACAAGTGCAAGAAGAAAAAGACCAAATAACAGGAGGAAACTAAAATGATCAGGTTGTTACACTATAACTATGTTCTTACTCCACATAAATAATTAATAAAATGGCACCATGAGACGCCCTTTATTAATAGATGGAGTTAATGCTTGGAATTAGGCGTTCCCTCTCACTGAGACCACCCATATTAGACAAGCCCCCATGGTGTTTTTAGGCAATTGGAACAAAAGGTATAAAGCTTTGTGAGAAATCCCTTTAAAGAAAAACCTGCTAAGAATAAAAATACAAAACCATGAGAAAGTAAGGAATTCATTCTTACATCAGGCTTCCACAAACATGAACAAAAAAAAGCAGAAAATGAATAAATTTGACTTGTTTGCATTTTAAAAGGACAACAAATCTGTACATAAATGCTGGTTTCTTCTAAACAAAAAGCAGAAATGAGATGGCTAACTAAACCAAAAGAAATGTGTGCTCACTTGCTACTGAGTTCAACCACCTTAGGACCAGTCTAATGCCAAACATGATTACTGTTCTACTAAAATGACTCTAATTTCCAAAATTTCAAATTAGTTCAGATGCACTGATTCCAACAGTAAAGCTGCAATCACCTGGTACAATAGATTCCACTGTTTAATCCCTTCAAAATAAAATACAATCGTAGAAGTGTCAAACAAACAACTTGATTGGAAAAGCACTATTATCAGTTTTGTGTGTACTTTCAAGTGCTATTTAATAGGAATAGTTGCGATGGTCACAATAAATCTTTGATTTTGTTTGTTTAAACTTGACTTTTCACAATATTTCTGTTGAAATAAACATGTAATATAGAAGTGACAGCAATAAAAGTGATTATTTGAAGTTTTTTAAATTGAAAATGTTTCAAGACGGTAGCAATTCACAGTTTAGTTTCAGCTAAAGTCTTGGCCATTTAATGCGTCTCTAATGTGACTCGGAAGTGCCAAGAATTCTTGTTTATCTGCTTTGTAGTAGATCTACAGCTGCTGCCTAAGTCGTGAGTCAGGACAACAAAGACCATTCACTTGACTCATAACATCAGCAATCAGTCTTCCTATAGAGACGCAGACACAACATCAGTGCTTGTTAGCATGTGTTAGCGAGTTTGCGCTCTGTACCTACATGGTCAAAGATTTTTGGCACTGACTGTCGAGGCTCATCCAGATGTTCCCCTCCAGCTGCCTGAGTCATGGCTGATGCAGAGACAGTGAGGATAATAGCAGGGGACTGGAAGAAGAGGAGGAATACGCAACCTGTTCTTCCAACGAAGGAAAGGTTATCTGTGACAGCTGGAGAAACAGGAACAGACCAGATGTGTGCTACCTCTCCCTGCTGCTTTTCTCATTAAAACAATCACAGAAGGAAATATGGACTGAAGAAAATTAGTGAGAAAGATAGAGAGATATGTGGTAAAGGTCAAAGGAAAATACCAGCGACAGAGTCGGGAGGAGTGGAATAAGAGAGAAGTTCCAGTCAAGAGAGACAGAAAAAAGTCTTGCATAGGAATGCTATGAATGTGGAAAAAGCAGGAAGACAGTGACCGGAGATGTATCGGAAAAATAAACTGCTGGAAAGATGTTAAGGGACTGAGGGGGAAAAAAGACAAAATGAGTCAAATCTGAGATAATTTCTGTTCTCACGCACTCAAACGTCACTGTTGTGCTTTTGAGTAGATGTACACAATATCTTACTAAAGCAATGGTATGTTTCGATAGGCAGGTGTTTTTAGGATAGGACAGGTTTGCATCCAGATACCAAGTTTTACAACAAGACTATCAGACCTTTATATTGTTGTTCACAACTCAAAGGTGAAAATCAGGCAATAGCACTATTACCAGTGTCTGTGTGCTTTTATTTGTAGTGTCAGCAAAACAAACTATCCATCCATCTATGATCTCTACCCGTTTCTTCCTTTTAGGGTCACTGGTGCCCATATCCAGCCGTCACAGTGCGAGGGACGGGGTACACCCTGGAAAGGTCGCAAGTTCATCACAGGAAACAAACTATTTGACAAATTTTATAGAAACATGAGATAGCACTTCTCATCAAGGTTTGACCTAAACGGCCTAAACTCTGCAGTGGTTCCGCTAATCCGCTAAAGGCTAGTAGTAGCAAAGCTGACTTCTCATTTTCCAGAGTGGTGTTTTCACTAACTTTGGGAACCATATCTGGCCAATTTGTTTACACTGAATTTAGTTCTACTAACTTTATATCCGCTAATGAAAACAAAAACAACCCCTCACATATGAGAAAAGCGTTGTAGCCACCCTGTGTGTGCATGTAGCATTGTTAGCATTTTGTTTGTCTACCTGTGTTAGTATTTAACTTGAAGGAAAAAAGATGTGATGCAGATTGAGTGACAGTCACCTTCGTCCAC
This sequence comes from Cynodonichthys magdalenae, assembly GCA_031762555.1. Taxonomy (NCBI): domain Eukaryota; kingdom Metazoa; phylum Chordata; class Actinopteri; order Cyprinodontiformes; family Rivulidae; genus Cynodonichthys; species Cynodonichthys magdalenae. The sequence continues at coordinate 15,514,781 of JARVJO010000180.1, read as the reverse complement.
TCAAATCCTTGTAATAGGGTCTGAAATGGGGATTTTGGCTGGGGAAAATGCCCTAAAGTATTTTGGGAGATGTGATATGATTTGGATCTTGATGAGCCGTTTATTCCATAAAGCTGTTCAATTTTGAATGAGGTAAATCATCAGGTCAAGTCACATGGACGGTACCATGTATTTTGACAAGCTCTTTACTGTCTGCAACTCAGTTCTTATTGTTTGTTGTAAGGAGCCGTTCAAAAAATTCAGATCATCCATGAATGTCACATTTCCAGGAGTTCGTCCATTTATACAATTTAGCCCAATGGAATATTGATTCAGATGCAATACAACAAAGGTTAGAATAGATGTTCTGATCATGTTTTTCAAAGCAAAGCTAACTTTTTGGTTAGCTAAACCCAGTGGTATGACTTTGTTTTTTCCAGTATAAGATGATTTTAGTTTTAAACTTGCATAAAAGGAATGCCAGGCCTTAGTTGTCACTGCAGTATTTTGTCATACTCATGGCTCTCTTGCTGCTGATCTGCACAAGTTTGTTCCTGCAGCTATATCAGAGTTACAGCTGAAGGTCAAAAAGTCTGCGGTCTGCTCAGCCATTCAGAAATAATGTGTTAACAGGGGAGAGCCCACCAGCTCATGGCTCCTGATCCAAGCTGGAAATATGGCAGGGATTTCTGTTCTAACACATAATTCTGAACCATGAGATTATCAAATTAAACCAAGGAATACAAAAACCCAGATCACCTTAACAGATGTTGCAGCTATCAGTGGTGCAGTTCACTCACATCTTTTTTTCTGAGATCCCTAAATGACCACTGTGTAAAAATTGGGAAAATATTTGAGACAATATTATCCTTTCCGATGCTCACTTTCCCTCCCTCCACCCGTACGTTTTTTCTGACACGCACTATATCACAGCCTTCCAGCCCACAGGGAGTCTGCTGCTGGCCGGAGTGTTTAAATCTTGGAAAGAGAACACACAGAGCGGCCGGTGTTTACAGAACAGCCGCACTGGTTAAAAATACTCTGCTGAAAGTACAGTCGCAGCCTGGAACCACCAAGAAACGTTAGACTTAGCATCTAAGCACATGGCTGCAGCAGAAAGTAATTCACACAGAAAATAAAAAGTCAGCGTTCCTCGAAGGAATGCATATCACCCGCTGCATTTCATGTATGAGTTTAAGACTTAGATCATTTTACTGTATGTTGAGAAAAGCGTCGTAGCCATTTTGTTTAAATATCCATATGACTGCCCATACATTATTTGGATTTTTCCTATTTTGCATGGATATTGATGCTTAGAGAATCTTTTTCCACAAACTTTGCTTCAAATTTCTTTAAGTCTCAGAGCCAGCAGGCTGTAAGGAAATGTATTTGTCATTTTTGCTGCTTAAGACGCCGTTATCTCTGCCCCCTCGTCCTCTCCCTATGGCCGACAATCTACTCCAACTCCTCTCCCCTTGTACTGTGTGAGAGTAATAGATTTTTGGTGAAAATTACAAATTTCTGAGGTCAAGATGGCATGTATGAATGTCACACTGAAACTATGTTGTGAACGACTCTCAGCTACTTCATCGCCTAGATTTGACTCAAATTAAATTGACTCATTGCCATGTTTGACGTTGATTAGCTGAGGTGGCCATCTTGATCTCCACTAATTCCAAAATGTAAATTGATAGATGTACATCGATTACTTTTTGAGAGTTTGAATAAAATACACCCAGTTGGTTCATGGGATTTCTTTTTGCAAGCAAACAGAATTGCCTCAAACAGTTAATGCTAAAGCTTTTGCAAAGATCTTGGACAATGAATAACCCTTGGAGTGTGTAGTGCATGAGCCTCAGCTACTACCACACTATATTTTAGCATGTCTGAAAAACTAACTAAGTTACTGCAATTTTGTGTTTTGTATGTTAAAAATTATTTCCAGACATTTTCAGTAAAAATCTGTCCAGTTATTCATGACATTTTGCTAACAGACAAATTTGACTCCAAATATTTCATGGCAGAATTTTGAAGAAACATTTTTAGCATCCAAAATATGTTTTGGAGATAAATATTTTCTACTGCCACAGCAATTTTTTAGTGAAATATCTGAAAAAAAAGACTGAGTTATGGGTTTTCTAAAGTCAGATTGCTGTGGCAACATCTTGAACACCAAATGGTAACCAGTTAGTAGACGAAGAAATCCTGCAGAGTGCAAAGATCACTCGACCACCATAGATGCATTTTCGACTATTTCAAATATTTGTGGTATTTGTGATTTTAAGCAATACAAAAACTAGAAAGCATATTGTATATTTTATATATGGTGTATATATTGGATTTTTACGTGGCAATCCAGTTTTTAAAGGAATCTTTTTTACACTTAAATGTAGCCTCACACTGAAATGAAAGTTGATACCTTGCTTTTTCTTCAAATTATGCTGCTTACAAGATGAATGGATGGACAGATGGAGGGTATTTCCAGGTCCCCTCTTCGCTCCCTGACAGGGGACCAAAGAAAGTGCCTGCCACTACAATCATATCACGAATGGTTTCAAACTATGTCATTAGCTTTTTGGCTAGGAGAGCTGCAAATGCATCACCACTGCTTGTCCAGCTCGTTAGCATTCACACCTCTTTCCCAACGACAGCTTCTTATCCAGATATGGAAATCAACACACGAGTGAGACCACCCATGAGCAGAACGCCTCAGACACACTCTCCAACCAATCTGAAATAATCTTTTTCTCTCCCTGCCGGAACAAGTCAGGCCTCTCTGTGTCTCAGCAGTGTCACAGCAACTCTTAGGGATGTGTGAGACCTGAATGAGAGATGGGAAGTTAGACGCCTGAATACTGACATTCAGGTTTCAGGCATTCATTTGTGATTGCTCAAGTGTTTCATAGCTGAAGAGGCCAAGAGCTAAGATCAGTGTTAGAGGACATAAACAAAACATGGCCATATGGTCTCAGTCATCCAGGACTGAAAATCCAAGTGTTTGTTTTTTTACAACCTCAATTCTAAAATATTATGGACTCTGGGACATTTTAAAAGTCTTGCCCATTTTCTGTTAAGGAACCTTAACCTGTAATTATTCCACTATTTTTAAACAATTTTTTTGCAGACTGGTAAACTTCTGCCCATCTTCACTTTTAAGAGATTCCGTCTGTTAAAAATGTTCATAAACCCGGTCCTATTAGTGACCTGTTAATGAACTTTTCTGTTGCATTCATTGCAAAATGATTTTCCAGCTGTATTATATTCATAACACTTACTGTTACAGTCTTTTGCTGCCCATCCCACCTTTTCCAAAAGTGGTAAAATGTATAAAATAATCAAGATTAACCATTACAGCATAAGTAATAATATTAATATATTGTAAAAGAGTACAGCATAATAATGCATATATTTATTAGAATAGAAATATTGTACTCATGACCCAAGGGATGTGCAACTGAGAATGAATACTTTTTAGGTACAAGTTGGTACAACTGGTACAATTTCTTAATTTCAACAATAATTATGTTTCAACTGTTAAAGAAATGTAGATTTTGAAGATTTGTAAATTGTTCTATTCTGTGTAATTTATATTGCTCTCAATTCAAACCGAAAAGTCTGTTTAAAATGGTATCGATTCACAATTTATGCTACATGAACTCATGCAAACCACTCCCTGTCCCCTCTCTACTAAGAGTCAGTCGGGTTTTTATTGGTTTGGTCTACGCAACAGTCGTTTTAAGGTGCCTTAACAAAATGTTTCTGCAATATGGCCAGAAAGACAGTCAGTTTTTATGCCATTGTCAGTCATTCACTAATGACTAAAGGAGCTGGCCACATCCCGCATAGACATGAGCTTTCAGAAATAAGTATCACAGAACCAAAAGAGCTGTTAAGCAGAACTGAGATGCGCTGAAGTAGAGAGCAAAAATAAAATGTGTGATGGGTGTCTCCCTTAATTCAGTTTAGTGATTCTTGTTGTGGTTGACCAATTATATGAACTAAATCCAAAGTTGTTTTTCTGTTATTGTTCTTTCTTGGTAAAAGCCGGAAACCAGCTTACATTTCCACATGTTGAGTAGTACCTCGGTTCATTGCGCGGATGCATCTTTAGAAAAATAAGAAAGGAAGTCCAGTTGCCTTTTTTACAATAAACATCTTCAACAAAATATGGAGAAGACAAGTAAAACACACCACAGAGAAACCACCCTGAAAAAGAGTGACATTTTTTCCACTAAACTCACTCAGAGGATCGCTTCATTATTCCCCAACACACCACTTAACTGGCTTATTTTGAATGGACTCACATTATTGCCTGGTGGTTTATCAGGGCAGAACAGGAGATGCACCAAAACAAGAAAATACACAACAATGAGATCCTGATTTGCAACAGTCCTCAGAGTATATAAACAAACACACACAGATTCAACAGGATGTTTTTTTTTTTTTTTGTTCTTCAAGTGAGCGAGTGTGTCTGGCACTCGTCTGGACTTCCGGTAAACACTTGTGTACTTTCCATAATAGCATTTCACAAACATCAGAGGCCTGTAAAAATAGCAGCTCGTCACAGTCCTGGATTGTTTATACAGAGACCTGCATTTTTAAGATAAAGACATATAAACAGGCAGATAAATAGTTTAAAACACAACTGATGAAACTGGCCAAAAAGACTCCAGTTTTGTCTCATTAGTCCCAGAAACTTTGGGGCTTATGAACAAGCATTTTGGTGAATTCCTGTTTATTTTTTTAAGTTGAACTTTAGTGTTTTTTTTTCACTAGTGGAGCCCTCCTGTTTTATTCCATGGAGCTCATATGATTCAAAATGTGACAAATGATTTGACCAGAAAGTGCCATATCTTGATCTTGGAGCTCAGCTTGAATGGTTTTTGATGATTTCCTTGGCTTTTTTATTTTCTACCATCCACACTATCTATCTGCTCTACCTGGGGCTGCATTTTTTCTTGTGTCCATATAATCTTTGTGCTAAATTTATATTTATATCATTCAATCTCCTGAACTCCTCAGTCACCACAGTGCAGTGTGGTTCACACAATACCAAACTACCCATGGCTGATTAAAAGCTAGAAGGCACCTGTGACCAGGCTTTTAGATAGGATTTTGGAAAAGCGCATTGACACTTCTTACGTCACTTCTTACGGACAGATTTACTTTATGCAAGAAATGATAAAGTGCATTCTTTGTAAGAGTTTTAAGGGTAGCAACAAACAGGGCATAAGGACAAAATAAACTCAGGCCTGTTACTTTAGCTGCTAACAAACACAAATAAACTGGATCCTGAATAACAGCAAAAGAAATCCGATATAACCATCTAGTATTTCTTCATCCATCTGTCATATAATGAATCAAAGAACGTGATGCAAAGTTCAGCTCTTCTTTTAAAACCACTAAGTCACTCTAGGCTGTTTTAGCTGGACGGCTTCCAGAACTCGCGATGCTCTTGATAATTCTGCCTTCACCACAGCGGCACGTCATTTAAAATGCAGTCGACTCGCGGAAGCACCGTTACACAGACTGTCGCCCCGCGGTGTCACTGGCAGTGACTGATGAAGAACAACGGGAAGAGCACACGTCGCACCTTGTTCTCATCTCCATCAGGAAGTGTAATTAGGAGTTCTTGTCAGCTCCAAATCACAGAGAGATTGAGATGAGGCCTCTGATGAGTGCAGGTGTTCCACAAAATTTCGCAGACGTAGAAAGCTCACACTGCCAGCTGCTGTTATTTCTTGGAGCGCTGCACTGTTAGCATTAGCTCCGCAAGCTAGACAGGAGGATCATAGCAGAAAGAAATGAAAAGCCAGGCATTTACAGATGGACAGCATATTGACCTGTGTAGATTCATATCCAATTAATACTTTGACATTTTAATTACAGTCTGCCCTGTGGTTTAAAACACATTTTGTTGACAAACAGGACAAAATCAACTCGTCAATGCCAAAGTTTTCAGCACAGCCCTTGCACAATGTGCAGTATTCTAAATACCAGCACAAATATTTATTTCCTGTATTTATATCTGAATGTTTTAACAAAGGTTGAATTCATTTATCACAATTTCTTTTTTAAACTTGATTAGAAATTAGAGCTGTTTTAAGATGGCATCAGTTCACCTTGCTCGTGGCTCCACTCACGTTAGCAGCTAGCTTGTCTGTCTGGTCAGAATTAATCTCTATTTCTCTAAAAGAACTACCTACAACACGCAACATGCTATTTGTTGATAAAAGTTCCATATTTCCTAACTTCAAAATATTTAAATGATTCCTGAGTTAGCATTCCTGCTATTGTTTTTTTTTTTTTTTTACTGTTTAAAGATTCTTCTGTATGTTTATTTGCTAACTGTTTCCTCATATTTGTGCTTTTTTTGTTACCCCTTCATAAATCAAAATGCAAAGCTTGATAGTAAGCTACAGTATGACTTATAAAACTGATAAACTTTAGACTTAGAAATTATTATTTACAAAATATGTGCGTAGAAATCCATTGAAATTAATTTTGGTTCCTACAAAAGATATTTCTCTGAAATCTACTTTAATATACTCGCTTCATTTTAGACTTTAGCAACTGTCTCAGGCAAAAAACCATTTAGCTTGGGTGGTATAACTTCTAATTCTTTTATACTTTTAAAATCTTTATTTACATTTTTTATTTTATTGAAATGAAAAGGAATTTTTTATTTAACTCATTTTAGCCCTTACATTTTTGATTAGCTAAAATTAAGTTTTAGCTATTGTTTCACTAATTTACCTTTTAGCAATTATTGTCCAAATTTTAGCTTTTAACTACTATTTCATAAATTTGAGCTTTTACCTATGATTTTGCTCATCTTAGGTTCTAGCTACAGTTTTGCTTTTAGCTATAAGATGCTATTCCTCTCATTTCAGCTTATGTTCTGCTTGTTTTAACTTTAAAAAGAGAATAAATATAGTCAGACACAGTTACACACCTGACAATAGTAATGGTGGATAGATGTGTGGTTGCACAAAAATAAAGCCTGAATAAATACAAAATTAGCTTCAACTGATTTTGATCACATCCTAGTTCAACCTTGTGTGAGGAGCTTATGTGCCCTTTCCACATTATTACACTCTGTAGTAGCAGCGTGCAACAGTTCAGTGCACTCACAGATGGAGCCAGAGTGCTGCAGTCATTCATTAAAAAGTCTCTTTTTTTACCATCATTAGATCTAGTAAATCTGAACCTGTCAACCCACACATTGCAAAGGCTTCTCCGTTGCTGCAGACTGGGTTTGTTAGCAAAAAGCTTTTCTAAAGATTATTTTGGACTTTCTCTTTGGCTTTTCTCAGAACATCAGGACTGCTATAAAAAACAAATACCTCTACACCAAAGAAAACTTGCCACTTCCTGTTGCCTGAAAGCTTCAACACCCTTATTTATTTACATGGATGGATGCCATCATCATTCTGTGGAGTTTGGTGGGCTGCCAAGGTACTTCGATTGTTAACCTTTCAATTTTGTTAACAATTTAGTACATTTACAGAACTTTAGTTTTATATCTTCACTCTGCTCATGCTTATGGCTCAGTTGTAAAGGTAATTTTTGCCCAAGGGCTAAAAGACAATGTTGTTTTTGCTCATTTCAATCCAATTCAAGATTGCCGCCATAGATAAGCAATCATAGCGAACGATAACTGGCTGTAATTTCCAACACACACTCTAAGCATTAACTGATTTCATTAGATCTATGTTTAAAACTTTGTATCCAATATTAACTGTCTGTTAGGAAATTCTGTCTCAAACCACTTTTACTCAAACTCTCAAAAAGTAATCCCCGGATTTATATTTACAAAACATTAACATCGGAAGTCAACTCGATTCAAGATGGAGTTCACAGCCAACTGATTTCAAAAACCACAATTATGGCTATAACTTTAAAGAATTCACAGATATTTAGCTAAAATTTGGTGTGGTAGTAGCTGAAATTAATTCACATCACGTACTTCAGGGACCACTTCTTGTGCAACATCTTCACTTAAAACTTAGGTTAGCTGTTGGTGTCAATGCTGTTTGTTAGCAAATTATCTAAAAGAGGACTGGACTGATTTTAATGAAACTATTAGAAAAGCAACCATTAGATGCGCTTCTACAACTGATGAACATTTGGAGCCAACCCAAATCAAAGTGGATGATACAGCTGATTGATATGATGAAATGATAGCCATTTTTGTGTTAGCTAAGTACAGATTGACCTTTTTTTTCTTTTGAGGGGGTGTTATTCTGCAAGATCATCATTTTTTCCCTTATCAAAAACTTACCCAGAGTGTTGCTTTGATTCATTTGTGCATGTTTACGAAATCTTTGAATCTCCTGTGGTAGCCATGTGCAGCTGCTTAAATACTTGCTGGTCCAAAGCTCCACATATTTATTCAAAGCTCCTCCCTGGAGCTCAGTCTGAAGTCAAGCTCCCGCCCCCGAATCATTGTTTGGAAATGTGCTGAAGTGGGAGTGTCAGCAACGGTAGGAGGTTCTTAAAGAGACAGAGGCGAATTTCATAGCATTTGATGCAAAGTCAAAATTATTTTTGATATATGCAGCATTTTCATAACTGAAGGTAACATAGTTACTTGACTGATATATACTGTAGAATTGAACTATGCGCCTGGAAAATACTTAATACCCCATCTTTAAATGAAAGCTTGCTTTGGTAGAAACTTAGTATCAAAACATTTTCAAAACAAAATGGCTACAACTAATATTTGTCATTATAAGGTTTTCTTGATCTCTAACTCAAAGGCACTAAGTTATATTCCTTTTACTATTTATGGGTCAAGTCTGTATGTGAGAAACACCTTTGCTGACTGGACAAAAGATATTCTCCAGCAAATTCTACAAAAAATGTTAGGGTGGGGGGACTTCAACTCAAAGAAACACAAGCGGATATGTTCAACTTCAGGCAAACAAGCCAACACATGCTAGCACCATTATATATACAGAGATGGTGGCTGTAGCACAAACGAGCGTGGACTCCCATATTGCAGCCATGCACACACAGACGTGATAAAAGAATTTCAAACTGAGAAAGTATGTTGGTTATTATATAGGACAGTGTCCCCTTTTCTTCCAAAAGTCAAAAGAGTAAACTTCTTCTGACTACCCTACACAATTAAACTAACTAATTAGGCCTCCATGCCACCCATTCCTGAACCACACTGACAGGTTGGGACAGGCACAAGACTTCTTCTTTCCTGGGAGCTTTCCAACAACATGAACAATAGAACGGTGCACTGATTGCACTTTTAGGGGGAATTTAGATAATGCTCTGTCAACAAGCGGCTCAAGCCGTGTAAACCACTAACAACACAAAGCGTCCCAGCACGCTTGCACAATCTGTCAAACGATCAATTTTTAATTAGGAAGATATGAGGACTATAGAAATTTCCACACTATGATGACAAATGGATACTGACACAATACATCATATTTAAACTTCAGTCAAAGGAAATTTCCAACAGTCACTTTAATAGACTCTTAAAAATGCAGCTGTCCCAACAAGCTAAAAGTCAGGATTGAGTTGGCAGTTGAGCAACAGATTAATGATGACCCCTCACAGCCCCTTGTTCAGTCTGCAGTCACCCTGCAGGCAGGTTGAGCTCAGTCACAAACACACTGAGGATTTACAGAGCCGCACTTTGATGTATTTTTTTTTCCTGCCTTTCTTTTGGGTCAACCGGAAAAATCAGCAGCTTTGTTCCGTAAAGGAAGTTTAGTAGCCAAATAATGAAACCAATTGGATCTCTTCTCAGTGAGTCCTGAACCAACAAAGCAACTGGGGAAAGGAAGAGGGGTGAACAACTGACAGAGCGGGAAAGTTTTAGTTTGTGCTTTGACAGCTCTGACAGGGGGTGGGGCTGCTGAAACTATCTGGCGGGAAGGTTTGAAAACTCTGTTTTCTCTGTTGCAGCTTTGGAAAACAGGTAAACGCACAGTGGGGAGGGTTTTAAGCATATGCAAAACTTTACCAGAAACTTTGTTGTTGTTTATCATTGTGGTGTATAAGTGTTCTGGGAGCAGCACGTCTGAAACGTGTGCACATCATTGTCGCTTGTTCATCTAAAATGTGAAGGACATGCCACACTGGCCTCGTGCCTAGACTGAATGTGACAAGGAAAAAATCTATTGCAAATGTGATACAAAATTGTGATATCTTCCAGCAAATAGTGGCATTCATACATGGTTTAAGAGAGTCAAGCTAGGGCAGGTGTACAGAGCATGGTGAGGGTGCAGGAAAGTGTCCCGGGAACAAAAACAAGAGTAGAGAAAAAACTTTTTTGTGAGCACTAAGAGCGCACCAAGACCAGGGTTGCATTCAAAACGAAGTTCATGTTCCAGATTTGTTGCACTCAGCTGTGATCTAATGCTGTGTAGGTTGTAGAGAGGGGCATCACCCTGTGTTAAAGGGGTCTTAGTTACTCTGGCTGTGAAGGAACAGGTTTGAACATTACTATACTTGACTTGTCAATCACAAATAAGACCTCCAGAACAAACCATAGATGTGCAGATCAATAGGGCAGGAAGATGAGGTAAGATACCATCAGTGCTCCATGACTTGTCTAGTTCCCTCGGCTGGTTGATGACTAACAACTACGGCAAAACACGACTCATCACTCTTTAAAAGTCTCATTCAGAAAAAAAAAAAACACCTGCTCAAACCCAGATGGGAGAGAGAGGATTAGTGTCAAAGAGAGAAAGTCTTCCAGTCCTGGCACTGTTGGGTTTTTCATCCCTGACACCTGTGGTGTCACTGCTTCCAAACACAGATCCATCAAGCGGATAAATGAGTGTTCATCTTCACTAACCTTGCAGATCTTGCTCTCCTCTGTCTCTGCTCTGGACTTGCCTTCTGGCGTCTTCCCCTGCTGGTACTGAGACTTGACTGAAAGCTGGCAGTTGATCCCCGGAGCCCCGTCATTTGCCCTGAGCTCCTGTTGCTGGGCCATGTAGCTCTGCAAGGTGGCCGCTCTGACAGCACTGGGGATGGGGAGAGCTGTGTGCACCGGCTTGGTGCTCACCACAGAGGGTTGCCTCAGCTTGGAAGCCACACCAACTACAGGCATTGTACTCCCCGGTCCAAAAAAAAACAACACAAAAACAATACCACTACAATGTAAGAGGAGTTAAAAAAATAACTGACAAACTTTATCTGCAGTGTTTCTGAAGTCTGCCACGAGGAGGGGAGTAAAAAACAAAAAAAAAAAAAAAAAGAAAAGGGGAAAAGATTGCAGTTGCCTCTCAGACTGAGAGGAAAGCAACTGCTCTCATTCTGTGGCCTACAGTAAGCCGAACTCACAGAAACTGAGAGAGTTTCTCCTTCCTCCTGTTCACTCCCTCCTCCTTCTCCTCCCACATGCAGCACAGCTCCCTCCCCTTCCCTCCTTTCCCTCTCTTACTGTCAGAAGTGCACCGCTGAGAACAGTTCAAGGGGGCGTGAACTCCACTGGAAGGTACAACCACCGCTATCCGGAAAAACTGATTACAGAGACCTGGCTTCATGGGCTTTCTGTGTGTGTGTAGGTGTGTGAGTGTGTGTGTACCTATGATGACAAACACTAGAAATAGACACACTCTCCTAATTGCACAAAAAAAATCTAAGAGTGCAAGAAAGGAAAAGCCCCACAAGAGTCTTTTAATAGAACTATCAAAAAGACTATCATGTGCCTATTTTATTTTAGAGGAACTTAATTATCATTAAATGTCAAAATACAGCAGGATGACACTACCACAGTCAACTTTATTTATTATTAGTATGTTATTTTTAAAAAAGGGGTGTTCTTTAAGCCTGAAAAATTATTAAGAAAAATCAGGCCCTCCAATGGCTAGCCATAAGCCTAGCCTAGATGAAGACTTTTGCCTATTTCTCCACATTGTACGCTTTATGACTGATGTCACAGCTTTCAGACAGAACATCATTTCAAACAATGATTTTATCATATGCCATGTTGGATCCTCCCTATGTCCCCCCGTACTTATGTTCCCAGGTACCTATGTTCCCCAGTACTTATGTTCCCAGGTTCCTATGTTCCCCAGTACTTTTGTTCCCAGGTACCTATGTTCCCCAGTACTTATATTCCCAAGTACCTATGTTCCCCAGTACTTATGTTCCCAGGTATCTATGTTTCCCAGTACCTATGTTCCCCAGTACTTATGTTCCCAGGTACTTATGTTCCCCAGTACCTATGTTCCCAGGTACCTGTGTTCCCCAGTACTTATGTTCCCCAGTACCTATGTTCCCAGGTACCTATGTTCCCCAGTACTTATGTTCCCAGGTACCTATGTTTCCCAGTACCTATGTTCCCAGGTACCTATGTTCCCCAGTACCTATGTTCCCAGGTACCTATGTTCCCAAGTACCTATGTTCCCAGGTACCTATGTTCCAAGGTACCTATGTTCCCCAGTACTTATGTTCCCAGGTACCTATGTTCCCCAGTACCTATGTTCCCAGGTACCTATGTTCCCAAGTACCTATGTTCCCAGGTACCTATGTTCCCAGGTACCTATGTTCCCCGGTACCTATGTTCCCCAGTACCTATGTTCCCCAGTACCTATGTTCCCCAGTACCTATGTTCCCAGGTACCTATGTTCCCCAGTACCTATGTTCCCCAGTACCTATGTTCCCAGGTACCTATGTTCCCCAGTACCTATATTCCCAGGTACCTATTTTCCCAGGTACCTATGTTCCCTGGTACCTATGTTCCCTGGTACCTATGTTCCCTGGTACCTATGTTCCCCAGTACCTATATTCCCAGGTACCTGTGTTCCCAGGTACCTATGTTCCCTGGTACCTATGTTTCCCAGTACCTATGTTCCCTGGTACTTATGTTCACGGGTACTTAAGTTCTCCATCCATGTTGCTGGGTCCTTTTGCTCCTCCATACATATGTTCCCGGATACCTGTGTTCCCCTGTACCTATGTTCTCTGATACCTATGCAATGCATGCACTTTAGTATTTTTTTCATTTGTTTTAAAAAAAACAATTGAAGGGAAAGCCAAACCTCTTTCATTATTTTTATTCCTAACCTTGTGAGAACATAGGTACAGGGAACATAGGTATGGACCCATGCCATGATTCTGTTTTTCTCCTTTTCCCAAAGATTACATGAACATTGGCTTTTATAATTTGGATTGTCAAATGTTAGTGTTCATTCTAGAAACCTGTTAAGAAAGGTCTCACTATTTTAAACACCATTGCTTCCTCTTCTACTCAATTTTATAAACATTCAACATTTTGGCCTTCCTCTACCTCTATCCAGAATAGAACCAGCAAGTCCAACATGTTTTCAATCATACAATGGGGATATCATGACAGGCCTAAAGCAACAAAACACTACATGAATGACTGAATAAATGGCACAAGACCAACTCTGACTCCAACTGCTTGCTGAACTGGAGCCCCGCTGAGTCAAAATCTAAGCTTCCCAGGACAACCTGGAACTGTCAAGTCACCTACTCCTCATGATGTTCTGGGGGTGTTGAACTAAAACATTCTCACATGAAAACCTCAAAGAGATGTTAAAAAAATCTCTGACTTCCCTTTTCTTTCCATTGGGTTTTGAACGAAAAACCAGTGAAATGGAATACTCCAAGAGGCTGGTGTATTTTAGGTTCCTGCAGGTAACGAAATGTCTGCAGCAACTCAGTGGTGAATGTTATTAATAAAACAGCAAAATGTTCCAAAGTCAACACTGGTGGAGCAAATCTCAGGTTAGCTTCCAGTCACACACACCAAACTGGGCCAGTCAGCACGCAAGGGTCAACCGCTTCTTTAAAAAATAGTGCAACAGCCAACTTTGTCACAGCTAAGCAGAGCAAATGGGTAAATGCAGAACATATTAAAAATAATTAAAAGCTTTTACTTCAAAGTAAATTTCTTAGTGTGCATGGTAATCAATTTTACTCAAGTTTCATCTATTTAAAGCCCATGGTCTACTGGAATTTAAAAGCACAACTTTTAAAACATTTTTACAAAACTTTCTCAATACTGATAAATGAAAAAAAAACTGTTCTATGTTGCGAAAAGTCATTTTAGAAACTTCTGTCAATATGTGAATTTCTGGTCTATCTAATTGTAAATGTTTGACTGGTAGTTTGAATCAGTAGATCAGATTAGGACCTCAAGCTTTGTGCCTGTCTGCACTAGTGCAGTTACCTCTACATCAAAACAAAACAATATGCTTGCATTTAGAGAAATACCCTCACATATTTATTTAAATAACTGACAAGGCAGAAAGCATCCTTAAAGAGCAACAAAGTTAACAATATATATTTAAAATTAAACATTTACATCTTCTCGAGAACTGGTGGTATTTGAGTCTGAATAAAACAGTAAAGAAGTTCAGCAATCATCAGCTGTCACAAACAGGCACTAGTATAATTAATCTGCACTAAGAGTGAAGTAGACATTTTTACAAATGAATGGTCAAAAATAGGAAAAGTTTGCTGCTGTTGCAGAATACCAGACCTTATGATTACAGCAACTTTTAAGCAAACAGTGCAAAGGATAACAAACAGAGCTGGAAGTAATTGTTTTAAGGGGCCGTTTTTGCAGATGCAATATTCCCACCACTTTACTCTGCAGCCATTCTGATATGACAAGAGAGTAGGGTCTGACAAAAGAGAGCAGTGTGCACCCCAAAGATCCTTTCTCAAATTTATGAAATCAAAGTGGTGATGTAGTAATAAGTGAAGTGAAACATGTCTCAGATTAGTTTAGAAATGCCATTCTGAAGAGCCGAAAAGAGGATTATGAAGTAAAGATGGTGAACATGAACACATTAAAAATTCTCAATATTTGGATTTGAGAAAACTGACTTTTAGGAGCTTTTAAACGTGGACTTTCTTGTCCTACTGAGAAAGTAAACATAGCAAAGCTCATGACAGGGACACAAAGTCAGATTTTCCATCTTTCCGTGGACCTTTTCGATGAGTCAGTTTTTACTACTACTAAAGTTAAACAATGATGCAGTTTGTTAAGGACGAAAGCAATGAAATTCTAAGAACCCAGACTTTTCCAAAACACAACTATTGTTCATTACCAGTGACTAATTCTTATGTGATTTTAAGGTAAAGAGGGTCATTTATAAAAACATATTTGAAACAAATGATAGATGGATGTTAAAAAAGACAATGAAAACAGGCAGGTGAGACACTTTCTGAATGGACTGGAAATGTAAAAAATGTCACCAAACTGGTTTCAAGGTCTGAATGCAAAAAAAAGGTCAACATGTTATCTCAGAGCTTTGCTTTCCTGAGGTGTACAATACTTCTCTTCTTTATACACCAGTTATTAGTAAAAAGGCTGCTTTCTCATTATCGTATTTCCAAAGCAAAAAGTACCAATGGTACCGCAGCCCTGCATGTTTTACTTTTTTCCTTTCTCCAGCACACATTGAATTAACTCTTCCAAGTTCTGCAGAAGCCAATTAATCACCCGTTCATTGCATGATATGCAGGGCTGCGGGTTCTCAAGGACCAGGATTGTCCACCCCTGATCTAGACCTCAGACTGGAACTGGGAAGTTGAAGTTTAAACACGGTCTTGTGACTGTTACTTGTAAGATAATAATTTTAGGCAGTGATGGGCACAGCTACCCAAAAAGTTACTTTCACTAACCACTAAATCGCTAAACAAGAATCTTAGCTTTGCTAAAGCTAAACAACTAAACAGATTTAAAAAAATAGCGGAAACTAACGCTAAACACCAAGACAACAGTCACTATTGGTTTAAGTTGAAGGTGGGTGGGATCCTCTGTGGTGAATCGGCCAATCCAAACTAGTTATAGCCCTATGTAATATTTCCTCCTTGTGAATAAAAACTTTTCTTTGATTATGAAATTTTTATAAACACTAATTGAAGTAATCAAACAGCAGATGGTAAACACTTTTATTACTGTATATTATACATAATATTTTTTTTTAATTGTTATTTAAACATTGTTAAATGTCATTTATTTAGTTAGTTTTTTGATGCTCTTAGTTTGAAGTTTAGTCGCTAAAGATGCTATATGATACAAACACGGGGCCTGACAAGTCCAGAACCGCTTGTAAGAGGGGATAGTTTTTTATTTAATTCAGGATAAATGGCATCAAAGTATAAGTTTTAAACTTGTGAATTTTTAGTAACTTAAAATTAGTGGAAACTCATTTAGCAGAAGCTAACGGCTCCCAAAGTTAGCAAAAATGTTAATGAAAAGCTAGTTTTGCTATTAGCAGATTACCGGAACTGTGACCACCACTGACTTTAGTTACCTTTTATTAAATTCTAGATGTTCAGCACCATCAGTTTAAACGCTTTATCATATCAAAATATTGGATTTTACATGCATACTTTGACAATTATTATTATTTTATTGTTTTTTAAAAACTGGAAGTGAAGATGAATTCCTGTCCTCGTTTTTGTGAAGGCAGCGATGTAATATTCCTCCTCTTCCTCTGTTTCTTTACCCAAGAGGCAGCTCTCAAATTTTTTTTCTGTCCATTATATGTGTCCCTTCCTTTTTTGCCTCTGCAATTATTTACATAAACATATGTGTATTTTTCCTTAAATGCAAGCATAAAAACCTCAGTTATTTCTAGGGCAAATATGTGCAAGGACAGAGAGATGGTGTTTGGTTGGCAGCACAGTTTGTAGTGCACGTCTCCTTTCACAACAAATGTGCATTTTGCATCTGTGGACTTTGTGTAAACTCTTGCTGAATTTGGGCCAAAAGTGTTTTAATAAAAAAAAAAAACCTTGAAGCCACCTTTCTGCTGAGGATTGATTGTGGTGATATTTTTTGTAGACATGCAGCCTCTTCCATTTAAATTTAATCGACCACCGTGTATTCCTAAGTTTAATTGCAAAAAAAGTCGCTTACTCATCACAATACTCTTTCATTAGTTAGTAGGTTGGACATCAATGATAGCTTACAGAAAAAAGAAAAAAAACATGAACATTTGTTTATTTTTGTCTGTGGAGTAATACTGGATAAACTTGTCCACTTATTCCTCATTAAAATAATTTATCTGTGGTTGAATGGAATCTGTTAATAAACTGTTGGTTTTGTGGTGAAGCAACTCTTTCTTAAAAATGAATCCCATAAAATATACTTGGAGTGATCTTTGTTTTCTATAGACTGAGCATTTCAGCCAGAATAACAGATAAGCGTGTTATGGAATCAATATTACCATGTGTTTATTATCTGTTCCAGGCGAAGGGGGTGTGGTAATAACATATACTGATGTGTATGTGTGTGCGAATGAAATGTAAAAAAATAAAATAAAATTACCGCCCAGGATCGCATGACGTCATCACTGTGGTTGTGAAAACAAACATGCCGGGGTGCTGGAGATAAGCAGGGTCAAACCCCAATTACCCTCCCCTGTCATGCACACTTGCAAACACTCGCACAAAAATTTAACAGGCCAGATAGATAGTCACACACCTGGCCTGGACATAATGTTATCAGTCAAGCACATGCCAGGCAACATGGAAAATAAAACAAACATACAATAATGGCACACACACACACACACACACACTCACACACAGAGTGTCTCAGCATAAAGGGGATAGAGAGTGGCTCAGTGAACACAGGCGTGAACCATTAACATACATCAAGCGTCACTGGAGACGATATATGTTCACTTTCATCCTCTTCATGTCTCTGCTTCAGCCTCAGTTACATTCCTGCTCATCAGTCAACCTTTGGCTTCATCGCAGTCAACCACACACTCAAAAACACACACACCTTTAGGCACCATGGGGAAAATCTGCCTATTTCAAACTTCCCTTTGTTTACCTCATAGATCTTTAGTTTTGATTCTGAAGAGATGTTAAAGCTCAGACATTTACCTGAACATTTAAAATAATACATTTAAATGTAAACAATGTCATAATAACTAACGGTTAAATATGTTAGGCAAAGCTTTAATGATATTAACTTTATTATATACTATTTATATCCATCAGTTCTTATTTTCGGAAGCTGAGAGCAGTGGTTTTGTGCATTTTTTTTCCCCATGGTTTTCTCAGGATAACATATTAAGATGACATATTATGTCGTTATCTCGAAAAAAAACTTATGGAAATTAACTTATCTCGACAAAATGCTCCTCGTTATTTTGTAATAACATCATAATTAACTCGTTATCTCGAGAAAACCATGAAAAAAATTTCTATGCGGGAAAACGGCTTCCGTACCTATCATTCAATGGTCATAAACCATAAAATGTTGGGAGCCCGTCTCAGATACTATTTTGGAATGACATTTAATTAAAACTTTCAAGACTAAAACCAACAATTATAAGTCTACCTTTCAACAAATAATACAATAAAAGCATTTAGTCTTAAGCGTTGAAAACATTTTGATGACAGAAAAGATGTGTGCTCATCAATCTACCTGTGATTTATTTCTGAATGTTACGATCGAGTTGAGAAATAGGAAAAACAAAAATACATTAAATAAATATTGCAGTGACACCTTTAATCAGCAAACTAATAAAACTCAAATTAGTGCCAACATTTTTTTAAAGGTTAATACAAGCATCTTTTGCACTCTGATGAACAGAAATAACCCTAGGTGCTCGTTTTACAACATTCCAAATTGTTCAGCTCTTTTGTATCTTTTTTAAGACTGGTGTGTAAAGCTTTTTGAGGTTTTGGGCAGGGAGTCAGCACATTTAGAGGGATTGAGGAATTTGAAAAATGCCCTGTTCCATGACTCGAGTTCTAAACAAGACATTAAGTGCAAGTTTGATTAATTAAACCTAAGTAAGGCTTCCTGAAACCCTCTCTGAGTCGTGCTGTTCTGGGCGTCTTATGGCCGGCTAACAGCTCTACTACAATGAATCAAAGGCGGTCTGTGGACCGACTCTGGCTACAGGATTTCCCCAACACTCCAGCTGGAACAATTCTAGTTTTTCCTGTTCCTCCAGTTCTCCAATGTTCAAAGTTCACCTTGATCTGACTTTCTTGATACCCTATTGTCCTTTACTTTCCTTTTCAAATATGAAACTGATAAAAAGTGAAAAAAAATCAAATGAATTCAAAGGCCCTAATCTCTTTATCAGTACACAGTTTACTCAAACTGTTTATTTAGTTTTTCACTTGAATGCATATGATTTACTGCTAATAAACGGGCCTTCATTAGTTACTCTCTCCAAATCACATTTGTTTGTCTTGAATATTTTATTTGTTCACATTTTATTCATATTCAAGTCCTTTCATTTATTCACCAACTTCTTTTATTTGTTTACTTCTCAGCTTTTCACATTAGGTGGTAAGATTACACTGTGATCTCAAATTATGCAAGTCGTGCCATGTATTCTGCTTATTTTTCAGACATCTTACCACTATACTTCTTTATCTTCTTCCAGACCAATTATATTAAAGTCTTATTTCAATTAAAGATTTTTTTCATTTCATTTACTTAGAAATCTGTAGTTATTTGACAGCTGAGATATCAAGCAGAGATGTAACTGTTGCAATCTGCAAATGTCAGGCAGAAATTATCCTGCCTAAATTCGATTAGAATAGATAGAACTTTATTGATCCCTTGGTAGGATTACTTCAGGGAAATAAAAAAATAAAATAAAAAAATTATTAGTAGTGTAATGAAAAACTGATAGAAGCCAAGATTTAAAAAAAATGTTTGCATGGTATTACATTTAAAATATTGAAGTTGTTTAAAGATGGCAGCAATTAACTTTGGAAGTTGATGAGTAAATAGAGAATATTATATAACTGGAGTGAATTAGCTCAAGTAACATGAAACTGACAGTGGCGTGAATAGCATTTGCATCTGCTAACGTTAACCAAGTTAACGTATGACATTCCTCATTTCCTGGAATAAAGACCAGATTTTTGATTTTTCCGAGAGAGGACTCACACGTGCAAGACATATTTAAATAGAGCCATGTTAGAAAAAGTGTCTGATGTGTGTTTGATTCCAAACTTATCAAGCTGTACAAAAAAAATAAATCTACATAAGTTTGTGCAAATGTAATTTTCTTGATTATTCAACCACATTTTAAAATAAAATCCACAGAAGCATTGTAAGGTTACTCTGTTTGGTTTGCTGACACTTTCTTTAGCTTGGCACCACCTCAGGACGCCCTAAGGGTGCCAGGTTTAGGCCAGTAATGGATCACATCCACTGCCCAGGAAAAATAGTAGCAACAAGAAAAAGGCTTTATTAACTCAAAAAATAATGCTGACGAGGCAGCTTAAAAAACACGAGAGACAAGGAAAAACCTTAAAGGCTTAAAAGCACAATGAACCGACAAAGACTGGACACAGGACACAGATTATAAAGGCAAACTAATGAGAACAAATGGGAAATACCTGGGGTAGACACAAGGGGAAACAGGTGAGCATGGACAGAGAACACACAGGGAAACACTGAAACACTAGGAAAACCAAGGTAGCGTAGACACAGACCATTATACAGGGCAACATGCCGATCTGGATTACTGAGATCTGACAGACATTTACGCCCGTAAAGTTGTTTCTTTCCCCTACGTAAATTTAGCAAACTCTGTATAGCGGTGGCAGGTGAGACCGCAATTATTTTATGAAGCCAGAGGAAGACACAAAAAAGAATAAATTGCGCCGGGTTGGATAAAGGAGATGGGTAATTATTTTACAACTCCAGCAGCTGGTGTCTTGTAACCTTTTTTTTTTTAACGCAATTTAAAGTGTGTACGCCTTCTTCCAAAATCCAACCTAAAAGCCTTGTTACCATGGTAAATCTAGTCACGCTCAAACAGATACCCCTTTGTGACACTGGAAACTCTGACTTTCAGCTCAACATGGCTGATGAAGCTGGAAATCGTACTCTGTGGTATTTCCCTCAGATGTGTCCAATAGTTGTTTTCAAATCATTAACAGTTTCTCAGCATGTCCTCACAGTGTTGTCAGTGGATTCAAATCTGTAGACATGTTACAGACGCCAGATTGAAGTTCACGTTAGGCTGCACATATTTTCCTAATCATTTAATTTCATTATTGATACATCTGAACTTTTGCCTAGAAAAGGGCGAATGCCACTTTTTGTTAGTACACACCCTTCACATATGAGGCCCCAGATCTGGACTCTGAGTTTGATTTCAGATTTTATTTATTTTTATTTATCATTATTTAACCAGGCAAGTCCCATTGAGATCTCAGATCTCTTTTTCAAGGGAGGCCTGGGCCTGAAGAAAACCTATTGTACATGTTTTTAGGGGTGGGGGAAACCGGAGTACCCGGAGAAAACCCACGCAAGCACGATGAGAACATGTAAACTCCACACAGAAAGACCCCAGGTCCGAACCAGGGATCGAACCCAGGACCTTCTTGCGGTGAGGCGTTGGTGCTAACCACTGAGCTGTAAAAAGAAGCAATATTCAGGCCTCATCGACACTGGGTTTAATTATCATCCCCTTATGTTGTAGGAGTTAAACAAAACAGAACACATCATTCCTGTTATTCACTCTGAAACTGAGGAGGGAGAAGACCCTAAATATGCATTGTTTCCATGTAGCTTTTACATAGATGTGTTAAAGTGGACATACTATGTTTTTAAATGCTTCCTTTTCACATGTAAATCAGCCAGAGGTCTATATAAAGTGGAACTGCAATGCTTTGGTCTGAATTTCTCGCTACTGTTGCACCACAAGCCCCTCTTTCACCCCTGTTCTGAGGTGTGTATTAGTAGCAGAGATGTGATTATCTAACAGTGCAAAAACTTTACAATTTTACAAATTGATTTAAAGATGTCAACAACTGAAGATTTGTCCATCCAGCCTTACATGTTGGAGCCAGAGTCTGACTCAAAGTGAGAGGAGAATGAAGACAACGAATCTGCAAACTGCAGATTTGCGAAATTGGTTAACCCGATGTCTGCAACCACTTTTAGCAGTTCCACAGCAAATACTGTGACGTTACTGTTCAGAAAACTTAATAGGGAATAGAGAAAACTGAATGAACTGAAATGTATAACCTAAAGAAAAGATAAAGATATCTACACAGCACAGAGAGAGACTAAAATCAACTTTTCTGCACTCTAAGAAAATGGCTAAAACAGTGGATTTTGCACATGTTTCATATAAACTGTTGGTACTTAGAGTCTAATGGATACATGGGAGAAAACCTGCAACATACTGATGGAATCCCTGAAACATTGTCCATCTAATATTACCATATCTGTCCTCTGTATCTTGTGATAAGACTTTTATAAGCTAATTTGTATTTTCTGTGCGATTCTTAGTACTTGTCTTTGGTTCCTGTCTCCTGAGTCACCTCCTTGTGTCGACATGAAATACTTCTCCAGTGAGCTTTCTGGACTCAGATGCTCAGAGCCCTCTGCTCCTGCTTGATAAGAAACAACACAAAAGTCAAGGTTAAACCATGGGTTTAAGGTTTACAAATCATGATTACTCATCAACTTTCATCCTTCGCAGATCCATCCTGGGCGTCTTTCACTTTTTGTAAATACACCCAGTAAAACACCTGCCTCTTGTGTCGCAGTTGGAGCTCTGGGTATACTTAAATACTATCAGACTGTGACATCGCAACTTTAAAACTCCCACATATTTGATTCTCATCTAAAGAAAAGCCCCATTTATTTACTTGACAAAAACAAACAGCTCCACGTGACCAGGTTTTAATAAATCCATTCCATTTACAACCAGCACAACCCTTTCTCTTGTGACTGACTGAGGTCCAGCACCATGAATCTCCACATTTTAGACTGCATCTTCAATGAATCTTGGATTTCACAGCTTGAAATGATAAAGTGCTGAATAGGACTCTTCTTTTGGAAAAACAAGACGCAGTGGAGGGGAGATAAAACAGCACTAAATTCTGAGTGAGAATGAGGATGTAGGAGAAAGTTGGGAGAAACCCCACTCAGATCTGCTTTAGTGCCCAGATGCAACAAAACGTGTCCCCAGCCTACAGAACTATCTACAGTATCTTTCACGATAAAGAACATACATGATGTCAACATCACCCACTTGCAGTCTAATGCTCCGTTCACACTGAACGCGATTTGAGCGTCAGGAGCACATGCAAAGTCTTTGGTGGAGGCACGTCAAGCGCGTCAAACGTTGGAGTTCAAAAATCTGAACTTTTGCAGCTCGACACAGAGCGTCAACCAATCAGAGAGACTCCACTGTGTGACGTAGTGACAGATTTTCCAAAGGGACAGTTTCCTGAATGATGTCCACTAACCTGAGACAGATGGACAGGAGCTCTTTAGCTGAAATCGAGTGCCTGTAGTCGGTGACCTGGCAGGAGGTATCGGCACCGATGCAGGTCAGCGGCTCATCAAACTGATCTCAGGACATAAATAGTTCGGAAAGTGAGCCTCGTCAGCTCGCAGCTCCTGGGTGGTGAAACTCACCAAACTCAGTCAGAGCAATTTTGACTCGCGTCTGACCTCAAAGTGCAAAAGCGTCCAACTTCAAGCGTTGGCCACGATTTTGACGCTGAAATCGCGCTCAGTGCGAACGCAGCATAACACTTGTGTTTGCTGTGGAAATAGAGTTAAACTGACAAGAGAAATTCAATTTAATGACGAAGTAAACCTCACAGAGACAAAGTGGCACCACTGAAGCAGAATGCAATACCAAACTAATATGATCACACTGGAACAGTTGTGTTTTTCCTCCACTGTAACTGTTCTGTGTGACAGCATGAGTAATTAGGGAAAGGTTTAAAAAAAAACATCTGTTTAGCTGATACGGTACCAGGTAGTTATTATACCATCAAAATATTTTCCAGTTTGGGGGAAATATACTATGTTTTGGGCAAAGCTGAGGTGTCCCCAACTATACAGCTGTTTGCCAGCAAAGATTTTGCCACATCTGCATCACATCCACTGGTTTTATATCTCATCATGTCTGTGGTTTGAGCTGGTATGTGTAACAGAACATTTGAAACAAAATTTATTTTAGATTTTGGGTTTCAAACATGGGGATGTGTCTACTTTTGAGTTCCTTCTGCTTTGGCCACTTTAACTTGTCTATACTGATTCCTAACAATTAGGTGATAACTGTCAGGCCATACAATTTTTTTTTGTTGGTTTGCATAATTAACCCCAGGTTCTTAGTCATCTACTTTTAATACCTCACAGTATCACTGTTCCACCTGCCACCCTCTCATTCCAACACATGAATTCTGTTTTGCATCCACTGCCTTGCATTCCTCTTTTCCCCAAAGCATTCCTCTAGCTCTCCCCTCATAAAGCAGACAGGTACGGGCCAGATCTGATGTCAAGCTGACACTGCTGGCATGGCAAGTGGCTTTTCAACCAGATGTGGGCCTGTTCTGTCAATGATGGTGCTGTTTTAAAGATGGTATGCCATAACTGGTTTGGTTTATGTGGTGCTGGCCAATGCACCTCTGGCCACCAAAGGGCCATTATTCTTTGTGGCATCTGGCTTCTGGCTGCCATCCTTAGCCCAGGAAAAATACTAGCAACAAACCTGCAGGTAGCTTGAGGTTTGTTACCAGGAAGGACAAGACTGCACTGCTGGGAGCAAATTAAAAGTAACAAATGTCTTCATTCATCAATGAGCACCTGACAAAGCACAACACAGACATCACCAAAAAGGCACTTCACCTTTTTTTCACATTTATTTCTTTTAAAAACAAACATTACTGACTTACAGAGATACTGAGCTACAAAATAAGCAACCAATTAGATAAGAGAAATAACAACAAGGCACACACACAAAAATATAAGAAAACAAGGGCACACAATAAAATGGATACATTTAAAGACAAAGCACGTACCATAACCAAGTGTCACAACAGAAATGAAATTATTTAACATACATAAGTTGGGATACTTTTTTTTTCTTTTATTCTTGGCAGTTATTCTCTGATTTTTTGTAGCAAACCTGGACTTCAAACTGTAAAATATTCATCAAACTCAATAGAACACCAAATGAGGCAAAAGTATTGATGGTGAGGAGCACTGAAGAACTGGGCAAATTCTAAGCTCTCAACAACCAAGCTCCATCTTATATTAAAGATCTTATTGTTCCATATTTTCCTAACAGACCTCTTCGCT
>JARVJO010000180.1:15468584-15481748 GCA_031762555.1 Cynodonichthys magdalenae | reverse complement strand
TGTCAATAAATTCCTGACAGCCATTCACGGACTAAAGTTGCATTATTTTGGGACCACTTGTGTTTCTGCCTGGACAATAATGTTTTTCCATGACAAAACCAAATTGCTTCACTACAGTAAAACTTTTGTGTACAGTGTTACTTCAACATCAACAATAAGTTATGCCACTTACTCACTATTAAGGACAATAGGGAATGCTTTAGACAACTGGTGCTGATGTCTAAAAATTTTGTCAAACACACCAGCAAGTACTAAAGATGGAATAAAGTCAATTAGAAGCTTTATTAACTAGAAGCATAATGTTAATCTACACAAATTGTTCTTTGAGTTTGATGTAAACATACCATATTGCTAATGAGTTGAACAAAAATGTTACACGAGTCACTTATCCATAACTTGTTGATCTCTTCTTTTTGGTATTATCTTTTCACTAAGGTTTCCTTCTTTTATCTGTCAGTGTTTAGTGGTTATTGATTATACTCCCTTCTGCTAGGCATATAGAGCCAGCTTTATGTATTTATGTCAAAGGCATTCCACAGCTCCATCTGGATACTTTATGTGTTTGTGTTGATTGAGGTGTTAACAAGCAGCTGTTGACAGTCTCTAAAAATTTACAGTTTGCTTTGTTTCCACTCTAACTGATTGCGAATGTCAGTTTCACTCATCAAGCTACATTTTTATACATTAATTAGGTTCTTTATAGATGCATAATTACAAGTACAAGACTGGGCACATGCATGGAACATAAAATCACCCCGCACACATATCATTCAAAGCCTTTGTATTGGCATTCAAGCTATAAAACATTGGTACTCTCAAAGATAGAGGCACACACAACAGGGATGTTAAAACTAACCTATTTCTACCAATTTGCAGACATGCATGTACACAATGTTGGACAGTATGTTGCTATAAAACAGTATTTGCCTCTTATATATTTCTTTTGGTTTGGATTTTTTGCCATTTTTAGATGTTTCCAATTAGCAAGATAATAATGTTAGATAATGATAACTTGAGTAAAGACAAATCATAGTTTTTAAGTGATTAATTTATTAAGGTAAAAACAAAACCCAAACCAACTTGGTCCTAGAGCTGCACGATATATATTTTGAGCATTGTCATCACAATGTACATGATGTAGAAGGGAAAGTCATTTTTGTTTCATTTTATTTGATGTTTGATTGTATGATTTTGTTTTCTTTTGTATATGGTTGCTTCATTTTTAAAATTAATAACTTTCTAAATAAACTAAATAAAAATAACAATGAGGAAGATGAGCAAGTTTACAGAGAACTGGAGAAAAAGATGCAAAATATGAGTATTACGAACACTAATAAAAAGTGTGACAGGACAGAAACTAATATAGACACGGGGGCAACATGTTACGTGGCAAAACGCAATCCATATTCACACATGAGAGAAGAAAACATGCACTAAGATCCCAGCACAAAAAAGCAAGCAATAAAAGAGAACAAGAATAACCTAAATACAGACAAAAAACATGTAACCTGTTGCAGGTTCATCAACAAGATGGCAGCACAACAAAATTTCTGTATTTTTTTTATATCACAATATATTTTGCAGAGTTAGAAAACATTGCAATGCAAGTTTTTTTTTCAATATTGTGCAGCCCTACATATCCCTATGTGAAAAAGTAATTGTCTCTTAAACCAAAGAACTGGTTGTGCCATCATTGGTACCAAATATTGAAATCAAGTGTTTGCAATAACTGGTGAGTCTTTCACGTAACTGTGGAGGAATGATGTGGCTAAGCTTTGTCCTGCTCTAGATTTGTTTATTTTAATACTGAGGTCAACAGTGTAAGATTGTAATTTTCTAAACATATAATGATATTTCCCAAGAACAGCTATAATTTACTTTAAAACTGCTTCCTGATTAAACCCAGCTGCTAAGTACAGTTCTAATTGTGTCTTTTACCAGTATTATAATGGCATCTTTTAGGCTTATGCAGCAAAACCCCAAAATGACAATGTACCCTTTGAAGGCTGTGGACACCAGCGTTTTGCAGTCATAAGCAAGCAATTTTAGTGTCATAAAACTGTTGTTTGAACTCTGTGGTGGAGAGCAGTTAAGCAGTAGCGGTAGAGAAATGATTTCAAACAAGAATAAGAAATTTAACGTCCGTGTAGCAGCTGGCTCTATGCTGTTCCAGTACTTGTGTTCCAATGTTTCTCACAGTATCGACACTTTTGTTTAACACAGATCTTACAGCCAATTAAATCTAAAAGCCTTTTTCAGTTTTGTTATTGGTACCATGAAGTTATTAGAGGGCTAAATGGACTTTGAAATCATACCCAGTTGCCCCATAGTAACACTTGATTTTTGTCTTTTAGCAGTAGGAGTGAAGCCAACTGAAGAGGAAAAAGTGAGTTTCAGAGCTGCCAAAACTTCTAATTCCTCTCTACTTCCCTTTAATGACTGACTCCTTGCCTCCAGACAAACAGAAATCATCAAAACAGAAATGGCCCAGTACAGATCTGGCTCTCTGGCTCTGAGTTTAAACCTTGATTACATTGTGTTTATTTTGTTTTTTTTTTCACAAACAATATATCAGAATGCAGTCAGCTGGCTTAATTCCAGTGTCAGATTTGGTTTAACAACATACCAACAACAAAAACACATGAAATCAATAGGAGTAAAAGTAAAATTAAAAAAAGACATCAGTCGGCAGAAGATAAATTCAATAAGGCAGAAAACTACTTGCTCTATTAATAAAGCTTAAAAAAAAGTTTCAACAGAATTTACCATTAAGAATATTACGGTAAGTTTCAAAGACTCAAATCACAGAGACTGGAAGTTTTACAACAGATTTTTATTTTTTTTAATATATTAAACCTTTTTTCCCCCAGTCTTGCTTTTTGGTTGCAATTTATTTTTATTGTTCTTTGTTAAATTCCTTTTCATGGTTAAGTTATTTTACAACATTAACTGTAGATTAACTTTAAAAATGGTCTTGGCAAATTTAAGGAGCCGAATACTTCAAATCAATCACGTTACGACCACAAATGTTATATTGAGTAGGTCTTTTACTCTTTTTCCGACAAAGCATCTCCAACCAGTCAGAAAGAGGACAGTTAGAGTTTTCCCTCAAAACAGGTCCATGTTCTAGACCAATTCTTAACTTAAAAGAAAAAAACTTTTGTCTGTTTGTTCATACAGAGTGCTAGCATGGAGCTATGTTTTTTCTAGTTTGCATAGTCTGAACCCAGTATTCAGCAACAATAAACAAAAAATAACTCAAGGAGATGAGGGGGGAAACGAAGAGGAGAACCAGACTTGGCGTAGGAACACACAATGCCTGACTGAAGAAGGAATGAAAACAGAGACTATATGGACTGGGGCTAATGAGAAGAGAGAGTGCAGATGTTACTAATGAAACAGGGAACATAAGTAACTGGACTGATTGAAGAATCAGAGACTGACTGAGAAAGAAATGCATGATAGCAGGTGAAAAGGAACAAACCAAACTCAACAAAATAAACTTCAAAACACAGAAAACACAGAAAACACAAATTGTTATACTCTCTTTCTTGTAACCTGAATTTCTGTAGAGGATTAAAGTACAGAGACAATTTATCTTCATAAAAAATTTCCTGCAAATAAATGTAATGTCATCTGTGAATTCAATAAAAATGTTTTTGATGCAACAATTTTTGAACTCTATGCCTACTGGCATTTTGATCTCCAATCATATTTATAAATGCAGCTAAAAACGGGAATTACACACATTTTGAACAAGATCCCTAAACACCAGCTGGTGCTATTAAAAGATCCAAAACTGTTTACAAATGATACTTCAAACAGTGTTTATTATTTCAACAGAAAACAGTGACTGAAAGCAGATCTGTGAATTGCTCTGACATGTTTTATATATGAATATTTTTATTTTTTTGGTAAAAATTTTAGGGAACATCTGCAGGTCAGAATTATTTTAAACTGATTTCCTGAAATCATTTACAGTAAAAAGCCCGACTTGGTCTTTTAGGACTCACTGGGGGGTCTTAACCAAAACTTTTGGAACTACTATCCTAAACAGTAGGTATGACCATAAAGAAAACAACAATGGTTAAATATTTATACAGTAATTTTTCAGTTTCAACTCATCAATTTGGTTGTTTACAAGGGTAAGAACAGCCTGGTAAATTTTGCAGCAGAATTTTATGGAAGTCAAAACCTACTTTCCCATTCATCGATACAAGTATTACTAAATGACCTTACAGCCCTACAAGGTACTGAGTTTCTAGTTTGAATCTTACTTTCTTAGCTAAAATTGCTTTGTTAAAACCAAACACAGGCATTGAGAAGGGCAATCAGTCAGACATAATTCACTACCCACTCCCAACAACACCAGCACATTGTCCAATTATGGTCTTCAGCTCCTCGCCCTGTGCCCAGGCAGACTGCCACAAACTGCAGAGGCCTGGGCAGTCTGGTCAGAGGAGGAAATCTCACTCTCTGTGTCTGACAGGCAATGATGTGTGATGCTGCCACTATGTTGCTTCGTCATCAGTGCGTGGCACAAAGGCACAGGGCTATAAAAGGCCTGGAGGAGTCATGCATCTATGCCCCTTACCACTGTATATTCACCAACTGCTGGTCTAAAGAGTCTGGGGATACGCTTGTGTGTCTGCGTCCTGAAGCAAAGTGGCTAGACTTTACACTTGCCTCAAGGCTGTGAGCAGTGTCATAACATAGAGCAGTCTTTTGATCAGTGAACCAAGACACTGACCTACATCTCTGTCACAATTGAGTGTTGCTGTGCCGTGAAAATGCCTGTATAACAAGTAGTGGGTTCGTAAGTTTACAGTTACATCATTTATCTGGGACAAGGTTGCATTAGATTACATTTTGACATTTAGCCGAGGCTTTTTGAAGCTTGACTTGATAAACACCGAAAGATCTTGCCAACGACTTGTAAAAACCGCTCGTGTTCTGGCTGGTTTTACACTGGCAGGGTTGCCCTCCAGCGTACCTAGAAAACAAATGTTGTGGACTTGCAGAGATACTACTACTAATGTACACTAACATGATAGAACAAATCATCTTTTTCTCGGCAGATGATATATCTTATGTCACAAAATCATTAGTTGAGTTCTCAAAACTGCTTAGGTTGCAGATTACTTTGTAATCATAAAGTTGAGGCTGTCTGAAGTGAAGAGGTATACTGATCCATTTGTCATTACAGCAACAACTTTACCCTCTAGAATTAGAAATATCACTGGATCCAGATACATTTGGTCAGTTTATTACAGGTTTAAACAAAACACAAATGAGGGCCATAAATATGTGCTTAGCTACTTACAATTTTCAGCTAAACCCACTTATGGCATGTTGATGGTTATCATGCGCATTGATGAACAATGCCTAGATTGTTTCATCTCATCATTAGATGATGCTTACCTATTTTCTGGCTATACTTTGTTTACTCATACACATTATCTAATAGATACTGTATCTAATGATGAACAAGACTACACTTAATTTTTACATCATCATTTCTTAATGATTATCAAACTAATCAAGAGTATGGTAATTTAAAAACTGTAGGCAACTATCATCTAATGCTTAGTTAAGTGTGTCTTTTGAAAGTACAACCCAAGGTCACAGATTATTTTTTACATGTTTTTTTTTAAGATTGTAGTTTTATTCATTGATTTGCACAAGTTTGAAATCAAAGAACCATATTTTCAGGTTTGCTCACAACTCCGATTTCTTGCGTGCTAACGTAGAAAACACTGCCATCAAAGCCGCAGAAACACTGAAGATTACTTTGTCCTTCTTTTCTCCATTGCTGTAAAACTTACAGAGGCTGTCAGAGACAACTTTGATCACCACCCTTTTGGAATGCAGTTTCCTAAAGCCCTTTTCGAAAGCAGAAACTAGCTTCTATTACTGAGAGTGGCCCTGAAGCAAAAACACAGTTTGAAAGGTAGCCAAATGTCTGCACAACTTCTCAGCTATTGCTGTCTTTTTGTAATCATCAGGGCACATCAGGCATGGCAGTATGGACCTTTCCAGAAGTGGCAGCAATTCCTGCTAAGTCAAAGCTGAGTTTCTCAACGTCAGTACAAATAGAACAGTTTCTTTTTCACATATGTGTTGACATATAAATAGGTGTGTACAATCGTTTTCATGATACTGGATTTCATGGCAAGGTGATAAATATGTTCAACCAAACGCTTGAAGCAATTCTTTTATTTCCTATGCAGAGAGACAGCAGAACAGAATTTTAGTATCTTATACAATTGGTGAGAAAAGTTTCAGTGCGGAGCCTCATTTTTCCACCCAAAGTGTCACAGTACCTGTCAGAATAAACAGCACGGAGCAGAGAGGAAGCAGTGTGGCCTAATAGAGTGCAGACGCTGCACATGTTTTCTTTGCTGGCTTAATGAAGGAGAACGCATAGAGTT
The DNA here is from genome assembly GCA_031762555.1 of Cynodonichthys magdalenae. NCBI lineage: Eukaryota > Metazoa > Chordata > Actinopteri > Cyprinodontiformes > Rivulidae > Cynodonichthys > Cynodonichthys magdalenae. The sequence goes on along the minus strand of JARVJO010000180.1, from coordinate 15,475,317 downwards.
ATTGGTGCATAACTGGAAAAAGTCACAATCATAATATGAAAGGAAAATAAACACAAAAAATGAAAAAACGGAGATGAGTGCTGAATATTCAACTTGATTAATGATGTAAAATAATATACCTATATGTAGTAATATCCTACTCTTTGCCTCATTTTATGCAGTGTTGTGTGGCCTGAAGCTTATTTTACACATAGTTTCTTAAATTAATGAATTTCAAGCACCAGGATAAACACAAATCAAAATTTCTGAAGAAATCAGAAGTGTCCTGCAATGGTTCACTCTTCCAGTAAAGTTAAACTAGCTTCATAGTTTTATGATGAACAAATGCAGCGAAAATGAAAGACATTCCTTAAAAGGAATGCATTTTACCCTTTGCCTCACATGACAAAATTATAAACAAAGATACTGGGTGTTGTGCAACACTTGGTGTATTTGTTGGGGATGATTCTCAGCTATTACTACACCCAAATTTATCTCAGTAACTGTAAAATTGCCTGAGTTGTCACTCATAATGACCATTAGTTGTGGTGACCATCTTGTATTGAGTGGATTTCAAAAGTTATAGATGTGCAACCAGAATTGTTTTTTAATAATAAAGACTCCACCATCATCACTGCAAGATCTTGGTGAAAAATTAATGCAACACTGGATGGAAATAAATCTTGTGACATTGTAGAAGCTTATCCAAACAATGCCACAGTGAATGTGAGCCGTAATCAAAGCTAATGGCGATTCAATAAAATATTAGAGTGTGTGACCTATTTTTTTTGGTGTCTCCTTCTTTTTGGCCAGGCAGTGTATTTTAACCTGCCTCTTGCTGGCTGCTCTGGTGCAGCAACGTGCTAAAACAAAAACATCAATCCAGTAAATTCACTATTGACACAGCCTGACACCAATGGCTGTGTCCAATATCAGGGGTTGCGTACTCCGAAAGCCGAATTTGTCTGCCGCTTGTGTTTCACAGCGTGGCGCCAAAGGCTTTCCAAGTTCAAAGACCCATCCGATGCAGCCCACAAAGCGTCCTCGTTTTTCCCTGATTTAAGGGACGGGTCTGGTGGATCCTTCTCGGCCCACTCTATCCCAAGATGCATTGCGGGCTGACTGGAGATATTTTTAGCTTGTAATGCTGGACGAAGTGACAAAAGGAATAAAGTTTTAAATTAAAATCTGGCAGTATAAAATTTTAAAGTTAAAGTGGTTGTGTTGTTAATGCTTTTGTCATTTGCATAGATGTATTTTTTTAAGATTATTCTTGTCATAAATCAAAGAGCTGGTATGGCAAAATAAACAAACATGTACGACGGCTCTCCTGGTTCTTCAAGCATTCCCTTTAAGCTAATTGTGTTATTTTATAACAATACAAATATATTGATATTTTGCTAATTTCAATCAATTATTCAATATTTTTTGCTTCTATTTAGTGTTGTCAAGGTTGCTAAGCGACAAGACATACGCTGGAATAAGGACAGGAATAATGCAGAAGGCCAGACCGTCCAAAATTACTGTAACTTTTTTCCAATTTTTGTGGTTGACCCGAGGATCAGGCCCACCTAGACTGGGTAGGTCGGGACCTTCGAAGGACACAGCCAACGTTACTTTTATATATTTTTATGGATTCTCAGTCAGCCAGTTCTCAGTAAGTTCAGCCTGCCACGCCCATCTTTACCTGCTTCCTGTTTACCTATCACATGTTTCCACTTCATTCAACAGCCCCAGTCCGTAAAGTTGCTCAGCCTTCATTCACTCTTTAGGGGAGTGTTGTGTTACATCCAGTTTTCTCTGTACTGCCTTGAGTCTGCTTGTGCCTACTTGTGCCTGATCTTTGGTCTGTATTTCCTGGTTCCAACTTGATATAACCATGACATAAATGTCCAGCTACATTTCCACTAATGTCAAGCTAACTTAATAATTATTTAACCTTAACTAATGTTGAAACAAAAGCAGCATTATTTAAAAGAAAGATTCATGTTGACTTTGTATGTAAAAGTTTTAAACGTATCTGTTAGTGCTCAAAATCTGTGTTGAAGATGATTCTCAGCTACTGACACACAACATTTTACTTCTGTAGAAGTGACTGAGTTTGAAACATTTTTTCATATTCTAAGGTTGATTAGCTGTGATGGTCTTTATGGTTTGGGTGAATTTTAGAAGTTCATTAGTTGCAGATATCCATCCAACAAATCCAATGAGTTTCATTAAAATCTGTCCCGAGGTTCATAAGATACGTATTTTGCTTCAGGGTTGACTCCAAAAAAGTTGACTATAGATCATTATTTGTGTTTAGTTTGGTAAAATAGCTGTGGCTGCCATTTTGAATTGGTGATTGTATTTTCACCAGCATTTTATATCAGTAGGCAATTATAAAAAGCTGTATTCTCATTCAACTATGTTTTGCATATTATTTTTATAGCCAACACTGAGACCCTGAATAAACATTAATCATCAGAAGCCTCATGTATCAACAGTGCGTACGCACAAAAGGCTTGCGTACGTTGTTTTCCACGCAAAACTCTGGATGTATCAAAACTGAAATGAATGTGGAAACGTGTGCAGCTCCACACCAACTCCAAGGCTGGCGTACGCACATTTCTGTGGTTTTGGTTCCAATGGCGATACTTAGAGGTGATTCACCAGACACACATGATTAACAATTATTAAATCCACATTTACGCAGATCGATAAAGGATGCGCAAAGTTGTGCCAAAATTACCTTTACCCGGAACGAATACTGGAGGATAAAATAAATAGTGTAACATGCAGAGTGTGTATTTATACATGGAGAGGATTTTATGATCCACCATGACGACTGCATCAGCTGTTTGCAGCTTGGCACTGCGCTGCTCTGGGAGCGCAACACAGCGAGGAGCCGTGCAGTAGCAGCGCTCACACTGGTTCCACAGGGACTTTTCAGAGGGAGCCAACAGACCAATTGGGACTGTGCCAGTCCAGTCCACCCTGAGCCGAGTCATGCCCAATGAAACAGCCTCATCCATATGATTCTAAAATTTAAATTGCCAACATCATGAGACGTCATTAAAACTCTCCACTGAAGCGCAGAGACTCGTTTTTACACATTAACCATTAAAAAAACAAAGATCTATGTTCTACCAAACATTTGAGTTCCTGTGTGTTTACCGTAATTATGTTATTAAACTCGTGCACAAATTTAATATTTCCAGAATGGATGGCTGCACCAGGTGCACCACAGCAGCTTGACACGCAGACAGACACAAAGACACAAAATCACTCGTTCTTTGCGCTGATTTTGCTTATTCAGGAATTTTCCTCATTCACATTAAATTTAATTCATTATTTTTCTGAATCTAGAAATCATTTCAACATGTCGATCGCACATGCAGGAACTAAATTGCATCTGTTTAAGAAATGTAAATGAAAGTGTGTCAGGGGAGGTGTCTCACATGCGCTCAGATCCACGTTGATTATGATGTACAAAAGAAATGTGTGTGGATTCCGTACGCACAGTTTGATACATCTGGAGTTTTTTGTGTGTACACTGTTTTCTGGATTTGACTATTCGCCACGTTTCAGTAAGAAATCCACGCAAGTCTTTGTACATGAGGCCCCTGATCTTTTTAAATTTTATTTTTCTTAAGCATAAAAAGCTGACTAAACCTTTAAGTCCCTTAATATTTTTTGGAGGCACAGCTGCTGAGGGGGGAAAAGGCTCTCGCTGAACAGTGAACAAACCAAAGCAGAGAGCTTTATTTTCCATCACTACATTTAATAAGGTTAATGAGTTCTTCCGTCAGTAAGGCAAATGATTGGCAAAAAGAAATGATCAAAGAATGAGGCAACATCCCACTGTGGAAAGTAAATAGCTGCTGAGGAAATGCTCCCATGACTACTGGACTGTGAAATTACCACAAATACGACAATTGAAAAAAAAAAAAGTTTTTTTTCTTTGCTGACTCTGCTGGAAGCCAGGAATGCTAATTTCTCAAACAAACTCAAGATTCTGCAAAAGGAAATATCGGAGCTTAAGCCTTCCTGTGGGTTTGGAGCAGCAAAGAAAGCAGACAAACAAACAAACCAAAAAAAACTGACTTCATTTGAGGAAAAAATAAAATAGGGACAAATCTGAAGGAGAGTTCATGGTACAAAATCGAGGTGAGACGGTATGAGGAAATTTTTGATATACTCAGTAGCTGTCGCTCACTATTAACAGTGGGCAATAAATAATCCCACACTACATAATGCAGTTTGTCATTAAGCAAAGCTGTGTGGAACAAACTGTGGACAAACGGATGTTTTAAACTGACAAACTAGCTGTAATTAAATTCACATAAGTATATATATATATATATCCACCCTTCGGGTTTTTGAAGCTGTTGTTTTTCCTTCCATTCCATAGACATATTATTTGCATGCCCACTTTAGCGTGAGGTCATGTGGTGTTTGGCTATGCATTCGCTGTGGGGATGGTGGGAAACCATTCCTCCCTCATAACTAATACCCACTGGAGCCACAGTACACAGCCACTGTGAAATGGACCTAATAGCTCAGATGAGGATGGAAGTGGTGGGGGGGGGATATGTGGATAAGAACAACGGATGCTCTCGGCCCGAAGCATTATATGATAGGCTGTCGAATACTTGCAAAAATTACTCTGGAGTACACCTAGTCATTATGGTAATAGCCATCTCTTAAAGTCTGACGTGTGGACAAATGGCTGTGGTTAAACTGAGCTGGGATGGTTGAAGGTCATAGAGTACAAACTCAGTATCAAGAAATCCTCTGCATGCCCTGGCATAACTATGCAGCGAAGAAGCTGTTTTTTCTTGTTTATTTGTCAAATTTTGCAAATCATCCACTTTTCATGGATTACCTTCCTTCTGATTTTGTAGATCAGGCTGGTTTAGGCCTGGCAGTGACGTAAATAAAACTGTCTGCTTTGTTCATTTTCTGCCATTTTCTCATTGTTATGGAGATAGAAATACTTCCATATTTATCTTAGGGGGTTAGGGAGATATAAATACACTGAAACATCAAAATATCTCATTTCCTGATATAGAGGCTTAATGGATGTTCTAAGAAATGTGAAACACAAATGTAATTCTCGCTGTTCTTCTGATTGCATAAAAATAAACTGGATTTAATCACATTTTATGTACTGTATTATTTCAAATTTACATTTTTTTGAGAAAATAATGACAATATATTGCTTTGCTTACAGTATCGCAATATATTGTGATATATCATATCAAGACCTGTGTCATAAAATGCATCATATCACCAAATTCTTGCCAATACACAGCCCTAATTTATATGAACCGTGCAAAATATTAGCAATGTACTGTAGATAAATTGAAAGTACATATCATGGTCAGTCTTAACATTACTGTCACACTGTTTTATAGCTTGGCATGAAAAGATCTGACAAATTTGTACCGTTTTGTTAAAGAATGAAAAATTTGCAAAAGTAACTGAAATAACTTGAAGCTGGTCCAGCTTTTTCAGGTTTGAAAGGTTCCTTCTCCAGATGTTTTAGCTCCTTCCACAGGAAGTTGTTAAAATTGTCAACTGCCTCGTAGTTAAATTTTTCACTATTTATTGTATTGTATCTTTAAATTGTTATTGTGTGGCTGAAAAAAGGAAGTATTTTCCTCCCATTGGGATGAAACTACAGGGGAGCCCTAAAACTGGAAGGAGGTATTAAATTGGCTATCCTCACTGGTTAGGGAATGCCTTAGGATCCTTAATAAGGAGCTGCATGTTGTCCATCAACACAATTAAATAAATGAATAAATGGATTACAAAAACCCTTTAAAATTAAGTTTACTGAACATTGATGTAAAAAATGATAAAATACACTAGATATAAGTCTAAGCAATGTCACATATTTTATTAATGGTCTCACATTGCTTAAAAATATGCAGTATATATTTTTTAATAAGTAACATGGTTGATTTGATCAAAATGAGAAAATAATATTCATCAGTCCATCATCCATCCATTATCTTTTACCCACTTTTTCCTTTCAGGGTCACTTGTACCCATAATCCAGCAGTTACTGTCAAACGAGACAAACAACCATTCACACTCTTACATCTAGCGACAGTTTAGAGTTACCAATTAACCTAACTTTCATGTTTTTGGCCTTTGGGAAGGAACTGAAGTGCCCAGAAAAAACCCATGCATGCATGAAGAGAGCAAACAAACTCTACACAGGAAAGGTCCCCAGCTGGGATTTGATCCAGCAACTTTCTTGCTGAGAGGCATCAGCTCTACCAACTGAGCCACCTGGTGTCCTGAGTACGCAATATGTATCAGGTATGAACCTGGTGGGTTGAGGTCCTTAAGTCAATTTTTAATACAGCCCAGTCCCAGTAGGTACCCAGTAAGAATCAGCAGCAGATGGTACCAGGTACATACTTTGTAAATACAGGTTAACAAGTCACTTCTTAATACAGACTGGTCCCTGTAGATACACTATAAGTAAAGCTGCAAGGACTGCAATTTTCTGGTTGATTAGCAATCTCTTAAAGGACTGACCTGCCAATTCCGATTTTGGCCGATACAGATGTTAAAAGGTCTACCTTCAATGTTCCAACACCTAACCCCCAACTGCTCACCGGGTGCTCACATAGCTGCCCGCTGCTCCACTTGGGTGTTTATTATGTGTGATGGGTCAAATGCCAACCCATTCTCACTCCCAACTCGTCACATATTGACGCTTGGTCAGGTACCGTCTGCGTCCCAGTTTTGACGCGTC
>JARVJO010000180.1:15432869-15460097 GCA_031762555.1 Cynodonichthys magdalenae | reverse complement strand
CGACGAGTCAAAACTGGGACGCAGACGGTACCTGACCAAGCGTCAATATGTGACGAGTCGGGATGAGAATGTGTTACAAATGCAGAGCACACATTTCATCCTTGCATGGGAACATGCATTGATGACAAATAAAGCATCTTTACCGTGGGTAAGACTGGCTTCTCATGTAAAATTTGTCTGATCACCGATGCCCCAAAGTTAATGAAATTGTCATTGATGTATTGGTGCACCCCTACCTGTAAGCATTAAGTACATATCATAAAGGTACCAGGTATGTACCCTTTAAGTACATTACTACTCAATTCATAATACAGGTAAATGTATGTAGACCAGAATTACAGCATATGATATATTATATTTGATAACTTCATAATATGTACCGAGTGACTACCAGAACCCGAGTTCCGGGTATGTACCCTTTAAGTACGTTTAAGATGTCAATTTATAATACAGCATTGTCTCTATAGGTCATCTGTAAATGCCAGATGCACATCCTGAAAGTACTGCATACACATCCTATAGGTGCAGGGTAACACTTTATATAACGTAATACAACCTGGTCTCTGTAGGTACCCTGTGAATACATGGTACATCTAAGATATATACCCAGCACATGTTAAGCTATATTATTTATTACTACTTGCACTTTTCTCCCTTAAATTGCCTCACAAAAACCTTTTAAATATGATGTTTGCCTTTTTGGGGACTGGGTTGTAATACTATTTTTACCTTCCAAAGTCTGTGTCTCAAAATGTTTACTTGCAAAAATGAGATAATTTCTTGTGTTTTGTCTGAGCTGAAAATGTCTGAAGAAAATAATGATCTGGGAATTAAACTAATAAAAATCATTGTTTTATAGAATAAAAAAAAAATCTTAATTATGTATTGTTTTGTTTTTTTCATTGCTAAAATGGGGGCTGTAGCAATCTCTGGTAAATGGATTAGTCTCATCTGGATGCTTTTTAATCAGTATCCAATTTATTACTATAGAGCAATTTTTATATAAAAATGTTAATGTTAATTTATTTTACAGAACGTGTAACACTCATTATGACTTGTACTGCAGTATATTGATTTGTTTCATATTTACTATGTCTGTAGAGCTGTGTGTCTATCTTAGGATTGATGGTATTAACCCACAAAAAATGGAGGTGTAATTAATCCACATTTTCCCTTCATTTAAATTCCTATCACTTACACACAAAAAGCTTTGTTTTTCTTCTGCTCTACAAGAAATAAGTAGCTGGAAGGGGATGAGGGCATTGTCTTTTTGTCAGTGGACCAGACTGGGTCTACATTTCACCGTCTCCGTCAGGCAGCTGATGGGCTTCTCTTATCTTACTGTGGGCAGTTAAAGGACAACATGGCCTCGGTTTAAATGCAGAAGTCATTCAGTCGTAAAACCCAATATTGTGTGCATGATGACCGAATGTATTTGAGTGTAAGGAAACTGGATTTGTGTGTGTTGGGGTGGTTTTGTCCCCAACTTTCTCTTCTTTTGAAAAAATTATATTTTCATTTTAAATTATCGCAAAGAATATATGGAAAACAATTAAGAAATTTAAATCTACACAGTGAGTCAAAAGCCACCGGAAACCCTTTAACTTTGATCCAATATGGCGGTTTTCATAAAGACGGCCATATTCTGACATAACCCAAAAGATAGACCCCATCACCCATTACTTGCTGGGATATTTAATTTATTTCAAAAAGAATGGGGGGTGAAATATCTGATGTCCTGTGACTTTTGACTCACCCTGTAGATTTTATTCAGTTTATTCTGTCCTTTCTGCAAAATAAATAAACAAAGGATAAATTTAAGAAGTCATGTGCAAGCCAGAAACTGAATTGTTGATAATAGCCTGTGTTCAAAAAAGTCTACATTTGTTAGTGCTAGGAGTATGTGTTGTTAATGACTCTTGTCTTACCACACCAATATCAGCACATTATCAGTAAAATTGATAATTGATTGGCGTTTTAGACATTTTCTGTTGGCAAAAATTGATTATCTGTAGTGGCCAGGTTGAATTGGCTTGTCAATGAGTTGTAGGTGTACATTCGATGATTGCTTTCAGAGAGTTTCACTAAGTTCTGTGCAGTGGTTCCTGAAATATTTTGCTGACAGACAAGGTTGACGCCAATAGTTAATGCTCAAGTTTTAAGTCAAAATATCACACAACTTTTCATGCTCAGAGTATATGTTGGGATATAATTCTCACCTATCAACGTACAAAATTTTATCTCAATATCCATACATTTGTCTACATTTTAGAGATATTAAGTATGCAATACTGTCAATTAGCTGTGACAGCCATATTTATTGTGGTTGAATCTAAATGTTAATCAGTTGTAAGTGTATATTCAATGAATATTTTCCAAGAGTTTCATTTAAATCCATCAACTTGCCAGGTTAAAAATTATCAGTACAAGTTAAGAAACAGTGCAATAATTGCAAAAATCTGAGTGTAAATAATCCCTAAAAAATAAACAAGAGCATCCAATTCATGTGTTTAGAGATTGGCAGTCATGTATTTTTGAAGTTAAAGGTTAAGTAATCTAGTTCAAAACTGACAGAGATAAAACAAAATGTTTTCGAATGATGTAAACTTTTCAATACTGCCATTATGCATGTTCAAAAGTAAAAGGAGACCGATTTTTGTCTTTGGGCTTCAGCCTTAATAACAGGTTGTCTAACTTGAATATGAATGGTGCTGGAACATCACTGGCTTTAAATGTTTATCCAGGCCAAACTGTTGTGTGCCAGCTCACATAATGTCCTCTCTGAATAAATCAGCTTGGAAATTTCCTCAATTTAACACAACTGTGAATAATGTATTTCATAGTAAATGTTCCTATATGCTGGCAACTTTTCTTTGAGACTAACAGGACAATTATCTTATCAAGGACAGTCATGCTTTTATCATAAAATTTCAATTTCTTGTATGAATGAAAAAAAAAATAATAATAAAACGTGCTGATATACGACCTTTAGACTCTGAGATCAGAAACATGGAGCTGTGCTCAGGAAGGACTGGGGAGTTCGGCTGAGGCCTGGCTCAGGAAGATAACAGCGCTCTATGAAACGAGCAGCCTTCTAATTAATTTTGCTGAGACAACGTAGCCAATGCATGTAGGGTGGGGTGGAGGGCATTTTTAATGGAAGATGACTCATGTTGTCTTTGACTTGGGTCATCTTTTCCCACAAATACCAAGACTATCTTACTCAACTTAGATACAAGCTCACAAAGATGACTTACATCTCTCCAGTGCTGTTCTCATTTATCCATACTGACACATTCCCATATCTTCACTGCTAACCAAGTCCACAACTCCGTCCATCCATCAATTTTCTGTACTCGCTTTTTCCTTTCCAGGTCACAGGAATTGCTGGAGTCACTGTGTGGGAGGAGGGGTTCACTTTGGACAGGTTACAAGTCCATCACAGGATCACGTAAAGACAGGTATTTAGCTAAAATGGCATTGCTAGGGTGCACAGTTTGATTTTTCAATGCCTTCTTTGAGCTGGTGATGCCTCAGGAAGCCCTCAGGGCACCGTGCCAATCGTTGGGTTCAGCCAGAGTTGTTGTTCTAAATTAAATTAACAATCCAAAGTAGTGTGTAAAGTGTGTAAAAAGTGGGCATTAAGTTTCTGAGGAATTAGTTGCTCCATGTCTCAACTTGAAAACTTGAAAAAAGGTGAAACTACACCTGTCCCCTGTCTCATCACAAAAATTTCATGGATTTTAGGAAAATCAATACGATACCATTTTTTAAATATTGATATGAGTTGTTTGCATACAAGTTACAGAGATAACAGGTCCAGAATGGGAACCCAGACATACCACTCCCAAGGTCCTCCCAAAAGATCCCAAGACATTCCCAAAGCCTGAGAGGATACACAAACCATACAACAAGTTCTGGGCCTCATCCTTGTGGGACATCCCTGGAAAACCTCCAGAGGTAGATGACCAGGAAGCATCCTAAAGACAATTTGCCATTCCTGCTGTTGCTTTCCCCCCCTGTAGCAATGCCTATTTAAACTTAGAACTGAAGTAAGTGGCACATGTGAAGCGCTGGTATAAATGGCAACTCTGCTCTCTTGACATCACAGTTTGCATGGGCCATGAGACAGGTGACAGTGTAGTTTCACCTTTAGACTGAACCTAGTCACCCAACATAAAAAACTCATTCCAGATGCTTGTGATTTTAAACACGATCCACATCTCATGACCATAGGTGGCGGTTGGAACAACAGGAATGGCCTCAACTTTGTGCTAATAAAACAAATCAACCAAATAGCTCTTTAAAGTGAACCAGGCACCCTATGTCTACAATTTTTAGGGGGAAACAGTAGGAGAAACTCAATTTCTCTCTTTTTTGTGTAAATGTACTGTCTGAGTGACTGCAACAGTTTATGCTTGCAACATGTTCAAGTATAATTTTCTTTGTCCAATAATAAGCCAGACTACCGTTGATTATTTTATGAAGAAGCAGATGGAAGGTACTTTAGACACAACACCAGCTTTTTAGTTACCATCCAATTAATTTAAAATAGCTGATGTCTAGAAGAGGTTCACATTTTTTAATGCTTGGTGCTCATCAGAAATGAGCAGTTCCCTCGTGACATTTATGAAAGGGCAGCTCTACCCATGATTTCCCAGAGATTACACGTAAAAATGTCTACGATGTCATTGTTATCAACTATCTATCAAATGTCACCTATGTTGTAACAAAAATGTAGCTATTTAAACAAACTGTACCATCACATCTGGAACAAAGAAGTGAAATGTCTCACTTCAGCATTTCAAGATCACAGAGAGGGGAAAAAAGAGTTAGCACAGAAGTAGAAGGTTTGGTCAAATTAAACCAAGAGCTGGTTAGGAATATGGAAGAGAAAGACATGACTCGTCTGAAAATGTAACCTCTCTCACTTACAGCGAGAGAACCTGTTTGTGTGGCATCTTCCTGTAATGGTTAGATGTAAGTCTATCAAATCTATAGTCTGAAATAACCAACTTCTCTAGTATTTTCCATCCAGTTTTAAAGATTTTTTGGAGCAGATGACAAAGTAGTCAATTCCTGAAATATGAAGGTAACATAGTACTGATTTAGTCTACTGCCTCATATTGTTTTGTAACAAGACACTAAGCAGACAAGATCATTTTTTGAGAAAGTTGGTAGCTCACTTGGGAGACACAATTTAAGTTTGTCCAGAATAAAGGGTAGAAATAATTTCCGAAAAAAAGCCAGGTCTCAAAGACAAACAAATCTAATCTAAGATGGCCGCTCAAGACAAATGACCTTAGTCAGCATACAGCATGTCAATAATCCAGTTAGTTTCAGAGATATTGACATATTTCATTGCGGTAGTAGCTGAAAGTCATTTACAACAAGTACTCTGAGAACTACAAATTGAACAAAACCTTTGCCTACAAGTTGGTCATCAAAAAGATAGTCCAGTTAACTCTGTCCAAAAGTAAACAATTATCGACCTTGACATCAGTGACAGAGCACGGAGCATGTAAAAAGCTAAGCTAATGGTTAGCCAAATACGTGTTTCAGACGGGGCCACAGCTATGTTCCCCAGATCCCTGATGCTTGCAGGTGTACTGAAAAAGTACAGTTACACCAGTACAATGCCTGCACAGTAAATCAATTTATTTCATTTCTTTTAAAATACATTTGAAGGGGGAACCAAGCATCTTTCATGACTCATTATTAGTCTTGGGAAAACATAGGTATTAACATAGGCAGGGCTGGCAAGGCCTTTGAGCGTGCAGACCACCTTCCTTGGAAAATGGTGGAGGAAACACTGCATTGTTTGTTAAATTTGTCACTGTTTTTTTAACCAAAAGCCATGAATGTCACAGTCTGGCTTATCAGTGCATCTAGTCAAATATACTAGTCAAAACTCTCGGCGGACCAATGTATTCAGCAGACTTGGCACCCTCAACAAATACAGTCTCTCTATGCTCCTCACACGACCATTTGCGCAATAACACCAACATTGTTAGGTTGAGAAAATAGTGACTAACTAAACAAATGGTGCTGTGCAAAAGTGTAAAAGAGTAATATTAGCTAACGAGGCATTCTTTTACACCAGTGTCATTTTTGAGAAAAAGTGTAATTATAAACCTAAATGACTGAAAAAAAATATATATTTGGCACTCTTTTGGCTACCCTTTAGCCTAGCCTGGCAAAAACTGCCTCTTTCTTTATACTACATGCTCTTTGACTGATGCCATGACTGGAAGGTATCAATCATTAGACAGAACATCCCTTTACAGTTGACTGTACTATCATTTTAGCTGCCAATAGTGTTTGTTATGATCTACTGATAATGAGCAAAATGTAATGTGGTAGTAGCTGAGAATCTGGATAACACTTTCTCTGACCATGAAAAATCTCTAACTTTCCCATCTGTCCTTTAAAATTATAACACAAATGCTGCTATTTTCAGCATTAAATTATTTTATTTTAAATCTCTGGCATGAAAGGTGGCAGGAGATTTGCATTACTGCATGATTAAGCATTTAATATAGAATTTGCATTATCCAATTATCCAATGACAACAAATACACTTATTCACAGTGTGACTAGATACTGATATTTAAGTTACTACCCTAATGACCAATGAGCAAATGATTCCTAAAGCCTAAAGTAATAATCACACTGAGGTGGTGTTTCTTTATTCCATGAGAAGTGGAAAATTCTGAGTTTTATCCATTTGTTTGAAAAAAAAGCCTCCTTCTCCCTAGCACACATCTGTTGGGAATACTTCCCTTCTTATCAGCCAGTGGCCTGATAAGGAAATCAAAGGGGCAACTCAAGGTTGACTCCTCTCCTCCCCCTCATCAGTGTTTTTCAACCAAAACCTGTAAGTCTGAATCCATCCAGTTGAGTTTAATTTTTAACGGCGATACAGTTTTTTAAAAAATTTTTTGCCATGTGGGTGGCTTTCATCCCCGCATATGTTTTATGTGGTTTTCATTGACGAGCCACTGGAGGTCACATTCTTCTCTCTGAGCCAATTTAACTTCTGCATTTCAAATATTATGGTTTTCACTGGATTTTTTTTTTTTATCTTTTGTTCAGTTATTTCAGTCACTCTCTTGCACTCTGTGCAAAATAATTTAAAGCAAAGATGTTAAGCCTCTGTGATGAGTTTAACTTTCAGAGATCCCATTTCATATTTTGTTATTGTTCACTGCTTGAGAAAAGTATTGCAACCTAACTCACACACCGAACACACACAAAGCCTCGATCAAAGACAGTCCTGTTCTACACTCTGGGTGATTCAATATTACTCTACCCTCATTATCTGTTATTAGACTGGGAAGGAACACAGATTCTGACTCATAGGCCCCCAAATTTTGTCAGAGCATTAGATGAAGAAGTAATGACTCCAATGCATCGTCTGAACATTTGCAGTGAGACTGAAGGCAGATAACGACCAAACCCAGGTGATAAAGGAAAGCCAGATGTGACAGTCATTAAAATTCAATTGTTGCTTCCTTATGCTGTTGGACCATCCAAGGACACTGGAGCCATAACCAATCAGACGAAACATTTATGAATTTAGACTACAGTTTCTGGTTTGCGCCGTGTTGCATGCACAAATATATGCTGCAAACAATTGAATCATAATTACAACTTGCACATAAAAAGACATCTAAAATTCAAACTGCATTTTCACTTTGCTATGTGAAATCAACTTAACCAATACTGAAGACAAGAACGTCTTAAAACAGGTAACCCAAACAGCAATCAGCATAGGTCAGTTTAGTCAACTCCAAATCAGCTGGGATCGCATGATCTCGGACTCCTTTCACACTGCATTACAATCCCAATATGCTCTCTTTGACCTGTACAACATAGGAACATGACTGACCATGGCAAACATGGAAAACCTGTTTCAGTGTGTAAGGAAATCATGATATGGTATTAATACTTGCAAAATACATTTTGCCAGCTATTTTCCATGTCCCGGAGATGCTCTCCTGCACACTCACCACTCATTTCCACAATGATCCTACCACATACACCCACAATCACATTATGCTAAATAAGGGACACCTGAGCACAGTGCATTATTATTTGCTACAGGGAGAAAATGAAATTGGCATTGCATTTTATTGGTTGTAGCAACAGATGTGATGGGCCTTCCTAAGCATTGCATTGACTGACTGAGTTCTACCAGTGCAGTGAAAGTATGATGAGGTCATAGCCTAGGCATAGGGCCAGTTCTGTCTCAGTTTTTCATTGTCAAAGCCAAGTCAATGAATGTGGACCTCACGTCACGGATTTGCCACCACCTCAAAGATAAACAACCAGGGGTCATATTTATAAAGCTTGCGCATGCACAAAGCGGGCCCAGAAACATGCGTACACCACTTTTCGCAAAGGTTGTGATTTATAAAACCTGAACTTGGCATGGAAATGTGCAGTCCCTCATGCCAGCTCTGACTCGTGTATGCTCATTTTGGAGAAGGGGAAGCTGGCGATACAGATGGTGAAGTGAGGAATTATACCCACACTGTGTAATGATTGCAATCAGAGATTAAATTTCACTTTATAATCAAACTTAGATTTTAGAACAGTATTATTTATCCTTCTGCTGGTGAGCCATAAGGACCTTTCAAATAAAAAAAGACCTTCCAAACCAACGTAAATCTTAAATAAAAGTTCACCTAATCCCTCCCCGTCAGACGACCCCCACAGACCCCTCCCCGAAATTTCAACATGTTATATTATCTTGACCTGATAACCCAACGTGTGGTGTTCCCCAAGGACAAACAAGCTTGTAGCTTGTTGAATGTGAAGTGTAGCCAATAAGAATGCAAGATGACTAGGACATGGAGGGTAATCTAAAATACAGAAGACAAAACACCTGCCAAGGAGCACCAGAAAGTCCTGTGGACATTAAATACATTTTTTTTTTATATTTTCCACAAACCATCACCATTGCTTCTTCCTCATCAACCATGTTTACTTACTGGGAGATTTCCTGTCTGACATCTAAATGTTGGTGAGTGAAATCTGTTTTGTGTGTGGTGTGTTGTTTTTGCCATGTAACTGACCACATACTGTCTATCTGTGATTTTTTTTTCTTCATGTATGGGCTCTCTCAAGTTTTGAAAATCAACCGATAATTTTAAAATCTCGCCGTGTGAACCAGGCATTATTGGGAAGGTCAGCGGCAACTGTATTCTCATCACACTGCCAAAGAATTTACTAATGACGTGCAATGACCATTCATGTTGTGCTTGAGTTTTAATGCCTAATGGTGGTTGTCATCCAATGTGAAGGGGGCCTAAGCCATGTAGCACAACTATCCTCTGTTTTTTTTTATTTTGCAAGCTGGCCACTTAGTTTATGCTCGCCTGTTAGCATCTCTCAACGAAGAATGTACTTCATGTACAAAACTCTTCTTGTGCCATTCCTTCTACATGTTGGTCTTTTTTTAGTACCATACTGTTTAAAAAGAAAGGCAGTGAGCATAGCCACGGTGTATATGGCAACTTTGCTCTCATGAAATAACAACTGGAACAAACAATGAGTTGTTTGACTGTATAATCTAATTTTTGCTCATTGATATTCATGACAAATTGTGGACAATTTAGTGAACTCACTGAACTTCTTGATGCACATGTACTAAACGACTGCTCCGTGTTATATCATATAGTGAACAACACTCAGCACTAAGCACTAGCAGTGGAGAACAGGTCAGCCTATAGGCCACTGGTATCTGCAGGATCAGTTTAGCTTGGGGTCATGGTAGGGATTAATATATTACTACTGTTTTAAACACAAAGACATGATCTGTTGTTCTCTGGAGAGTGTGTGCCTGTTTGTAAAAACAAACTACTCTTTTACTGAGCATATAGGTCATTTAACATTTTTTTGACTGAATGAGAATTCTGTAATAAAAAGGAGAATCTATTTTAATTTGCTCACAGTGAAAAAATAAAGCTCTGAAAAAAGTGATCCTGCAAAAACAAACTGTCACATTCATCCATCTTTTCACACATTGCATGACAGTGATTTATTGCAAACTGCAAACACATGAGCAGCTCTGAATATGAAGCACAATTCATATTCCAAACATAGCCTAAAATACACCAACATTACTGACAAAAAGATGAAGTGAAGCAGCATTTAGTTGACAAAGTTGGCTAAGAAATTCCTTAGCAAGCAAACATGAAATAAAACATTATTTCGAATTCAAACATTTATTCTCTAGCATGATAAAAAACATTCTGCTCACAGCTTTAATGTGTTTTCCTCTCACCTGCTTGGCACGCAGATCAGCCTTGGAGGGCATGTTTGGGCTGGCCGCAGGGCTTACGGGGGCACTGCGGCTCCCCCCAGACAGCGTTGCACGCACGGACGAAAGCCACTTCATGATGGTCGGGTGGAGAGACTTTGCTCAGGTATGACCACTGTGTCCAGAAGACAACACCCTTTGTAGACAGTTTCTGGAGGTGGATGGAGAGAATCACGTGCCGAGACGTACAATCAGTGTGTTTAGAGGTTGCTAGCAGCACCGGAGACTCGTGTGACGACACAAAGTCTTACTGATCCCACTCTGTGTACACATACCATCACACACTGACACAGTTCTGACAGGAAAACACACTCTTAAAGTGCATACAACCGTACAGACACACTAATCCGACATGTATGCACACACATGGATAATGCTCACATACACCCACCCCCCATTATCCCACTGACACACAATCCTTTCCCCCATCATTGCCATCTGTCACTTTCTTTGCTTCTCCCCCCTGTCCCCGGGGCACATTATTTTAGCTTAACACGCTACCCACCTGCTACGGTTGCACACACATTCCTGCTGTGATATAACACATATCGATCTTTGACAAAACCTAAAATAAAGACAAAAAAATGCACCTGAGGAAATCTTGCTCATCAAATCCAAGTTAAATTGAAGGATTCATAAGTGGAGTATTCCAGTGGTGTCGTCCATCAAATTTATACATGAACGCCTAAATCAACAGATGGTTATCTGTGACCCCTGGAGGCAATTTTGATTGACTGTAATAGAGCGACTAACTGACATGATTACAGCATTCCCTCAAATGTCACCCAAGCCAATGCTCAATCAGTGGACTAAATGGAAAACTCTGGCACGAATGTAAAATTGATACTTAAATTTTAGCATAAATTGAAGATGAAGCAAAGCTAAGAACAGCTCATCAGGGAGTTACAGGACTTACTGGTAAAACCTGTGGTAACAATACATAATACAGCTTGGTATCTACATGGTAAATGGTAAATGAACTGTACTTATATAGCACCTTTCTATCCAATCAGGATGCTCAATGCGCTTCACACTACAACCTGTGCCCTCATTTACCCATTCACACAGCACTCTATTATGTCTCTGCAAAGCTAACATGTGCAATCATCTATGGAGACTAATCACATTCATACACTGATGGGACACAATCAGAGGCATCAGGGGTGAAGTGTCTTGCCCAAGGACACAACAACTGAGACAGCAGGAATGGGGGATCAAACCGGCGACCTTCCGGTTCCAGGACGACTCCCCTAACCACTCTGCCACATCCGGTACTTCCCTGTACCTGGTACATTAATTACCTATTATGAAAGTACCCTGGTAAGAAGTACCAGCCCGAGTACGTAACTGATACTTAATAGGTAAACACCCAAAAGTGCCAAACAAGTAGCAGGTTAAAAGTACGTTGCCTGGTGTACTGTTTGTTATCAAACTTGCAAATAACTGAAAATGCTGCATGTTTTATATCCAGGCTTTAGCTAGAGGAATGTAAGGGCATTGATTTTACGCCTTCTTTCAGTTTTGCAATGCTGCATATACATGTACCGACGCCCTCGGGGTGCCGTGCCAATGTTGAAGTTCACCGAGATTTAACACATTTTTTTGGATGAGACACAGTTTTCGTTCTCAAAAACATTAGATCAGTCGTTCTCAATTCGGGTCCTCGTGACCCACTATCCTGCATGCTTTAGTTGTTTCCCTGCTTTGGCACACCTGATTTAAATGAGTGATGGGCAGGCTTCTGCAAAACTTAAAGACCTGCTGATGAGCCGGGATACAAATAAAACATGCAGGGTAGTGGGTCACGAGTACCACTGCACTAGATAGGCCTACCAGCCATTAAGAATTATGATGGGGGCAGGTCTTGGCACAACTTTGATTCAAATTCAGAAGCAAGCGTGCACTGAGCACGGACCACAGGAAGACATAAAGGGCACCGGGCTTGAACAGAGGAGGTGGGTAGCAGGGGCGGGAGGTTGTGTAAGGGTAGGATCACAAACCTAAAGCGTTAACGCCCTTTTCCAAAATCCCATCATCTCTGTTAATGTCTCATAAGAATCAAAGATTAACACAAATGATAAAAAATAAAATATTTTTAATCTCTTCATTAAGTGAGAATATAAAGTATTTCAGGAGCAGATATTTTCCATACTGATATGAATCCTAAATCCACTGTATGGCAAATGTCTTAAGACATCTTGAAGGCTGCAGATTCATTAAGTGGCCAAAATTCCAACATACATCAATAATTATGACACAATAGTAATTTGGGACTTACTTTTGTAAAAACCTGACTGACAAAATGCCAACAATTTAATGTATACACTTTTTAAAAAGTGTAACAAGAACAAAGATCAAACCAAACAGTAGAAACTGCTGCCAGACACTCCTTAGGGTCACCATGGTAACCCCCTGTGTCTCACTCCCTGACAGTTTGCATATCGACTGACTTTGGGTCTTTCCAAACTGTGTGAGGTGTAGCAAATCAAATATTGCAACAAAAATAGAACAACAAGCGGTGCTTCAGTGCCTAAACCTTGTTGGCTCTAACAGCTGGCCTTTTATAGAAACCACACCATTATCCCACGAGACTGTGCTTTGTGTGTTTGAAGTCACAATCCTATATATCAGCGCAGCAGCTCGTGGTAACAAATGTTACAGATTTGTAGATTCTGAAAAAAAGATAATCCCCTGCAGAGCTTAAGAGGAGGATGGACCTTATTAATAACGGTTAGAAGACACCCTGCAGACAAGACGCAGAGTGGAAAAGTGTGTGACTGTGCGTAAACTAAGTGTATATATATGTTGATGTGTGGCCAGCTCATCCCCATGGCCTGGCTGGGAGAGACATGACCATATGTGGAGGCCAGGCTCCATCTCCGTGAGTGTCTGTGTGATGCTGGGGAGGATATGGCCAAACCTCAACTCAATTCATCTCTTAATCCCCTGTCTCAGCATGGCATTGCAATATGGCACAGTTTGGCTGGGTGGGACGGAAACGTTACAAATGACTGCACTTTTCGTTTGAGCTGTCATTCAGACAAACGCAACAATTGTCAAAGAGGAAATAAAAGAATTATTATGTCAAAGCAGATAAAGAGATGTGAAGTGACAGGCATATCCTACTTCTTACAGGCTGGGGAATCATAATGAACAGCAAAGCATATGTGTACACATCTGTGTCTTTGTGTGCATGCAAAACTGTCTAGCTCCAAACAAGGAACACCCTTTAGGGAGACATTGGCTCTGTCTAATCTCTGGCTGTGAGACATTTTTAGTAACAAACACTGAATCATGCAAAACATGTCACTAAGACAGCGTACGAGCTCATCTGCAACCCGTTAGGCTTTCATGCCTTGATTCAAAATGAAACTTCCCTTTCACTGTAATGAGTTCAATGGCATATTGGGAAGGATACAATTAAACATTAGGCAAAGCTAAACCAAACAGCTCTGACAGGAACACTACCAGAGGCATGGTTAAAACCAACAAGTGGCTGATAGAAGGGTAGACAAAAGAAGTGTCAACTTTGGTTTGTGCATAAACATGTAACAATAGTTAGAACCAAATGAAAATAAAAAAATATGTATTGTATGCTATTTTCTGCTTTCCTAATATGTTCTCCTGTCCTCACTTTCAGCAGCATGATTCCATGATGATAGTACCAGAAATGTCCATAATAACACTATGACCTCTCAGAACATCTCAAGAACATTACCCTGGATGTACACCACGTCCACTCTACTCCAATGTGAATTACTGAGGTACTCTGAGAAGCATGCACAGGTAATGCAAGGTTGTGCAATAAAGCCAGTGACAAATGTGGAAGTCAGACCAAAACAATTCATTCTGCTGAAGATGGACTGAAAACAACAGTTGAAACTGCATCGCTGTTGTCTTTTGTTGCATCCATATTTCAAAATAATATCCACATTTTTATTTTTTTAGTGTTATGTGCATATTTGTATGCTTTATGCTGCCATCTGCTTCTCAAACAGAATGATAAATTTCGACAAATTTCGACAACATATATGTAAGCCCATATATTTTATTATATAGCTAGGGTTTTGTCTAAACGAGTCTCTTTGGTGAATTATTTAGAAAATATAGATGGGTTCATTTATTTTCCTGTTTGTGTGACCTTTGTAGATTGAAAATAGGATCAAATCTAATTTTGGTAGATTGCCATACACATGCTGCTGCCCTGCAGAGTAGTGTAAATGCTCTCTATGATTATATTGGGTGTGTTTTTACTGCGGAGGGCATGCTAGAGCGGAGCGGGGGCACTGTAAATTGGGAGTTAAGATCTCATCACCCTTGCACAATACTACCACCGCCTGTGAGTGTGATGGGGTTGTAGCCTAGACATAAGGCCAATGTGGAGAGCTATGCTTCAAATTCTTAACCACCAAGCCATGATGGTGCATGAGTCCCACACCAGACCATCACTCCAAACCCTGAGACTCTGCCTCCACAGTAACAAGCCCTTCTCAACCTTGCTACAGATGATTTTACATTCTCAAAACCTTCTATGACCCATGAGTCACTACCACTGCTTTCTTAATGCACTGTCCTTAATACTCTATGAAGACCAATCACAATCTGGTTCATGTTTTTCATTGTAGCCAAAGTGGATATTAGCACTTATCAGTACTTTATGATGACTTTAAAATGTTGAGCTCAAAGAGCTCAGTTGAGGTGTTGGAACTCTCCATAAGAAACAATAAAATGGTACACAAAAGACTAAAAGTCTGACATAACAGGGGTTTCTTGACACTCATGTAAGAGATAACACTGAGATCAGGAAAGGGAAAGTCCTATGTACATTTCAGAACTACTGTTACCTTAATATTTGGGCAGTGCATTATTCTTTAACATCTTAAACATAAAAAAACATTGAAACCGAAACAAGATGATGCATAAAAAAGAGGGGAGTAGAAGAAAAGCAGTGTTACAACTGCTTGGACTGCAAGTGTTGGAGCGCCTCCACATTCCTGTTTGCTCCCACACCCCTCCCACGTTTTTAACACTCACGCTATGTTAAAATGTCCCAGTGGATTGGACTACTTTCATTAATGTCCAAATAGCCAAATAAAATCAAAAGCTCTGTAAATGTTTGGGACATAGAACCTTATCTGAGATAAAAGGTCTTTAACAAACTTCACCCTTGGGCAATAAATTTCCCATAAGGTGACTAATGTCTTTACAAAAGAAGATGACCACATGTCAAGGTCAATATTGTCTATTTTGTGACTCCAACTCTGTTGAGGTGTGGAGTTTTGACAGTTGATTGGTGCATTCAGACAGCTGGGTTTGAACAGCTAAATGAGAAGTGACAAAATCAAATATTCCAAGTCTCTTCTTCTTATTGCCTTTATCTCAAGAAATTCTCAGACTGAACCCTAATCCTAAAGTAAAGGCCAAACAATATTGTCTGATGTCAAGTGGTGTGTATGACAGGGTTAAACTCATATTACTAATCAGGCAAAAATTAAAACAAAATCTTGAAATACCATAATGTGACACAAAGTACATTTGTAATTTTTTCAACATTTTTAGCAGTTTTTTTAGACACCAGAGAACATGTAACAGTGTTTGGGGTATGAACTGTTTGGCTTTTCATTCACAGCTTGTTGGTCAAACACAGGAACGCCGACTTTTCCACGTAGCTGATTTGAATCAAATGAGCAGTCTTTAAGCATTTTAAGTTTTATTCTGATTGAGCAGTTAATGCTTTGTCATAGAGCAGAACAGAATAGTCCTCTGATCATTCTTTTTTGTCACAGCAGTAGGCAAAAAACATTAAAATAATGCAAGTTCTTCACTAGATGAGTGCCAACCAACCAATTGTGACCAACTAATTCTTTGTTGGGTTGCACTCACCTGCCCCTGATGTCCGATGGTTTGGTACCAATACATGCATCATTACAAAGCAATGTACATAAAAAAACAATGTGAGACACAGCCTTTAGCTGTGTACACTAAAGCTGATTCATAGGAGTAAAGACTCAATGCAAATCTGTTGTCATGTTCAGGAAAACCGTATGTAAGTTGCTGCAACAGAACTCATTTTCTAGCACTATCAATTGCTAATAAATCAAATGTGTTTCCTCAAGTAAAAAGCAACTGATTGCTTATTCCAAATGTTTCAACAACCTGACCTACAGAATATTTGCAGCTAAAATGAGTTGATAAACAACCCTCAGCCTCGTAATCTGTCTAAAAGCAGTTTGTAAAAGCAGCACAGCTGAGATTTATCAGATGAAATACAGCAGGGTCAGACCAGGTCCCTGTTTTGCTGCACATAAATAATACTACAATAAAATAGAAAAATAAAAAAGTGACCTTGATGAGATGACTTTATTTTGAGCAATAGGCCTGTTGTAGCTGCAGTGGTGCTTGGCTGCAGTTTTAGGCAGCTTCTCTCATCTTCTGCCAAAGGATTCAGGGGCCAGAGGGGGACTTCAGACAACTTTGCAGGACTCCCCACTCCCAGCCCACAGCAACCGCCTTTTTGGAATTGGGCAGATGTAAACAATTACTTAGCAAAACGCTCATGATAGGAGGGAAACAGAAAGGTATATTAGCTGAGTTTCATGTCTTGCATTTACATTTAAGAATACATACAACACATTTTATTATGTACTTTGCGTGAATGTATTGTATTAAAATGAGAAGAACTTGACTGTCATTAGATTTTAATTTGGATCTGAATTGGATTTGAGTTGTTTTTATTCATTTGTTTTAGTATAGAGCCCAGAGATGACTTGTGTTGTAACTTGGCCATAGGATTTAATTAAATTCAAACAATATCATTGTAATGACATTATCCAGTACAAGGGAGTCTTTAATCAGTGAACAAAAAAATAATAATTTTGGTCATAGAGACAATGGAATAGAAAGCTCCAGAAGCAAAACAAGCTGACTAATTAATAATGGTAATCCATGACTTCAAATTTAATAAAACTGTAAAGTACTTCACTGTCTGACACTTAAATTAGCCCAATTCTGTGAAAAGAATCAATTGATTTAATACTTTATACTTGAACAGAATTGACAAAAATTTGTAAAAGTACAAAAGAAAAAAGTTTATTTTATCTCATTGGGGTGGCTGAGCACAACATGCTCCCAGAATAGATCCTTGGTAATGACTTCACACTTTACTTTGCAGCTGGGAAGTTTCTCAAAATAACAAAAATGAAGAAACACAAGCTATTTTCTATGTGCATGTTAAAAAAAAGAGAATAAGTGAGAATTATATGGTGCAATTGTTGCCTGATATAAATAAAAAGGTTGAAGGAAGACAACAACAATAGCATCACAAATGTGACTCTTGCTTTCACTAGAACGAAAGGTGTGAGAACCGGCATGCAAAACCACAAAACTGACAATACAGGTGGAGCAGCAGAAACTGGGAGGATCAGCACAAGTTGTTGCTGTTAGGTAACAAAAGACTGACAACACTGTGGCTTTGTTTCAACGCCAACCTGGACCGGGGCCATGCCCGTCTTTCAAAACTCATGGGGCTTTGACAGTAAGCCTTGTTCGCTTGTAAAGACAACAATCTTGTCAAACAAGTCTGGTTTTTAATGTCCTCAAAAGACAGCACTGTAGAAAACAACTGCAATCGAAGACATCATCTAAACACAAAGCTGCTTCCTCTGAGACGGAGACGTGACAAGCGGGAAAAGAAAAAGTTGACACGAGTAATTTTCTTAATCCTTTTCTCAATATATTTAAAGAAAGAGAAGCCTTGTTGGATACTCAAAGCTCTTCACACTACAATCTGTGCCCTCATTTACCCAGTCACACAGCACTCTGTGAGACCTAAATTTCGAACCAGTTTAAAGGAACGGTGCACATCAATTCAAGGAATAAGATTACGGAATAATCTGGAAGATGGTGTTAAGAATGCCAAATCAATGGGTGTATTTAAGAAAATGATAAAGCTTAGGTTGTTGGAGAAATATGTAATGGTATAATTTGTATTTATACGAGTTGTTCTAGGAGTTTAACCTTTATTTTTGTCTTTTGTTTTGTTTTCTCCTTTTGTTTTATTTTTTTGTTATTTGAAGACTATTTTGATCAAATTTATTTTTCGAGAAAAGGGGCAGATATAAGATTTTTTTCTTCTTCTGCTACCTTTCATTTATGATTTGTATTTTTATTGTATATAGAAATTGCTGTTTTTTTAAGAAAATGAATGAATAAATAAACTAAACTAAACTCTATTATGTCTCTACAAAGCTAACATGCACAATCTTCTATGGAGTCTAAACTTATACAGCATTTATCAAAAGCATTTCACACTACAATCATTCACACACTGATGGGGGGTTAAACTACATTGTAGCCATAGCTGACTCAGAGGTGAGGCTGCCATACACCGGAGCCACCGGGCCCCTCTGACCATCAATAGCAGGCAAGGCATTTGCAGTGTCTTGCCCAAGGACACAAAAGCTGAGACGAACGGAGCGGGGATTCAAACCAGCAGCCCACCTGTTGCAAGACAAACCCTCATTGTCGCCCCAATCTCTGAACTAGAATTTTAAGCAAAGGTTCCTCAACAAAGTTTTCAAATGGGCAGCCAGATGGAGATCACTGACAATCTTGGGGTGGCACACCAAAAAAAAAAGCTAAAAAAAAAATTTCTGTTACGTTTTTGTTTGTTTTTAATTTTCTCAAATTCAGGCTATTTGAAAATACTGCGATACTGGAGTAAAATAATCACTTTCAGGTATAGATCTACTTCATTTAGTTTTTATTTTAAAGCTAAAACTATGACTCGAGGATACTCAACTTAGTGAAGATTAACAACTTTTTTAAAAAGGGTTGAAATAGAGGAGATACATGCTCTAGAATAAATAACAATTTCTACTAGAGTGTAGAGTTTGTATGTCTAAGCTCCCATAGGACTTCCTCTGTATCTGAGTGGAGAGTTCCCTCTTCAAAAGTGGAGGTAAAGGTTTTTTTTTTAAACTATACAAAATTAAAAATACACGTGACGTTACCTTACAGTTCAGGGAGATTTTTAACACAGTATATTTTTTACACTGAGATTATTTAAAGTGTCACTTCTACTTTGCATTCCTGTCTGCTTTAAAATGTAAGAGAGACATTTTTTTATTTAAAAAAATTATATTTTTACATTTTTTGTACAGTTCATACATCAAAATGTAGTCTTTATAAAATAAAGTTGATGTATGTTGGTGTTTTAGGATGTAGCTGCATTGGCACCCTTCAAAATTTCTTCAAAGGTTTTTTAAACAGATAGGTAGTTGTGCTGGGCTGTATACCGGTTCATACCTCAAACCGGTTTTTATTTTTGTCATGATATAAATTTTCTGAATACTGACTTTCCGATATATATAGCCTGAACACTTTTGGAACGTTATGTTGCGCCCGCCAGTGAACTGTTTCATGGGGGACACTTTTACTCACAGCACCGCTACGTGCATTAGCATTAGCTAATGTTGGAGCAGCTTCTCAGTAACTGGTGGCGGGAGGTGATTTCACTGCTTATATTGACTGACATAAAAAAAAATTCTCCCATTTTCACCATCTTTGAATATAGTATACACTTCTTTAGTGACGTTCAGGGATAGATTTCATGCGCGACGTTAATTTGCCTGATGTATGGAGTCGTTAATGTGCTTCTATTGTGAAAAGCCTATCAGTTGAGCTGTGATGAAAAGAAAAATACTGTCAAACACTGTGATACCCAGGGCTCTCAAGTCTCACGCATTGACTATGAGACACGCATTTCAGGATGTGCACACGCCACACTTTGCATTTCTCACGCTAAAACACACACTTTTTGAAAAAGAAGAATGTGCAACTCAGTGTTCTCTATGGCTGGACAGACCCATTCGGATGAACAGCTCACTTCGCCTAAAAAAGATCCATCTCCCCCTATTTTTGTGTTTTTATTCCTGCATTGGGAGTCCTGCACACAGGCACGCTGCATTCAGAGACGATTGCTCCTGTCAATCACCTGTTCTCGCTGCGCGTAAAAGCTGCAGCAGCAGGAGACGAGACAACCTGTGACTACCCCAGTTCAGACTGATCCTTTCCACTTGTTGCGCGCACGAATTATGTTTTTATAATAGTTTAAAAATACTCTGTTTTCAAGAGAATGCCTGCAAACAGCTGGATCAGCCGTCAGATACAATTTTTTTTTTTTTGCCCCTTTTTCATTTAATATTTGATTTACTTTGATTTTTAATGGTCTTTGTTGTTTTTAAGAATTAAATAAATTAACAAATAAATAAATACTCAGAGCTTCTACCAGTCTACTTCTGAAGCCTCAGCAACCCCAGCTGCAAATGACTCTTCTCCTCTATTCCCAGGGAATTCAGGGATTAAAATGACACTAAATTATTTTTGAAACAGCATGAGTTTTATGACGGGGTCCCTGGAAATTTTTCACCCTTGTAAGGGGTCCCCAGACCCAAAATGTTTGAGAACTGCTTCCACTTGACCTATAGAACATTCACACCAAGGGTTTACTTATGCAGGTAAAAGTATGTTTAACAACCTGTTAAAATACTCCAGAATGCAGGAAGCTGCATCTAGTTCATTCAGAATTTTTCTCCATCTTACACACTATTTTCCCCTACATTAAATACCATACAACCCTGATCACAATTGTTGGTAACAATCCAAAAATGCAAAATAGATGATGATGTTATTTAGCAGCTTTTAGGAAGGCCAAAAATTACTTTTCTTGTTGAGGAGTTGGCAACAGTGTTCAGCGGCTCGAAATCTCACTCCAAGCTCAGGTCAAAACTTGAGAGCCCTGGTGATACCTGTATAATTGTTGAAAATATTGTGATATAAAATTTGGGTCATACTGCCCAGCACTAGTAGGTAGGTAGGTATGTAGCTAGGTTGGGGGTAGGTGGATTCCTGCATTAAGTCACTTAAAATTTGCAGTTTTCAGGAGTCACTAAATATGCAGGTAACACATTATCCATCCATCCTGTTACTTTCTTGGTCAGATGGGATCTAGTTTCTGCTTAAGAAAATGTGAAAAATATTTAGTTTTTTTTTTTACTTGAATAATCTCCTTCACTTCCAGCAGCCCTGTGGGCATCTTTTAAAAAAATCCCAACAAACTCCTTGACGACCAGTATCTAAAACAACTTTAAGACATTAGTAGAAGGACTTCTGAACATTTCATTCAAGCCAGTCTTTGTGGTTTACCAATAATCTCTGATTAAATTGGCGGTTTTTGGTGAAATCCTACCACAAAAGGCCCACAGTTCTCATAATACTTTGCCAAATTAGTTTTTTTCCATGGCAAGCTTACAAACACACACCAATATAACCTCCTACACAAACTTGTGTGGTCTAAAGTTGACTTCCTTTGCGTGCTGATGTCTTCTGTCAACGAAAGCAGGAATCTGCTGGAATCAATGTGTGTGAGGGGCTCTGGTAACTTATTGTGGAAAAAAGTAGAAAGATCTTAGAATTCAAAACCCCATTTTGAGCTTCACACAGCACAAACATGCAAATCTGTATGAGTTCTATTTTGCTTAAGTCTGTCTACTGTTAAAATCACCAGAAGAGAAGAAATATGTTTGTTTCCCCACGCATAATTGTTCTGTTTCCTTTCCTGAAATGGGGGACCAAATCCTCACCATTCACCTAATTAGATGGGGGGAGCCTTCCCTTCATGCATCGTGTTCCTGAAATGTTCAGGCAGCCCTCGGTGCCGAGGAGCTGCCAATCGGTAATGAAGAACAAAAGCAACACATCTGCTGTGGCTTTGGCAACGAGAACACCAAGAAATCCTCAAAGCAAACTCCAACCTTTTATAGAAACAGTAAAACGACCGCACTCAGCGCTGGGATGGAAAGCAAGAAGAAAAAAAAAATCATAATAATAATCTGGGTAAACAAAGTCAGCCAGCAGTACAGAAACACACTCAGATAAAAAGTTTGACTTTGCTCTGAGGACGACCTAAAGAGGAGATAATCTAAAGGATCCTGGAACTGATTTGTCTGCGTGAGGAAACTGGACACTGTTATTAATTCTGCAGTTCTGCATAAAAGAAGAAAGTTCAAGCTGGACAAAAGTCTTGGCATCTGAAAATGGTCTTTCTACACAATATGCATTTTAAAACTGCTGACTTTTCCCAGACTCAAATACTCAACAATTTTAGTGAGGCCATTTTATAATTTACATTAAGTGTCTGAACCAGAGATGTCAAAAGTATTCCCATTCGTTATTCAAGTCGAAGTATAAGTACTAGGATTTAAAAATTACTTCTGTAAAAGTTGAAGTGTCAGTAAAGTTTTTTTTTAACTCAGAGAAGTGTAAAAGTACTGTTTTTAAAACTACTTAAAGTCTTTTTTCCACCTTTACATTACTTTTCCTTTTATTCTTTAAGGACAAGAGTTTAGGCCACGCTACAGGGTCCTTTATTGAACAAACCCACCTCCCAATAAGGCATTTTGGTAAAGACCATAAAGATATTAATGTTATATTAAAATGTTAATGATGAGTAATTTGGGATGTATTGAATATCTCTGCCATGTCTATCTTCTTACAAGGTTACATATGTCTATGTCCTGCTGGAATGTGACATAATTTGTGTCAAGTGAAGGTGTGATGGATCGTACATATCAATAGTGTCGGAATTATACATTTTATACTTCTCATCCAACTTCAATCAAATTCACTCTCAGGGAGGCATGATATATCTGGATAGTTTTTTTTTTTACGTCAAGCCAAAATGACAGGAGAAACTAAGTTATTTTTACTCATTAGAAATAGAAGTAAAAAGTCAGCTGAAAGATAATATTCCAGTAAAGTACAGATAACAAAATTTCTCTTTAATGAAAGTAACTAAGTATTTGTACATGGTTCCTTGACACCACTTTGGTCCTCCATGCTCTAAAATACATGCCTTATGCATACATGGATGTCAAGAAAAATGATATTCAGGAAATAAGTTTTTCATTTCTTGGGTTTTACTTATGGTCTTATTCCACAGGGTTCAACCCTGCATCAATAAAACATGATGTTCATTTTGTAAATGGTGCATTGCAATACACTTCCATTGGCAGTAACTTGTAGTTTTCATCATATCTTTGAGAAATACGAAAAGTACAAAGTACCAAGTATGAAGCGGAGCACTATGGTGTTGGGGGGTGGGGGTCAGTTTTTGTAGGCAGGGCTCTCGCTTTTGTTGTTAGGAATAATTGTAGGGGAAACACTGGTAATAGCCCAGAGTCATTCCCAACACATCCTTTGAGAACTGCATGAAACACTACATGAAACTGTTATCATTTACAATGTTTGACAAAAATAGTTACATCTCCATCCTTTTATAACAAGATAAGTTTAGTTTACACCTCTGGTATAAAAGGCAGTACACAATATGCATTGCTTCAATAAATGGTAGGCATTTAAATAATCTTATTGCAACTTGAGTCAAAAGTTAAAACTGCATGTGAAGGCTGTGCCTAACAGTTGTGTAGACATGAAAGCAAAAATAGGAAAGATTTGTTGGGGTTTTGAAGAAATCTGTTATCAGGCTGGCTAGCGTGTAAAACAAATGTGCTCAAGCAGTTTTTCTGTGACCAAAGAATTTGCTGTGTCATTTCAAAGTTTGGCCTTAGTAATTTACCAAACAGCCAGTTTTGGCAGCTGAAAGAAGCCCAGAGCCTCAATGGGAGCCCACCACCAACCAAATGGGGCTTCTTGTTAAGTCAGGGCATGAGTTGAAAGGTTTTGGTTTGGCAGTGCAGCGAGCGGAGCTGGGAGCTGGAAAGACGCCGCTGCCTCCATCCTCACGCTGTATTAGAGGAACAGTAAGCCTCTGGCAGTAGGTCCTATTCCCAAAAAGACCCACGCCTCCATTCCTCATCCCAGCTTAGTCCATTCCCTTACAGAATGATATACTAATGTTACACATGAGTGAGCTGTCAGTGTTGTATGGTGTCAATAACATGGAGTCAGCTTCTCTGAAACAGCGACTTCAGCATCACTCCAACACGTTTGGTTTTTATGACTGTTATTGTGTCATGTCCATTTTCGCACGCTGTCAAACTCATCTGGCAGAGAATCAGAGAAACAAAGGTAGTCATTTCTGCCATTCTGTTTTCTGTGCAACCCTTCTATCCACACTTATTTCACACATCACCAGCATTTAGACCCCAGGTTTCTGTCCTGTTTTCCATCTTCATTTACAGAAACTTTGAGTGGCTTTGTCTAAGACCTTCTGCAAAATTCTAATAATTAATTTTGAATACTTTTACCTTTAAAAAAGTAATTATCTCTTAAACAAAAGGCAGTATAATACTATACAGTTCAGCATCTGGATGGAGTGTGATAAAATGAAATTGCACATTTTGAAAGGTCATGTGACTATTACAATGATTATAAAATCAGTAAAGTGAAGTACCCTCCCAGGTCTCATGTAGATGTACAACCATCATGTCCTCTACTGGTTTAAACTGGTCCACAGCTGCTGTACCTGGCCCTCAAGATCCATAGGAATAGCTCTGAATCAGAGTTAAGGTTTGAGTTGATCTCACATGGTTGATTGGTGAAAGATGTCGGGGACTTGGCACAAGCAGTCCAGAGACACACATGACGTGTGGACGAGTGTCATATTGTCGAAAGACTGTACCATGCCAACTTGAGATTGGTAAGGCATGCAAATACAGGCGGTTGTGCTGTACCAACAGGAACCTTTGAATCACTACCAAAAGTGACCTGAAAAAAGATCCTATGGTTCTCTTACACTAAAAAGCCAAAAGTAATTCTGTTGTCTTTCTATAACATTGACAAAAGTGGTCCTCTCTCCTTTAGAGCCACCATGCACTCACCATCAGTAGTACAGGTAGGATGGTGAACCTATAGATCAGCTGATGCCAGTCATTGAGACATGGTGAAAGGTGATACCAGCATTGTTTTGCACAACCAAACCAATCAGGTACAAATGGTATGTATTTCTGTTCTGCTTAGTCTTTGGTGACCCATTAATTCAAACAGCATGCCGTTGTAACATCTACATCTAACATGCCAGACAGTTGAACTACAGAGCCACAATGTAGTGTCTATAAAACACCATCGAGTTCTGGCAGTGCTGTCTAAAAAGTTTTTGGTTTGACATAGAGGTAAGGCAACGTCTGGTCTTGTGACCTTCACCCACTGTTTCAGAGTGTCAAATGGCACCACTTATCCTGGTTCCTCTTTGTGAAACAAATCATAAAAACAATTTCATCACTGGTTGGCATGTGGACCATACCATTTATGAACTCTTTGTTAGCAAGTCAACCAACATGCCGTAGAATGTTTTAATTTTTTCTTTTTTTTTACAGCTGGATATTATTTACAGTAATCCTCAAACCTTTTTGGCAAACAACAATAAAAATATGTAAAAATCAGATTCAGTCAGACTAAAGAGATACGCCAAAAAAAAAAGTTTCACTGTTGGTTGACAGACATAACCGTCCACCCATCCATCATCTGCTTTATTCTATGTCGAGTCGCGGGGGCAACAGCTTGAGCAGGGAAGCCCAGACCTCTCGTTCCCCAGCAACCTCTTCCAGCTCTTCTGGGAGGACTCCAAGGTGTTCCCAAGCCAGCCGAGAGACAGTCTCTCCAGCGTGCCCTGGGTATTCCGCGGGGTCTCCTCCCAGTTGGACATGCCTGAAGCACCTCCCTAGGGAGGCGTCCAGGAGGCATCCTTACCAGATGCCCAAACCACCTCAACTGGCTCCTCTCGATATGGAGGAGCAGCGGCTCTACACAGAGTTTCTCCCAGATAACTGAACATCTTACTCTATCTCTAATGGAGAGTTAAGCTACCCCGCAGAGGAAACTCATTTCGACTGCTTGTATGATCTCATTCCTTTGGTCACATAACCAGATTTTGTAAAAATTGATACGCAACTTCAGTATCCTACATTTTTAAACAAATTTTAATCTCCTTGTATTATACAAAAGTATTTATTTACTTAATGTTAAAATATTTGTTTTCTTTTGCACTTTATATTTTTTGTTATTGACACCATCAAATTTGGTTGAGTTAGCTATTGGTGATAAACACTATAGGAAAATAATAGTGAAAATTATAGGGAAGAATTTGAGGTGTTTTCACTGCAATTTAGAGACATCTCAATGAAGATGTGAGTAATATGACTTTTGCTCAAGTTCATTCACCCCAATTCAAAATGGCTAGCATAGCTAATCAATATTAGCAAACACAAAAATGATGGTAACCCAGGCAATTTTATCATTTTGTACTAAAACTTGATGCGATTGTAGCTGAAATTATTCACGACACAAAACCAAGTACTAACAGATCAAGCAAGACCATGTGAGATATCACAATATGGTATGACATTGTACTGTGCATAAAGATATTTTTAGGGTATACCCAAATTGTCTATACCTTTGTGATTTCACAACACAAGATAATTTTAGTCTAAAACCTCTGGATGAAAGGTAGCAGGTGATTTCCCATCTATCAAGGAACTAGGCAGGCATTTAGCTAAAGGGGCGCTAGGGCGTATTTTTGACACCCTGGATCGATTTGGGACGCCCTGTTGTGCGGACGCCCTGGCCCGGGACACGGGCGTCCTCACGGAGCAACAAGTGGTCTGCTTTACGGCACAGTCGGCACCTTGTGGACGCGTCTATATAAATACGCGAGGCTGCGCACGTCCATTGATTTTGCTCGAATGAGCTGCTCCGGAGTCAATTTACACAGATCACGTCGCACCAACAGGAAAAGGATCGAGAACAACCTCCGTATTATCAAAGTAAATAACTAAAAACAGACCAGTTTTGTTGAAACCCTTGCTGTATTGATAAATATATGTAAATATTTATACATAAATGCTGTTAAAATGTATCGTTCTGTTTGGAAAGCTGATGGAAAC
>JARVJO010000180.1:15386946-15396964 GCA_031762555.1 Cynodonichthys magdalenae | reverse complement strand
ATTCCTAAAATTGCACAAGCCCGAACCCGACCCGGCCCGCCCATCAAAGTGTATAATTTTGACCCGACCCGACCCGAGCTCGGGCTCGGGCCATAAGTGACAGCTCTACTTCAGGCCCAGCCCATCCTTTAAAAAGAGATCTGTGATCTCAATAGGATTTCCCTGGTTAAACAACAGTAAATAAAATAGGTACTGGACTCTTTATAACATCATGTCATCCTACATTGTGTCTCAATATTTAGCATTATTGATTTCTATGAGTTCCGCGTCCCTCATAAGCTGACATCCCCACCAGAACAAGAATGTTTGAGCATATGGTGGTGCTACAAGTAGAAGGAATGAAATGATGTTCAATGGTGTCATGTTCAAAAATTAACCTTAATTTTGTTTTACCACTGATGACCATCATGTGAGTATTTGGTGGCACTGAAGGAACCTGCCAGTCCTGGAAAGCTACACTCAAGGCAACATGGTTTGGGAACCCAGGGTCTCATTTCAGGTCACCTCTGGAAGTGACTCAGGGCACACTGCTTTCAATAATGCCCTGCAAACAGATGTCTTCCTCCTGTGACAGCACTCTGGTACAGTCTCTTACCAATACAACGCTGTCCACACAGGGAATATGTATCCATAGACTATCTGTGCCATGTCAAGATCCTCCCCAGCCAGGTCTCTAAAACTCTCCCCAATCAAATGTTTTCATCAACTCAAGCATCAACTCCAATCTAGTGGTGATTTGCCGGATCTCAAGAGTCAGTTAAAACTGTGAGCCATTTGCCACAAGAGATCTGAAAGACTGTTCTGTGTCTATGTTTGTATCCAAACCCGTAAGGGATTGGGGGCGCCACCCTACCGACCTGGAACCAGAAAGTGTGTTCATTTATAGTTTTTAATACAAAGCTAAACAGACTAAAATTTAAAACCAAAAATAAAATTACTTTTTTAAATTAGATCTCATAATCCTTTAAAGAAAACATAGATGACATAACGATTTGCTGAAGTAGACTAAATGTACACCACATAGAGGATGGTCTCTTTAGATGTCTGGCTGCCACAACTTCATTTCTAAAGGCTCTTCAGATCTCAGCATAATGATGCTCACTCTTCAGTAGTAAAGAAGGATTTATGGCTCAGCTACGTGTCTTTAGCTTTATCCCTGGTTTAGAAGTGTCAGAAAGGTGGGCCATGTCCAATTGGAAGCAACACCACCATCCAGTGTTAGTTTACCATTTAAACATGTTGGTGTGTCTAAAAGAAAAATCAAATGGCTTTGTAAAAAGTATGAGTATGTTTATGATCTAAAACTGGGCTGACAAAATCTGTTACACAGTGGACCAAAATAAAAAACTTGATTTTAGTCAATTGGTTTTGATTAAAGATAAAGATTGATTGTTTTCCAGAATTTTAATGTCAAGACTTATTATGTAGAATTCAGGTGAAAAAGCTTAATGGTAGAAAAGCATATCATTAGCATTAATAGATCTTTTGCACATTTCGGTTATAATGCGTGCGCACATGGGGTTTTCGCGCATTCACCGAACACAGGGGGGGATAATTCGCTATTGCGAGTCGAGTGTTTGCATTTTTTTTCCAATGATAGCAATGGGGAAAAGTGACTTTTGTAGTGTGCATAACTGATCGTGGCAACGTGACCAAGTAAAAGTTAAAAGAGAAGGTTGCTCCTCTTACCAAATTCCTCTAGGAACATTGAACAAAGCTGCTACAAGAAGAAAGCTGTGACTCAATGTGCTTTGCCGTCATGACTTCACTCCGACAAAAAACAGTAAAGTGTGTAATCTGCATTTTGTTTCTGCCATGGCAGTTAATGTTCCAAACTCTGTGGATTACGTTACAACGCTAAATCTTGGATATGCAAAACAGACAAGAGTGAACAAACTCCCACAGCAAAAAAACATGCTATTGGACAGATATGAAGAAATACCATGCGAGTTAAATGTCATCAAAACATATTTGTGTGTGTGTTTGTGACGTTAACCATCCATAAATGTGTGTCTCTAAACATAAACGATAGCGATAGCTAAACAGTAAACACCAGTGAACACAAAAGCTCTCACCAACTTTCGTCCTTGTTTTGGCAAGCGTCTTCTTTGCCACGGGGCCCCCCCCCCCCCCGGCACAATTTTCCAAAACCACGCATCGACATTACAACCCGTCATCATCACCTTGCTCTTTCAAACTCCATTCCCCCTCAATTCCGATTTTTGCAGGAGCGTGGCATTTTACCATCCAATCAAAACGTATGTTTCATGCGTGCTTTAGAATGTGCAAAAGGTCTATTGGCATTTTTAGCAACTTTTAAATTTTTTTCGCAGTCAATTTAACCAGGTTTAAAAATTCCAAAATAAATATCCAGGTAAACAGCTACTAACATTGTACTGCAAGACAATATAAAATATATATACATTTATATGAACTCTGTTGCTCTGATTCACATTAGCTTACAGTAATCTTGATATTTTTCTTGGATGCAAGACTTTAATTGGTCCCATTTTGACATTTATTATTTTTCTTTTTATGTCAAAAATCAAACATTTCCAAGAATATTAAGCAGACTTCTTAGCTTTAGAGTTGACTTAATGACCCATAATGCCTCAGCTGAGCCCTCATAGGTCATTTGGACCCAAGGACAGCAGGAGGGTTAATTGCCTTGTGGAATTTACAATTAAGTATTCTCAGCACCGCTGGACTGGCCATCGGGCTTAGTGGGCACTTGCCCGGTGGGCCGGTAGTGATTTTGGGCCAGGCCGTTATTTTTCTCTCTCTCGTCTTTCTTGCTTATTGGTACATACAACTGGTTGATTGGCCCATTAGTCATGAATGACTGATTCTGGGCTGGACAAATTACAGCAGCCAAGGGCTGATATGCCCCTCCCCTCCCTCATGGGCCGCGGCTGTCAATCAATCAATCA
The DNA here is from genome assembly GCA_031762555.1 of Cynodonichthys magdalenae. Lineage (NCBI taxonomy): Eukaryota > Metazoa > Chordata > Actinopteri > Cyprinodontiformes > Rivulidae > Cynodonichthys > Cynodonichthys magdalenae. The sequence continues at coordinate 15,394,034 of JARVJO010000180.1, read as the reverse complement.
CACACAGACAGGAAAACGGAGAACAATGCGCGGCAAAACACGAAAAGTAATTGCCGAAAAAAAAAGCTCAACAAATGTTATTTAGTGGTTTTAATTTGCAAACATTAAATAATGCCTCATTACTGTCTCCTGACTGAGGCAGAGACTCCTGTGGTCAGCTGTCAATCAAACGTGCAGCAGCGAGGTCTGCAGGACGCGTGCTGCTGCCACTATGTTACAAAAATAAATATAAAAAGACAGCGCAAAGAATGAATTTGATTCATGCATGTGATGGAAAATATGTTAAATAAATGAAAAGATCACTAAACAGAGACTGGGAAATGAGTGAGATCAGTGAAAGGTGAGTCTCAGAAAGAAATTTGCCAAAAGTTTTTCTTTTTCATTAGGCTATGATAAAATTACAAAATGTTAAACATGTTTTTAATGAAAGTTTTTTTTCTGATAAACTTTAAAAAATATTGAATTAAAAATACATTTACATTTTTTTTAAAAAATTAAAAAAAACATTGTTGTGAACTAACAGCTATAATTAATTTAATGCGAGATCTATAATAAATAAATGTTATGACGCATTTGTGATGTGTTCCACATTGTCCCTCACAAGCATCTTTTTTCCCCCACATTCAGGTTTTCATGTACAACCATCTATGGAGACTAATCAGTGCCAACCACATTCATACACTGATGGGACACACATCAGAGGCATCAGGGAGGAATTGTCTTGCCCAAGGACACAATAACTGAGAAAGCTGGAACGGGGGATTGAACTGGCAACCTTCTGGTTCCAGGACGACTCCACTAACCACTCTCCTACAGTTGCCCCAAAATATGTCCATCTAACACAATGACTGTGTTAGATGGGCATATGATATCGATTCACATCACGCATACGATGACGATATAGATCGATATTTTCATTTTGCCTCAATATAATTGAATCATTAACCATTCAAATCAATATACCAATATAGATCGATGTATTGTTACACTCCTATACTCTGTGCACAAAATATTTGTCTAGAACTTCATCACAAACTGTTGGAATATACGTTGCCCATCTGTTAGTAAAACATCTCATGAACCACTAGATGTAATGTTTGGGTTGTACATCTGCAACTGATTAACTTCTAGAGTCAGTCAAATTTAAGATGGCCACCACAGCTAACTGATTGTGACATCTTGCAATAATGCATGAGATTGTGCAATGTTATTTTCAAGGTTTTACCAAAACTGTTACCACAGTTTTTGCCCCTCCCTCACTTTAAGACAAAAGACACTAATTATATATATTCCATTGAGGAATGCTACGCCTTCAATTTCAATACAAGCCTGCAAAACTACAGGGTTACCTTGGCAGAGACCACACACATTAACAATCTCTGGAAATTAATGAACAAACTGTCTTGGGACTTAAAATAATAACCCGGTATAAATTCCTATGTTTCGTAACACATTAAACACAAAAGTGGAACCTACAGTGACTCAGACCAACCTACATTAGGAGGCTGCACAGATTCATTCAGAGAACCACCGAGGCCCTTCAGATTGTAATTACATTCCAAAGTTATTCAATGGCTTGAAGTATTAAAAAATTAAAGGACAAGAAAGGTTGAATGATGAAGAACATACCAAGCAAAGACTAAGGATGGGGGATAATTTTTGAAGCACCTGAGACCAAGGTTATAAGTGATTAAATGAGCTAAAACGGAGACTCGCAAGTGTGTGTAAGAGTCTAAGGTGTGGACTTGGAGTGTATAGAGTGAGGATTAACATCTCTCAGCAGTTAAGGGTGAGTGTGAAATTGCAACTGTGTGTCAGTGTAATTTTCTCCACTGACGACCTGCCAGCCTCTTTCTGAAGTGTGAAGTTTTCACCAGATAGCTGGCAGAACTCTGTAGTGCTCATGTGCTTCGATGGATCTTGTCCATCTGAGGTGCTCTAACCCTAAGGATTTTGAATAAACTTTTTAACATCAAACATGTTAAATATTAGTAGAAATGTACAAACCAAAAAAGGAATTAATTCCAAAGTTTTAGACTAAAATTAAAAAGCTGTGAAATTAGAGTTGTAACTGCTTTGGTCAAACCTTGCAATTAATTTTATGAGCAATCTCATGTGAGACTTTACTCTTAGAGTATGTGTTATAAATGACTCTCAGCTACTACCATATCAATTTTTAGCTTAGTATCTATAAAACTGGTTGAGTGATAGACATTTTTGTATTTTTTTATTTTACCGTTATTTAACCAGGCAAGTCCCATTGAGATCTCAGATCTCTTTTTCAAGGGAGGCCTGGGCCTGAAAGGCAACCTATTGTACATGTTTTTTAGTATTTTCTAATGTTATTAGCTCTGGTGGCCATCTTTAATGTTTTATGGAAGAGAAAACCCCTGCTGATAAAAAAAATTAAATAAATCTAGACTCACGTTAACTCAAGTCCAGATTTAATATCATTTTTTTTCTGTTAAATATAAGATTGAGTGAACAAAAACTATGGCTAAACAACTAATGGCAAAACACTAACTGGCCTGGCTAAATGTAATTTTTAGTAACCAAGAATGCAATGAAGCACCTAGCAAAATGGCAGCACTGACTGTGCTGTGGTTGACCAATCCATTTCCATTTCAGTGTTACTAATACTATAAAATCAGCCCATAAATTACACATAAGTGTTACCAAAACCACATCACAGGGACCCAAGTCATGATTTGATGTGCCATAGTAAATTGTCTTGAACTCCTTTAGGATACTTGCATGCCCAGTTATAAACAAAATAAATTTCAGCATAAAAATATCCTGCATTCTGTAATGAAACATTTAAAAAAATAATATTATTTTAAATATTTGAGAGGTTTGGGCAATGTAGACCCAACATGGTCTTACAGGAGATTATAGTGACAAAAAGAGAACTTACAGGGTACTTCAGGCGGTGCTTACTGGGTAATCACATTGTACTTATAAAGATACATAAGGATACTTACAACAGGGTAGATACATGTTACTTGGAGGGTACAGTGTACAAAATACCTATGGGGGTTTAGATTTGGCTGTATTATGAAAGGACTTGTTAGCATGTGTGTGCCCAAGAATGACTTTATGTCTAGCAGCACCGCTGCAGTCACACTTTTACTTTTATATATATAACAATTATATATATATAACAATTTAGGTTCACTGTAGATAAAAAATGAAATGACTACAGCAGCAGAACAGTAATGTTATGTCAGAAAAAGAAAAAGTAGATCAGATAAAATGAAACCATTTGCAGTTCTTCCCTTTTTCTGATTGTTCTTGTGGTCATTTATCTCTTCCTTGTTAGGTTTGCCCTTACTGAAGTCAAGTGGTTCTTTTTGCTCTTTGCCAAAACTAAGGTGGCACAGCAGACACCTGGAGGAGAACGCTAATGAGGTGCCCTGTCAGTCCACAAGCTGGCTCCTCATCTGGTCTCCACACCAGGAGACTGCAGAGGCATCAAACGGTCATCACATTTCAGTGAGCAGAAAGTTCTGCGAAACTTTACCTCTATAGATTGTATTTAATGTTGATTTTTTTATTGTCAAACACCATGATTTTTTTTTTATTTTATTTTAAAATGCTACAATCCCCCCAAAAAACTATGTAGAAGAAATATATTCTAAGTACTATTATAAGAAAAAAGCACTTGCACGGTTGCACTGTTTGTCAGACCTAATCAGAAACAGACATCATTCTCTGTTCTTTTGTGCTTGAGATGTTTGCATGTTTGGATGCATAATCAGCTCACATCACTGGTGATCTGTATTCAGTCTGTTCACTTGTGTAAAAGCCCCCTAGTTCATTCAACACATACAGCCTTGATTGCATCTTCAGGAGAAAAGGAGAGCAGCTTAGGGCTGAGTGGAGCTGTGTAGTAGATTCTGAAGTATCACAGTACCAGTCCTCAGCTCCTGCTATTGGATCTCTGCTTCTCATTTACCCCTGTTTAGTCACAGATGTGGTCCCAGAGGGAGACCTCACTTTCTATCACCCCTTACTTGATATTTCGTTTGGGCTTAGGCAAACTTTCACTTAGGCCCTGTTTACACATAAACAATCTTTACAAACGTCAGAGATTTTCCGATGTTGATGGTGAAAAAGTTGTACTATATACAGTAAGGCTGTGCTCGTTGAATCTGCTGTCGTTTTCATGCCAGGTTAGTTTTTGGTGCTGTGATGTTTCTATTACAATGAGTCGTGCGTACACACAGACACAGCATGGAAACAATTACACCTAAAACATGAATACATGAATCTTTTTTAGATGGGGAAATTGAATAACTCCTACATAGGACTTTGCTATCCACCATTCTTACTCTTGATATACACAAGCGCAGAATAACTTGAATAACTGTAACCGTAGTAACTACGTGTGATTTCATCTAAGTTGCAACTTCCTTTGAAACAATGCTGGGTGTTTTCAAAAAAGCCTCCACTCTGAATCACGGATTAAAAGAGCTTTGATGTCAAAGAAAACCACCGTTGTTGTCATGTACATAACAAGCCACGATAAAACAGAAAAGTTACATTTTTAAAAAATAAAAAACAGAGTTGTGTAAACAAAGCTTTAGTCTCCAAACAATATTATTCTTTAGAAAAAGTTCCAACACTAACCTGCCTTTGACCTGAATATTTCCTGACCTTGAACTATTTTGTAACCCATGTCCACTAACCCCTTACCTCCTGGACATATCATTAACCCCTTATATAACTTTTATTTTCTGATGTAGATAAACAGAAATATTTTATATAATATTCGCAACTGTGAAGATTACAAATATTTATAGTTTTATGGTTGTGCCAAAAAAGCACCACAACTAGAAAAGTGCAATTTTGAACAACAAAAAACAACCCAAAAAATTGAAACTAGACTTTGAATTAGGGTGGGTAATAGTATAATATTATACCATGAAGGCTTATACTGTGTCTATCAAAGCTGAGAGGATCATTTATACATCACATCCTGTCTACTCTTGTTCTTTACTTTGTGGAGTTTGTTCCTTTGCCAAATTACACTACTGTATTTGCTATTGTGCTTAATTCCTGTTTTAGAAATACAATATTCAACCAATTCTAAACAACAACCAGTGCCAAAGATTACTCATATAAACTGGAACAGGAAACTAAATCAAACCCGATAGGTTTGTCCTTAAAAACTCAATCTTTAAGGTACTGGTTTGATTTTATGTAATAAATAGGCCTTTAGCATTTTTTTAAACTGACTTTTCCCTTCTTGATGTTTGGTTGTAGTTTTCTGTTCATGCTTATTAAAGCCTTAATATAAACTGAGTGCTCCTCAAAAACAAGTCAAGCAAATAGATTTGGTAGCTTTTACGTAGTGTGCACTTTGCATGAGTGCTGTTGTTGCCTTTTGAATTAAAATTATTTTCCATGTTAGGGAAAAGCAGTCTGAGTGTACTTCAAGTTTTAAATATGATGACATACATGTTAAATATTTTACATACATAGCCGAAGTTGACACATTCAGACAAACTCAAAATCAATTCTGAACTGTAATCTCACCTAAATGTTTTGTCCCCCCAATGAGGCTTTTTTTTCATAGAAAAATAGTTTGTTTCTACTGTTTTGTAGAGCGCAAAAATTAAAAATCAATACAAAAATTACACAAGAAAATTAGGGCCACGGTGATTCTTTTTGTTGTGGTTTTTCCCAAAATTCTAACTTTAGAGTCAGAATTTTTTCTGAAAATCTAATGGTGTGTTCACACTAAACGCGTTTTGAGCATCAGGTTTACATGCAAAGTCTATGGTGGACGTGCGTCGGGGAGTTGGAAAATCTGAACTTTTGCAGCTCGACATGGAGCGTCAACCAAACAGAGAGACTCCTCTGTGTGACGTAGTGACACATTTTCCAACAGGACAGTTTCCTGAATGATGTCCACTAACTTCAGACAGACGGACAGGAACTCTTTAGCTGAAATCGAGTGCCTGTAGTCGGTGTCCTGACAGGAGGTATCGGCACTGATGCGGGTCAGCGGCTCATCAAACTGAGCTCGGCACATAAATAGTTCTGAAAGCGAGCCTCGTCAGCTCGCAGCTCCTGGGTGGTGAAATTCACCAAACTCAGAACGTCTCTGAATTATGTGGTAAATTAATTATGAATTAATAATCTGGTGAGTGTGACGTTCTCTTGATCTCAGTAGCAAAGCCACTTTATTTATTTCATTCGCCATTAAACAGAGACCGTCATAAGGAGGAGGGGGAAAGGCTCTCAACGCGCTTAACACGCCTCAAGAGCAAGTTTGACTCGTGTCTGAACTCAAACTGCACAATTTTGACGCTCAGAACGCGTTTTGTGTGAATGTACCATTAGAGATTTTTTCTTGTAAATTTCTGATTTTACATTGTCAAAATATTTAGTATAAATATAACATCATGGAATTTGAGTTTTTTTTTCTGCAAATTTACAACTTTTCTTCTTAAGAGAATTTTCTTTTTTTTTTTGTTAAAAATTTCTGAAATTCGCATAAAAATGTTGGAATTTTTTTTAGTAAATTTACGACATCTTGAAATAAGGGAATTTAAATAAAATATAAAATATAAATCTCAAAATATCCTAATTTTTTGGCTGTGATTACTACTTTTTCTTCCATCTGCAAAATGGCCCACATATGTTGTCACAGCCATCAGTGTAAAGCTAAAAGTGAAAAAAAAATTGTTTTCAAAAAGCTCCAGTTCACATTGTGTTGTATTTTGACATCTCAATGAAAATGTCTAAATACATCACATTTCCTGCAAATTGATTCCAACTTTTGCAATACGTTTCAGATGCCTTCTGCTTGAGAACAAAAAAAAAAGAAGCATTTAATGCACTCTGACAGGTTATGGTTTGTGTTGGTTTTGGCAGGTGTCAGTCACCATACAGACAGCAGGTGAGCACTGTAGGTCTGCCACTCACCACAGGCGTGCACACTAGCTGCGTTTCCATTGCAAATGTGCGCAAAACTTTGTCGATATTCTGTTAATGTCGAAAAATCACAGTTTCGCAACTGCGGTGTTTCCATTAAGTAGGAAATGCTATTAAAATCACACGTGAATATGTTTGTTCTCGCG
>JARVJO010000180.1:15357940-15371689 GCA_031762555.1 Cynodonichthys magdalenae | reverse complement strand
GTTGCGAAACTGTGTTTTTTCGACATTAACAGAATATCGACAAAGTTTTGCGCACATTTGCAATGGAAACACAGCTATAGTCAAGTTTTCTTGGCATAGCATCATTGCATCATCTTATGAATATTGTGTATATATTACTTCCAATTCTCAAATATTATAAAGTAATACACACAATGTAATTTTTTTATGTGCAAGACAATAAAAGTGACAGAAATCAACCGCATTAGGGGCGTCTTAAGTTGAGGATGTAGGGTCAATTTACAGGCCGATATTCATGCACAGAAGATCAATGTTGGCACTGACACTCAGACAGAAAGTGCAAAGGCTAATTTAGAAAAATCCTGCCTAAGACTTTAAATTGAAGTTTTACATATCGGACCGATACCGATATTCTAAAAAATGGCCAATACTAATATTAATGCTGATATATCCTTCATCCCTAGCAGAAACCCAGAAAGGACGGAAGTTCTATCCTTGAAGGAAACACAGTAAAACTGACAGCCTGGTTCAGAGTTTAAACTAAAAAGGTGTGTTTAAAGCTTTTGTAAATTTTAATTCCAAGTGATAAGAAGCCGGTTATAGTGGTATACAGTTAGTCCTCATGGTTTTACAGTTTGTATCCTGTCTCACCTGGACCTCTCTGGGTTGTTGTTACACGTCTGCTATTTTGACCACCTGCTGAGACCCTGTCTTGTGCACTACCCCAAGTCAGAACCAGTTGTCGTAGCACTAAGGCTGTGTCTCAATTCAGGGGCTTGCTCCTCATGAGTGCGCATTTGTCGGCCACATATGTCACTGCCCCGCGCCGAGTACTGTCCCAATTCGAAGGCTCCTCATCATGCGGCCGAGGAATGCGGCTGACAAACTCTCGAAATCCGAGGATGCATGAGAGTATCCTCATCGACCGAGGCTATCCCAGGATTCATTGCGCGGGGAGCAAAATAAACAGAGAAATGAAGACGGTGAAGTTTTTATTTTTTTAAACGAGTCGGTGTAGTTTGGAAATTCACCACGGACCAAGCAATTTGTTTTTAAAATTAAGTTTAGCAATTTAGCTGTTCAAATTTATGCTGCAATAAGATGTTAAATAAAAAAATGCAACTATAGTGCTGATACTGGAGCTAAACCCAATTTATTGATGCTTTTTTATTTACTTACGTGTAACGTTTTAACTGTGAAGTTATTCTTCCAGTAAAAAGACGTGTAAATACACGGAACAACGCATTTTGAGTCTGATATAAAACTGATCACTATGGTAACAGGGTAGCACGTGGTCATGCAAACTCACGTAAAGCAGACGTAAGGCGAAGGGTAGACCGTCTCATTTCACAGCAGATTTGAGCAGCCTACCCAGCCCAGCGAGGATGTGGCCCACCTGGCCCAGCTGGGCTACATGCTAATGAGGACTCAGCCCATGAATTGAGACACAGCCCAAGTGTCGAGCATTGTGTAATTGGTCAGAATTTTGTGGGTGTGTTTGTTTATGTGAAATGGCATTCCAACTGTTCCAGTAAAAATGATAAAGAAAGTCATATAGAACTTAAAGATATTAAAATAACTTGTTGAAGGAGAACTGCTGCATTGACTGGGAGGGAGCGCACCTTGGCCGAATAGGGATCCTGTACCGGCTGTTGTAAACAGTGGCCATCTCTTCTAGACAAATTTACATATGAGCACTTCTCCTCAGTTATACCAAATATATTTCTCCTTTAACTCCATCAACTGAAAAACATCCATTCTGACAATCATACTGTTTGTGCTGATTCTGATTGTGCAAGATGTGTGCTGCAGTAAGGGCAGGAATTATCAGGATTTATCCCCCATGGGTTCTTTGATCAGTGAGTAGTCAGTGGGGAAAAGACCATCTAAAATTACAACAATGAAATCTGCCATCTCACATCTTGTTAAAGTATAGCAGACTAACTTTTTTACCAGAGGCTTGGGGTGGGATGGATAAAGAACCCATAAAAGAGGGGCCTAATAAGTGGGCCAATTCTCTCCCCAAAAAAGACAATGAGCTTTAATCAAACCTTTGTGTTCCTTGGATGAAGGACACAAGGTTAGAAACACTCGGGAAATTTATGAATCTTAAACTTCTCAGGATTCACAAAGTGGTCCCCAAGAAATAAATTTCTTTCACTGCTTAGAGCCAGGAAGTGGTCTAAGTAGTGCAAAGAGGTCTCTTAATGCCACAGGCATCACACAGACCATTGCCATGGAGTCCCATCACCACTTTGTGGCGGTTGAGCAGGTTGTGCCCAGTTAGGACTCCAACCAGTGTATTTAAAGTTTTCCTTGTCAGGGTAATGAGAGCTTTCCCAAACCTAAGATTTGGGCCATTTATCAGTTCCTGTGCCTGTCTGCAGTCTGTCAGCTCCCTCCAGTGGATTGCCTGTAGGGCAGTCCTACAGACTGTTGTTGAGATAGTTACAACAGGCTCTGGTCCTTGGGAACTTAAGATTAAGGGGACAGCACTGCATCTTAGATGCTCCTAGGATAGCATTATTTTGGACAGAAATGTTGGAAGTTGTTCCTGTGATATGTTGGAGCTACAATGCTGGTTTAGTGATCCAATGACCACTGGTCCCATAACTACATAGCTACAGTCACCTCTGCAAACACCTGTAGTTTGTCAGCTAACAGAGTGTCTGGGTAATTAGTTATTCTCTGTTTGTCAGTCTAGACTGGGAAGTCTCACAGCATCGTAGCCATGTCTAAGACAAAACTAATTTATACAACTTTGTCACTTTCTAAAGATGTGGGGGCCTCAGATTGGAACCACTGCTTTATAGGCCTTCTTAAACTACTGTTTCTTAGGAAAGGTAAAAAAACACAGAGAAGTCAATATTTTATAATTTTATATGCATTTAAAAATGCATACATCTAAACAATACCTTTGGCTGCATTAATCTATATATTTCCCAAAAACATTCGTCAACAACGTTCAGGTTCAAAATGTAGAGTAATAACATAATTGTTAATAACATAATTGTACTTAATTTTTCAGCTTTGTGTCATAAAATCAAGTAGAAGGCAGAAAAACAAATATTTAGTTACAGTACAAACATATCCTCAAACCTCCAGGAGCCTGATTAAATGAATGAGGTACTTCACATATAGATGTCTGACCACAGAACTCCTCACACCAAAAACCTGTTAACTGAAAAAGTCACAAATATCCAACACGGCAAAAGGTTAAAGCAGAAGTGACTCTGCAGAGGAATGTGTCACCTTTCAATTCCAATTTTTTAACTAACTTTGTGTACTTGTTTTCTATCCAGCCTAAGTTACTGTACAACCACACTATCAGCCATGTAAAGCACATACGTACAGTATACATATACACCACCGGACTTAGAGATGAGAAATAGCTTTTTTCTCCAAGACATGTTTATCTAAAAGTTTCTCATGTAAGGCAAAGGCCTGGTCTCTGAGATCAGTTGGCTATGTTGTGGAAGAAATGCTTATTATGTGGTTGTCTGTGGGCCTTGTTTGTTGTGACCTTGAGGGTTTTTCCCTTGGCACAATGTGGTTTTACAAAACTAGAGGAGTGACCTCAGGAACCATACTAAGTTAAAAAAAATAAATAAATCTTACCCAACCACTGAAATTTTTCCCATTTCCCAGTTTAGCACCAGCTTTTCAATGTCCCAGAATTCTGACATACAACATGGTATTGCCTCTATATTTTAAAATATGTCGCAATTTACTGTTTTAATTGAAATTTTAAATCGTGATGGATTTGTATAAGTTTGAGTCTATAAAAAAAGTGTGGTAAAGTGTGGTTAAAATTGCTAAATCTTTAGATCAGTTTGTTAAATTTGATGTTTTATTATCTGTGTATGAACAGATTTTGCAGTTATGCTAAAAGAAATGCGATATTATCACAAATTTTTTAGGTTTTACTAATTAAGGCATGAGTAACTGTCTCAAACTGACAGGACCGAATGTTAGCTATCAGTTAATCAGGAAAAGTTGAAAAAGTTTATATTGACAACTGAGCTAATTTGACAAAAAGAAAAAAGCTGCTTGTTTGAGTGTCTGGACAAAAAAGTTAGAGTCTATAGGAGATCCAACTCAGGGTTTTTGTATTTTTTAAATGTTTGGCTGTAATGACAATACATATTCATATGCAATCATTTTATTTTATTTTGAAGTGTAAAAGTATATTCATGTATGTGTATACATTTGACTGCAGATCATTGTAAAGTTTTAGTATCTCACTTATTTTAATAATGAGAAATGTGGCTTGGCAGTATAAGCAATGGTACATTTTTGTGCAGCTTTTATAAAGCTTTAGTTATAAATTGCTATAAAGTTTAAGTGAGAAAATTTTAAAGCACTATTGTCTTTTTTATACAAGATCCATAATAGCGCGACCAATGTCAAACGTGTTGTATTGCTGTACAGTGGCTGTATTCAGATTCTCTAGGCCTCATGTAGACAATCATTATCAAACACTTCATTAAAGGAATCAGGTCAGACGTAGAGAGGATGAGATGCAGTCGCTGCATATTTATATTCTGCAGCCAGACTGTGTGCCAATGGGTGTTTATTTGTGGGCTTTGTCTCAGTTTGCATTTAGGTAACTGTTCAGACCAGCCATGGACAAATTATTTTCATCATTATTGTAAACAACTCTTTTTTCGGGATGAAAATGAAACAATACGTAAATAAAAACTAAAGCAAAACCACTAAAACTTTAAGACATGTAAAAGGTACTTACTGTAATGTCATGAATACTGGTAAAAAAAAGTAACAAAATTTTGTCTACCTACAGAAACATATAGAAACAAATCATACAGTTACAGGTTGAACAAACAGTATTTTTATTGATAGAACTGTTAAAGAAGAAATGTTGAATATTGTAAAAAAAATCTTGCAGTCAAAAAGTCAAGATTGGGTGGACACGGATATGGTGTTTGTAAAGAATATAAGGAATTATGTTATTGAGCCATTTACATATATATGTTATTTATCATTTTCAACTGGTATATTTCCAGACAACATGAAAATGAGGTTGATTTTAACTTCTGAAGTTTTCTTTTAACACATTCTGAGTTACCTGAGTAACTTAGTGTTAGTGTTAATTCACAGACTTAATTCCATCAGTGTTGTCTTAACTCTGGAGAGTTAAATAAGGTCCGCCCACTGTTAAGTAACATGTAAAAGTGTTATACAACACTTAACAGTGTTGTCATATAACACCATGTAACGTTGGTTCTGAAAAGTGTTGGGTACCTGGTACAATACATGTACTGTTTTAAAAGACATTCAAAAAGGGGGAACCAAGCATCTCTCATTTCTTTCATTATTAACCCTGGAAGAACATCGGGACTGGGAAACAACGGTACTGGGGAACATATGGACCCACTGTAACTACTGTAATTTAGCACTTATGCAAGACTTCTCATCGCAGGCATCATAAATCAGACGTGAAATCTTTGTTTTGTTTTTATCAACTCAGCATTCCTTCATCTTTCCTTCCTTTCCTAATGTAGAAGACAGAACAGCATCGTGTTTGAGCCACAGAAAGTGACAGTTAAAGATGGGCTCAGGAGGACACAAAAAAAAAACAGAATCAGGGAGGATTCACTGATTGTCTCCCAAAGGTCATGTCTCAGAACACAAAAACAAAATCCAACACACAGCTCTGAGGAAAAGTGCTGCATTAATGGATTTTACGGGAAACTCATCTTCCTATCAGTGAACCTGAACAGCAGTATATAGATCTGAACAAAACCTGTCTATGTGTAGATACCTTTATAGTCTACGTGAAGTATAACACATGTATGCAGTTCAGCTGGCTTGTGCACAAGTAACAATTGATGTGTTCTCAGTTAAATAAACCTAAACCAGAAAGACAGAGGCTCAATGAGCTGTTGTTCTGAAATCGTTCATTCTGCAGACAAGATGAATTTTTTAGCACAGTGACAAAACTACTTCCCAGTCACTATCATCCCAGATGGTGGGTGGATCAGTCACAATGACCATCAGTCACATTCGGACTGGCCTCTGCCAATTTATTACCAATCCAAATTTATCTGAACAACAAAATTAAACACAGATAAAATTATTGGATTCATTCATTGTGATTTTTTTCAAGTGAGAACATAAAAAAAAAATAAAAAAGTTTTCCCATTACATGGGTTAGGACTGCTCCTGCCCACCAAAGCCTTATGAGTTTAGATGAAAGAGCCAAGGCACTGAGGAGGAGCAGAAACTCCTCCCATCTCAAACTAATCTTTTAAAACAGCAGCTATGAAGCAAATGAGCAATTAAGAATTCAGACAGCAGAGACACCAACAAACCCAGCAATAAACAAACATTTAGCTCTTGGTTTCCACAAAAGTAAAACTGACAAAACAAGAACACAATCCAAAATTTGAAAAAAGAAGCGTATTTAAAGAAATTACAAAAAACAAAAAAGCAAAGATTTGCCTACCTTTTTCTGGTCCTCAAGCTTTTGACATGTTGACTTCTTGGCATGCCTGCTGGCCTCTGGTACATCCATCCCTGGTCCAAATGCAGGATAATTCCAGAATAAAAGCACGGGAATTATGCTGAATAAAATCCAGATGGCTACAGTTTGCCGGCGAGGGCCTGTGTCCAGCTCACCCCTTCACCTGGACACAGGCAATCCATTGTAGGAGCCGATTTGTAAGGAGAGAGTAAAATGTGCCCGTGATTTATTAACACCAGGCGGCCGTGTGGAGCTGGACAAAAAGGCCAAAACTACCAGAACAGTGCCATTATACCAGCTTGGTAAAGATAATTTTGAGGATGGTGTTCAGGCTTCAGGCTGTGAAGACAACAGGTTCAAGCTTCTTCCGTGACAGTGAAGTCTCTGGCACCAGCACACAGTGTTCTCTCCACATCTGTGGGGAATGAAGAAACATGAAGCATTATTATTCAGACGCACAAAAAAAAAATTAATAAAAAAACATTAAAACAGAGAAGCACAATTTTAGGTTCTCAATTAATGCGAAAGCGCTGCCTCTCGAAAAAGTCAATAATCCCGATGGTGCTGCACTGTAATAATGGCAAGAGTATCTGCATATCAAAGTGAATGTTGCCATGGAGCTCAGAGAGCGAAGAAGAAGAAGCTTCTACAACATGCTGGTTGTTTTACACTGACTGATTGTTTTTGATCGTTCCCCTTTCCTTCACAACTAGTTTCCAAGACAAAGAAACACTGGAAAATTTGAGTCATGCTCAGGTCGGGCAAACTTGCTCCCAGCTTTCCAAGCCTGGAAAGATAACCATAGTATTGGCAGATGGCTCCTCTATGGACTCCACAATGGACCAAGATGTCTATTTGCTCTAATCCATAACGGGAGTAAAACTATCTGACAGATTGAATCAAAAAATTTTATTCAAGTTTTTTTTAATTTTTATCACAACTGAAAGATTACCAGCCCTTCCTCTGTGAATGTAGCATCACTACAGTGTCTAACAAGACAGACTGTAGTGAAGAATCTGATGTTTCTTTAGATTATTTTGAGTCACAATCAGAGAGAGATGAAAATATCATCCAGGGAGTTCATCTTTTTAAAAAGTTCCTCTTTGTTATTTCTTTCAGTTTCACTTTGGCTTAATTAAAATAAGAAAATGCCATTAACAAAATGGGGAAAAGTATGTATATTATGCCATATTTCTTAAATATTAAGATATTTTCTTTCCATTTTTGTATTTGTAGGAGTAGGAAATATATCACAGGAACTTTAAAACCTTAAACCTGGATAGAGAATTACTTTTGTATCAGAAAGGTTTTAGGTTGAAACCATTTAGCAGCAATTTCCATTTTTTAGATTTAAATTGATACACTTAGTTTCCATGTAATTCAAACATTGTTTTTATTTTATACGTCGTTTTGCATTATTCTTTGAATTTGGCAGACAACTACTAACAAACTCAGGAAATGAACTCGGAACAGGACACAGGGAGGATGGGGACGGTGTAACCAGTACACATCGTGCTCCTCTACATGGAAGGACCAAACATGTAATGGGAAAAACTGATGATGATGAACTAAATGACAAACACCTGTGAGGAAGACTAGGATCAGGTGGGCAGGGCTGGAGCAGAGTTACAGAGGGAGAGAAACACTGAGGAGCTGAACACACAAGGATCATAAAACACAAAATGGATACATTATAAAAATTAAACTTCAACAAACAGGGAACAAACAGATCCTTACAGTATCAGGTTAAGAGCAAAACTGCAGGATTTGTCAACTAGCTTATTCACTATAAAAAACTAAATTTCCAAGTCACATTGTACCAAACATTTGAGAAACACAAAAAAGGGGCACATTTGTCTTGTACGGAGCATAGAACTGTCACATGATATAAAATAATTGAGCTGTATCTCAATTTAACCAAAAAAAACATCTCGTAAGAAAAGAAATGACGCAAAAATGTGAAAACTATCTCATAAAAACGAGATAATCATATTGTTATGACATGTTATGGTTTTATGGTGTGACATTGCCTTGATGGAATAAAGCGTGACAGAGAAAATTTATAAAGCGCCTCCATTTTCTCCAAGAAGAAATCTGCTGGAGGAATGTATTTCTAAACAGAAAAGGACAAACTAATTTAGCATTCAGATGCTTTTAATTCATAAACACTATTTAATGACTTACTTTGCATAAATTGGCTCTGCCGTCTTCTTTATTCCATCAAGGCAATGACACGTTCATTAAAGTGATGTACCATAAAGCCATAACACATTTTTTACATTTTTTGCAAAATAGTTTTCTCATTTTTACAACAAAATGCTCGTTCTTATGTGATAGTTTTTTTTGTCACAACAAGATACAGCTCAACAATAACTTTGCGTCATGTGACAGTTCTTGAGCCAAAAAAACGTTTAAAAAAGAAGGCAAAACAAAAATTCGAGTACAGTGAAACCCGACAGCGTCTTTTACAGATTGTTTCTTACAACCTAACTAGTTCTTTGCTGTAATACTTGTTATATCGTGGAAACCAGAAATACACAATGTTTTTTTTGCCTTTTAATACTTTTTTGTGAGTTTGAACGTAAATTCAGTTCCATGACACATGCACTATGTTCATGTTCTACTTGGAGTGCAGCATTTCCACCTTCTAGCAATTTACTGTACAGTACTGTGTGATGTGTAAATGGTAACGGTTTTGTTCTTGTGTGTTTTGGTTTGGTTCTAAACACATTAAAGCTTAGGTTAAACTTCAATACGATGTCAGACAGCGGTTGGTGATTGCGTCTTTTAGGACGTCTTTTAACTGACCGAGTACAAACGAGCTGAAAACGCGGCAGGATCTAAATAATCAATTCCTCCCTCTGCCCTCTAACAGTTCATATTTAAACAACAATAATGATGGCTGGATGTTGTGTTTTTTTTCACTCAATGATCAGTGTTGTGTCAGGTGAAGAGTCCGCGGAGAAAAAACTTTTCTTGTTTTATTTTTGTTAATGGTGGTGATGGAAAAACATCAACTGCATGCTCACGTTCAAAAGGATCAAACCAGCTGCTGTTCTAGCTCTTTTAACAACTGGCTCAAAAATCCTTTTAAACAAAATAACATGCAGTAGAAAGAGCTGCTTGGAGTCCAGCTCTGGATTAGGAATTGGACCGCTGAGGTGTTCCTCATGAACAAACACACCCACAAAGTTCTAACCAATCACATGCTCTGAGTCGCAATGTCCACATTGCAGAGTTCTGACTGGGAGTAATGTACACAACTGTCACCGGGGATAGCAGCAGGAGAGCAGACGGAAGTTATGCTATTTTTTGTCCCTCAGCAGAGGGAACAAGACGTGCGACTCTAAGTATAAACAAGCCATATGATGCCACCCAAACCTGCTGTAGGCCTTTTCTAGACCACATCCAGTATTTGCGTTTTTTATGATTTGCAGGTCTAAGAACATAACCTCCACAAAAACAGGGCTTTACTTTAGTTTTTCCTTAATGTGGAAACCAAGTCTGTTTGCACTAAATCCAACTTATCCAGCAGTTTGTCCAGGTTACATGTTGGAATACAAGCCTCAACCAAACATCTCTGTGCCTGTAAGGGATGTGACCTGTGTTCCCTTTCAGCTTCTTTCCTAACACCAGCCTGATGTAAACATGGTTTCTGAGCCGCTACACTCACCCTGCTACAGAGTGTCATGTCTCACTGCTACCCTGTCAGTTACTTTCAGGCAATCATGTCAAGTGTGGCCAACTTAGAACTGGTATTTAGGGGACATGATGAGTTCAACAAGGAAGCCTAACAAGACACCCAAAGGGTTATCTGTTAGCATTAAATAGTAAAAGCAGTCCTATAGGGAAGCATGTTATATTGCATTGTGCTGTAGCCATACACAGTGAATATAAGTTACTAATAAAGGAAGCTAAGCCAATTGTTTTAGCAGAAACACTAGAAATTTAATGTAGGCAATAAATCCCAGAAATGCTAAACTGGCTAAAAGCACAGCTGTATTGCTCCTGGAGTTCCTCATTTCCCTCAGCAGTTGGGAAAAGTGGGGAGGTGGGGATGGGCTTTTTAAACTCATGCATACTGCATGAGTGCTAATTTTTCACTTTTTTTTCTTCTTGAATATTACAAAAGAAACAATAGACTCTCATGGGAACAGCATGGCACACTTTCTGTTTACTGCACAAAGAAAGCTACCTGGTTGTGAGTGCCACATGGAACAAGATGACCTCCTATGTAGGCCAGAGTCAGAGACCATCCTCAAACTGCTTTTCCTGGAAAACACTGGGTAATCTTTATCAAAAAGAAAGGACAGATTTCACAATGAAAAATATTTTTTCAGTATGAGACTACAACATTTTATATCACAGAAATATGATGTTAAAACAACATATTATTGGTCTAATGGTCTAACTCTTAAAGTATCCTCCAGTACAATGGCTGCCATGGTGGGTACAGGGCTGGTCAAGGTGGGTACACTGTACAGGTTTTACTCACAGAGACATCAGATGGCAAAAATATGATTTTTAAGACAGTCTAAAGTGATTGGTAAAAGTGTTTTATTTGTCATCAATGCATGTTCCCATGCAGGGATGAAATGTGTGCTCTGCATTTGACCCATCACACATGAGAAACACCCAAGTGCAACAGATAGGGTTTAAATGTAACAATACTTGAAATAAAACATACTCAAGTAAAAGAAAAAACACAGATTGGATTAATTATTGTAAAAGTACAAAATATTACTTACCGTAATGTGAATAAATGTAATTGTTTATTTTGCAATGTAAATGTATCTCATGTTGTACACATGTTGTCCTGAAGATTCTCCACCAAGTAAAACTACAACTGCATGTATCAGTCAGACTAAACTCATGCGTTTTGTGTTTATTAAATGAATAACCACTCAATAAAAGTCTTTTTAACAGTTTACTATGCCTGTATATTGTTGCCAAGTGGTTGCTAAATCTATGTTCCGAAATATAAATACACCAACTCTGCACCACAGATTGTTGGTCTTTTATTCAAACACTAAGCAGCTCCAAAAATAACAGAAGCCATTGGAGTCCTCGCCGTCTGTCACCTCAATTAACCACATTACACCCTGTTTTACATTTTTTAAATTCCATGTTCTGAAGATGCATCCCCATGAGCTACAAGTGAAATTTTTCTTTGCTATTTCAAAAAACAAGAAAAGCTGCTGGCAGCAGAGTTTTTGTCAGTTCTTTTTCTTTAATAAAGTTTTTAGTTTATTTACTTGACTGTCTGCCTCATCTTGCCAAACCCCTACACCCACCTACTTTCCTTTGTACAAACTAATCTTTCTTTTAAATATGACATATCTAAGCTAAATGTTTTATACATATAAAGAAGTAATAAACAGCAGCAAGATAATAACTAAGTGTCCATTAAAGGTCCACATTGAGACAAACGAGACCAATCACACTCACACCTAGGAGTAATTTTATAGAATCAACCTAACAGTTGTGTTTTTGGTCTGAGGGAAGAAACCGGCGTACCTGGAGAAAACCCACACATGCATGGAGAGAACATGCAGACTCCACCCAGTAAGGTCACAGGCATTTAACCAGGTTCTGGTTAAATTGATAACCAACCTGCTAAATGTTAATTACCGGTTTGAGCTTCAGTGAGCGTGCTGGCATGATTGGAGGAGTGATGCAGGAGGGTCATGCAGTCACCATTGAGTTCTTGGTCATCTCCCTCTGGATGATTCATCCAAACATGCAAAATCAGCTCTTATTGTCATTCTCATTGCTTTATTTGTGACAGCTTTTTGGTCAAATGGTGGATATTGGAGTGTTGTCTCCAGCGGGAAGAAACCTTGTGCTGTGATGTGTACAGCACGCAACCACGTGACCGTGTGTCGACTGTTCGGCTTCAGATGGAGCATGCTGGGCCCTTAATGTAAGTCGTTCATACTGGCCAGGTGGCCAGCTCTGGGAAGAGTTTGGTGGTTCCAAACTGCTTCCATTTAATGATGTAGCCCACTCTGCTCACTGGAACCTTAAATGCTGTAAAGAAAAATCCGTACCCTTTCCCAGATCTTTACATACGAGAATTTGGAGTTCAAGACATGCACTGTCAACTATAGACAAGTGTGAGCCTTTCCAGGAGGACTCCAATCAAGTTGTATTAATGTCTGAAAGATAATCAATGGAAACAGGAGGGATCAAAAACTGTAAATACTTATATACATTAAATGCTGATTCTCATATAAATAGAAATATTGGATTTTTTTTGCATCTGAAATGAAAGTTAATTACCAACATTGAAGCCAAAGAAAAATTATTTTGATTTAAGTCTGGTGTTTACAGTAGAAGAAAAAAGCTTTGAGCTACAAAACACCATCTGAATTCATCATAAACAGAAAAAAATCTGGTTTCTTTGGCGAATAGCTTCCTATATTTATTGTTTAGAGGAATATCAGTGTGTGCTTCAATCCCAGTTGGTTGTAAAGAATCTCACTGGGAGCGAACATAAATATTTATGAGTACCAGCTGCAGCAGTTTCATCACAGTCTGGTGTGGAACGCCGGTAATCCCACCTTCAATCTCTCCAGCAAGAAGACATTTCCCCACCCTGTGGCCTTTTCACCGGCACTTTGTATTCAACGGGTGTCTGTAACTCTCCAAGTGGTCAATAAAGTTTGATTCATGAGGCCCCGGGCCATAACTACACACTGCTGCTTTAATTCGAGGAGATGTAAATGATAGCTATAGATCCAGACTGATTTCCTCGGGGAGAGCTGGAGGGTTTGGAGGAGCATGTGTCGTAAATTATCACCTCAGCAGATCGGAGGTCAAACATTAAGAACGCCCCACTATCACATTAAACTACAATAATGCCCTACTGGCATTCTTTAAGCACTTTTTTTCACCTATTTCGAATCACAGGAAATCATAACAGCTGATCAAATTGATTCCTATTAAACTAAAGTAACGAGTATTTAATTCATACAGTAAAATGTAACTTTGATTGATTTGTATTTTATTAGTGAAAGATGTGACACCAACATAAAGGATTTCTATAGTCAGACTGAAGCTTACAAATGCAGACCTTTGTTTAGACTGTGTAGACAAGGAGAAACAATGTTTTGCTGTTCTGTAAATGTATAAAACTGTATAAAAAAAATTGGTAAGCCTATGACTGTAGACAAATATATGCAGAGTAAGCTACACGCCTAGAGTCATTAGTTTGACTTACAAGAAAGAACATCTTAGGAATAAACTTTGCAGCCTTTCACTTCCTCTGGATGCATTAATCTGGC
>JARVJO010000180.1:15337759-15357840 GCA_031762555.1 Cynodonichthys magdalenae | reverse complement strand
GAGAAATTAAAGAACTTGTCAGGCGGTCAGTACGCTCGAGTATGAAGTCACAAACATCCGCGGACAATATGCGCGGAGTCCGCACGGCTCACGGACCGCACACAGTACGCTCGAGTATGTGGGAGCCTTTACGGTCAGCCAGGTCTACTTGTCTTTTCTGAATTGGACATGTGGGTTAAAGCAATTTTAACCCTGTGCTGATCTGCCAGACTTTAAGGGCCCGTCACAAGAGCTGTGGACTTCTCACAGGAGAGGATACAACAAGCCCCTTTTCCGCACCAACAATGGAGAACTTAATCGACTGAAGGTTGTCTATAGATCATTTATAATAATTCATCCAGTTGTTCTACACATATAGTCCAAACTCACCCACTTACAACATATAGTGGTGTTGCAATGCATGACACAGCTCATTTTATTTCATTTGCCTGCTAAATAAACAAATCATCTTTATTTAATAGGGTCAGACTGTACGTGTATTAGCAACCTGCAAACCAGCCCTCAGGCTTGAGCTGTTGATAGTAGGAGGAGAAATCCATCGTCCTCAGGACGCTAATTCCATCACGCGCCCCTGACCTCAACCTGAGTGTGTGCTCATTGGTGTCATGAAGATGGATCTAGATAAAATGAGATGTAACGGCACAACAGGGAGAATTGGGAGGAACAAGGGGGAGGGGGAGGAGGGGGGAGGGGATGTCGAAGTGGTTTGAGCTTCGCTGTCAATCTCCCTCGCCTGGTAAGCTGCTCATGTTTGCTCATTATCAGGGTGACTGGCTTTCATGGTGTTAGCCGTCTCTACATGATATGGTTATTAATCTGCTTGGTTAAAGTGAACTTCCACCTGTCTACAGCCACTCTTCATTACATTATCAGAGCAGTCGGGAATGCTCCTCAGAATTAGAAAATCTTTTATTTAGGCTGGCAATTGAAAATATAAAATTGAATGTATTTTCTAGCCCTGATTTATCTCTATGATGCAACAGACATCAATTCATCCAACTAAAATGTTCAGACAGGATGTTCAGTTTGAGTTTCCCCTTAAAAGTCATTCTAGATAGTAATATTTGTTGCCATAAAACATATTATGAAAACATAAAGCATTTAAATGGTGGTTAATTAACAATACCATAGGTTAGACACGTCCCAGATATGTTGTCTTTCCAAAAGGATAAATGGAAAACAGCTGTGACTTTTATCCAGCTCTCCACAATCTGCAGCACCAGCACCCAAGGCCTTTCAGTGATGGCTGATAACATGAAGAGCTCAGTCACTAAAAAAATATAATGTGTACTTTCTACTGTTATCTCCTCAAGAGTTCCAAATGGTGGGGGTCTAAAGTTTAGAAAACTAAATGACATAGATTTGTTCTCCTAAAGATACTCTCATTTGGTGGCATCTGTTCTATCTGTACAGTCTGTTGGCAATGTAAACATGGTGCCTGCGGGAGAATTAAACCTGTGTTCAGCAGCTTTTCCAGCCAGATGAGCGCTAATGGCAAACTGTAAAGATGTCGATACCCATTGTTTTCCAGGCAATATACTTTACTTTATGTATCTATATATACAGTACATTGGTATGGTAAGTTGCCTGTAGTTCTATGGGGCCTGTAGGGTACAGTATGTGAAAATGGCAAACTGGCAAAATACACCATGGATTAGGACAATGATTTTTTTTGTATAGCTTTATTTAGTTAATGATTTTTATTAGATTTCAGTTTATACAGTTTTATATGTCTTGAATGAGCCACAAAGTTGGCCTGTAAAACATTTTAAAATATAACATTTTCCAGACTACTTTACAGTTCTTATGTTGGCCCAATAGGGACTCCTAAGAATAAAAATAAGTACTCCATTAAAGTATACCTCTGCTCATGCACAAGTGACACGTCTATGCTAATTGTTACTCGAGTGTTGGTAAATGGCACTATCAAGAATTATTTATTTATTTATTTTGGTGGTCCGGGGTGGCACCAAAGCCTGTACAAAAGCCTGAACAGAATTTCAGATTTATTAGGACATTGTCAAATAGAGTTTTTTTTGACAAATTTGTCAAATAACTGGGATTCTAACGCCTGCATTGCTGTATTTATATATCAGTGCAGGAGTTAAAGAATCCCAGTCTGATATACATTGTTTACACTAGTTTTTTTTACACTTAATATCACTCATTAAAAAAAACTCTGTCACTGAACCTATTGAAGTCTATACCCTCCAAAGTTTATATTTATAAAAATATTACATGCATGGTAATGTTGAAGAAATGGGTTGTCCTTATTCAGAAGCCCTAAATTTTATTTTGGATTTTAAATTTTAAATAAAATATATATTTATATTTTAAACTCTTATTGCTCAAAAAATATTTGCTTTTATCCTCATATTACTGATTCTAACAAGATAGAGAAAATTGAAAATGCACAACAAACAAAAGCTTGGGAATCAAGAGGTATCTTCATTATGACTTTTTATTTACATGTATTACTTTATATACAAATAGCAGATCATGTGAAGTAAAAAATATCCCATAGGAAGTAAAATGGCACAAGACCAAGAGGTAAAACATTTAGGATGGACGCTATCAGTTTTAACAGCACGACTATTGATCAGCAATGAAATTTTCCTGAAATGAATGTAGAATTGTGTATATCATCAGCTGCTATTCCTTTTTCCTCTGGCAAAACAAAAGAAGCACAAAAAGAGAATGTTCTGATTTTTTTAAGTAAAAAAAATAAATAAATAAAAATAGGAGCTTATTTTTAATTCAAGTCAAAATCTGAAGCATTTTATTTTCCAGAAGTAGTTCTGTAGTCTGATGTGGTGACGGCTTTACACAGCGCTGCCACAAGGCAGTTCAAGTAAAAGAAATCATTACAGAAAGTGTTCCTTTGTAATTTATATTTAAAAAAGGGTTTATTGCTAAAGATTATATAATTCAACCCTGTTCCAGTATTGTAGCGTTAAAGGAACACAGGCATTAAATTCACTACCAACCCTTAAATCCTTTAGTTTTCCTTTAGGACAGTTTAAAGTTGCTCATTAAAAAGCATTTACCTGCTCAGTCTGTTCCTTCATAAACATGAACATAAAAAACCCCAACTACATTCAGAGCCAGAAGAAAATAAAAAGTGATCTGTGGCTAATGTCATTAAACATCCTCCAGGAAAGATTTTATGTTACCCTACATCTTATGAGAACACCTGAACTCATCTAATTTGATGATGCTTTGGAGATAATTCAAGATGGCCAAAGAAAAAATTACTTGAACAACATATAAATTAGTCTTTTTACATAAAGTATTATGCATCAAGGATCAGCGTTTCTGTAGTTTTTCCATCAAATCTGCTCTATCTGAGCATCAGATCCACAAAGCAAATAATTATATGGTATTATGACAATTAGTTTGGTCAAGAGTCGTTGACATTCATCCTAAACACATACTTTGAGTGCTAACTGATAATGTATGTATTACATTCAGAACAAAATCCAACATTACCCCGGCTCAAAAGGAAAGATGACTGACCCAAAACAGGTTCAGTTTGAAAAAGAATTATGTACATTCACACGTATGGTAGAAGGGACATTGCATTATATAAGGCCCAGTGGAAAAATAGCTGAAATATCCAAACCAATATACAACATAAAAGGGTCCCATATATTATGAAATACATTTTTTCTGTTGTGTAGTTTACTTGTTAAAAAGTCTAACAACACTGTTCAAGGTCAGTCCACTGCCATTGTGTTTTAGATGGGGCTCTGTCTGTTATCCAGTTCAAAGGGACACATTTCCTGGCACAGGATGTAAGCATCATGTATAGTTGTTTTTCACAGTTTTTCTTGAGATTATTTGTCACTCCCAGTAACATACACCTTGGATTACATTCAGTAATGGTGGAAAAGATCTTGTCCAGTTCTTAATTTATACTAAATCAACAACAGGTTACCCACCTCTGTTTTACACTTGGGGCAGAGCGGAGAAAGGTCTAAAGTAAATCAGTGACATTGAGAGGGCGATATACTGTTCTTTCCAAAAGTATTGGAACAGCAAGTCAAATTAAGACATGAAAGGCCGAAAGAAGTCATGCCTGTGGATATCATTATTAGTAATCAACTGATCAAAAGACATCAGGTTTGGTCCGTCAATTAAGCCAGAAAGAGTAGAAATATCTTTTGTTGTCGTCACTCGAAAACCAGAATCAGAAGTCCCAGGTGGAAAAAGAGGATTATATAATAATAATGGAGTGAAAAGCGATGTTAAGTGAGACCTGCCTTCAAGCTTTTGAAATATTTGCCAAGCTTTAACAGTAGATAAAGTGAGAGGATCACTACAAGACATTTTTAGGATTTTAAGTTTGCTAAAGAATAGTACGTTTTCCAAAGGGATGTTGGACATGGGACTCTATATCAAGCCAGAGAGAAACAGGTTTCGGTACCCAATCAGCAGCTACCCTCATAACCGTCTAGCACCAACAACCATGCCACATTCAATGTCACTTAAGTCACCTTTCTTCCCCATTCTGATGCTCAGTTTGAACTGCAGCAGATCATCTTGGCCATGTCTACGTGCCTAAATGCATTGAGTTGCTGCCATGTGATTGGCTGATTTGACATTTGCGTTAATGAGCAGTTGGACAGGTGTACCTAATGAAGTGGCCAGTGAGTGTATATACAAGTAGCATATTTAGATGTATTTATTTATTTTTTGCTTTTGTTGTGCTGTTGTATAGCAGATATCAGAGTTTGTCTTCTGTACAATTACTGTCAGTTTGCATGTGTACTCTTCAGGGATTTTTAACCTCATAAGCTGTGCCAAGTTTCTGATTCCCAGGATACAGAGTGACTCACATGTCATACATCACAACAGTTGTCAAACCCCTGCTTGGCTCTTAAGTGCTTTTAAAGCTGCGTCTCGCTGGCATTGCCATCATTATTGACAGAGCCTAAACATCTTCCATAGACTCGACAGGCTTGTTTTCTCCCTGATCCTCCTTGGGTTGTTTTGTCTCAGGGTAAAAGCAACTTTAAAGTGGATGTGCGTGCTGGCAGGACCATACAACACATTTTGAAGAGTTTGTCTCCGTGACGTGTTTAAACTTGGGCCTGGTCTGTTGGGAATTACTGGATTGGAAACAGATAAAAATAAAGTTAGGTGTTAGGATTGAAACAATAGTTTTTACTGGAATCTTGGTGGCTAAAAGGGTATAACCCTCACAGGTAATTCATTTTTTGAGAAAGGAAGAGATGTAGGACTCTGAGCCTTTGTGGGAAATATGAGGAATGGGATCAATTTTACTGCCAAGAGAGTTGACTCAGAGTTTATTGCTCCGTTTCACAAACTTTCCAGAGAACCGCTTTTGTGTCGGCATCAGATTTAATGTTTCGTTGCATTGGGTATATGTTTGGTCACATGTATTACAATTCTGATGGGATTTCTTTTTTTCTTTATTTTCCCAAGAGAGAAGCACTTGCAGAAAATATCAGAGTAAATGAAAGCTTGTGTGTCTGAACAAAACACTGTGGTTCTGCAGCAGAAGATAACTTTATCTCTTCTTGTAAGGGAATTGAAACTGCTGGCCCCTTCGCTATCTGTTCATCACATCCCAACTGGGACATTTTGCACTGAGCATTTAAAAATAAAACTGGGACTGAAGTGAGACGACGATCATTGTCTGTTTGTGTTTTAGTTACTCTCCTGGTTAAAGATCAACCAATTCTATTTGGGTTTTTCTTGGTTTTTTGTTTGGTTGTTTGTTCTTAACACTACAACCTGTAATAAATGTTTCTACTTAAATCTAGGATTTAGATATATCATTGTATCATGTAGATTAAACTGTTGTAGTAAGTTTGAGTTACATCAAAGTTTCATTGCACTGATTTGTTGAGGACCAAATTGCCTTGACGTTATAATCAATGAAATTTAATCGTTGACATCGGGATTGTGAAGATCAACTCTTTTGTACTCTTGTGCTTTTTTTGTTTTAGATGTATTATTGTATGCAAGCTTGTTTCTAAGGCCATTTGCTCAAAAGTAAAGCAGATAAACTGAAAATATTAGGTAATATGCTGGCTGTGTCCAAATTCAGAGGCTTGGTCTTCCAAAGGCCAAATTTGTTGGCCGCTTTCGTTACAGTGCCACATCGGAGGCTGTCAGAATTCAAAGACTCCTCCAATGTGGCCGACAAATGCATTCTTATTTTGCACCGATTGGAAAGATGGGTCTGATGGATCCTTCTTGGCCCATCCAATCCTATAATGCGTTGTGGGTCGACCAGAGATTTTTTTTTAATGGCGGACAAAGTGAGAGAAAGGAGTACAGTTTTAAATAAAATTCTGGCAGTATGGAAATGAAGCTTTATGCAGTTGTGTTATTAATGCTTCTGTAATTTGTATAGATGTGTTTTTTTTTTTATTTATTCTTGTCAGAAATTAAACAAGCTGGTATAGCGAAATAAACGTGCATGTACGGCGAGACCCTTAGTTCATCATATATTGCCTTTAAGCAAATTTTTTTTTTGTGATATTAATAATGCTAATATATTGATTTATTTTTTTTTCGATCTAATTTTGCTTCTGTTTTGCATTGTCAGTTCATCATGGTTGCTAGGCGACAGGACGTATGTCGGGGTAAGGACGGGACCATCCAAATTCACAGCTACATCTTCGTGTAAGATGATCTTAGTTAAACCTAACTTTACTTTTTTCTATCTAATTTAAACAGCAATAACTCAACCATTTTAGGACATATTGGGCTGAAAATTGATTCCCATTCCATCTTGAATCCAAATCAAAAATCCAAGATGGCTGCCATAGCTAAAATGTAAATTTGACAGTAACTTAGTGGCTTTTAGACATACGTACTGAGCCCGAGTTTGGGGTGGTGGTAGGTCTGTGTACATTTTGGTCATTTTAGAGTTATTCTATTTTCACTTTAAACTCCAAAAAATGGGAAAATGTCTATCTAGTTAAATAATTTTCTAATAACAGGTGACTCCCTGTAAATAAATAAATACTAAAAAACGCTAGCTAACTACTTTTGCATTTCTTTAACTATCTGCAGACTATATTTTTTATTATTATAAATATTCTAGCTAATTTCTTTTTAAAAACTTTTTATTTAATGCCACCTTAAATGGTCTAACAGGATGAATAAACATGTACTTTATAACCAGGCAACCACAGTTAATAAACGCTAACTGACTAGTTTTACATTTCTTTTAAATACATTTTTAAAAGACATTGTCTTTTAAAAATGTATAAAAAAGTATATTTAGGTCGCAAAGCATGCTGGGTAAATGATGACGTTCACTAGACTCTCAGCTGATCTGGGTTTTTTTTTCCCTTCAGTGGGAGGCTGCAAGCAAGCTCTATCCATCCTAAAGGTTATTCTTGGACTGTATCAGATGATCAACCCTTTTACATGAAACCAGGGTGCATTGACAAAGAGGAGAACGTAGAAATGACTCAGCCTGAAGCTGAAAATGTGGATGGAGGACATATTAGCCTGTTAGCTTTCCCATTAGCACCCGACATAATACGTATGGCATTATAGCGTTAGCTGTGTGTGAACTAACACCACATATTTAAAAGTAATATATACAGTATATGGCGTTAGTTCTAATGCCGTAACCTTTGCTTTTCACCAGTCCCTCACAAATTTCTCATTCACTCCAAATCTGCTGCTCATTTCATGAAGTGCTAGGCTACAAAAACAACATAAACCTCGGTTATCACCCTAGAGCGCCCCCTCATGGCTGCAGACTAATGTTTACTTCTTGATTCATGTCAGTCAGTATGAACCAACATTTAACTCATTAGTCAAAAAACGTGTCATAATGAAGGAAAAAAAAAATGTATAAGTCGCTCCAGACTTGCCAAACTATAAAAAAGTGTGACTTGTGTATTAGATTGGGCGCTAATGCAAAATTTCTGAAAGTTAAAATAAACACCACATGGCAAGCCTCTTCATAATTACTCCTGGAACTATTCTAGCTAAATGGTTAATATTTATCTAAATATTAGGAAACAAGAAAACTAGAAAATCTAGGGATCTATTCAAAGCAAGTTTGATAGTCTTATTCAACCAAATTAAGCAGTCACTGTTAAAATCTTCACTCCTATCATATGTTTGTGGTGTGACGGGTGAACTCTGTAAAAATGGTCATACTCCCCCTATTTCTATATCTTTTTCAAACTCTACCCAATTTATTGGTTCCTTTTTTCAACAGCTGGATTCTGTCATATCTTCGTACATCTGGCAGGGGAAACAACCTTGCTTAAATAAAAATGGATCTCTAAAAGACAAAATTGCAGATGGGCTAGCTTTGCCAAACTTTTGTTTTTATGGGCGTCTAACATAAGAAATTTTATACATTGGTCCTTTTATTAAAATCACCCTAACTGTCTTGATTGGGTTACGTTAGAGCTTTGCTCACGAATAATCTTTCTCCCATTGCTTTTGGTGGCTTTGCCAATACATTCTATTGGATCATTTAGAAACCCTGTGGTTAAGCATTCATTAAAAATAAGGGCTCAGTTTAGGAGACAGTTTGGCCTCTGCAGCTTTTCTACTTGGAGTCCTATACTTACAAATCATCCTTTTAGGCCATCTATTATACAGTAGATCCAGGTTTTCCACGATGGCAACACTGTGGTATCTTACATTTGATCTGCTTATAGAGGACACAATGGCATCATTTGCACAGATAAAAGAAGAAATTGGCATTTTTAGTTCAGATTTTTTCCACATTTTGCAAGAAAGGCATTTTATCGCACAACTGCCTATATTTACTACAACTGCAGAGATAAAACACAGGCTAAAATTATGTCACTAAATCTGAAACTGATCAACTCGTCCTCACTTTGTTCTCAACATCAGTTAATCCAGTTTAAGGTGGTTCACCGGATTCATATCTCTACGGCTAAGCTGTCTTCCATGTACCCTACTTAGTCCACTCTGTATCGGATGTAACCTTACTTAGTCCTCTCTTTATCTTATGTTTTTCTTATGCCCTCTTTTGTGAAAGAGGCCTCTCCTCCCTCTCAATTACAGCGGATACAAGATATTATAGGTTGTCTTAAAATTGAAAAACTTAGGCTTTCACTTAGTTCGTCTGATATGTTTGAAAACTCTTGGGGTCCTTTCTTGGGAGCATTTCCAGCTGTTGGTTGAATGGGGAACTGATATAACTTTGGTAGTGACGGGGGTTATTTTATTTAACTTTATCCTCTTTTTTTGTATATCTTATTGCTTTTCTTGTAGGACTAAAATTGTCTTGTAGTAGTTTTTTTCTCTTTTTTGTATTTAGTTTTCGTTCTGTCTGTTAATGCGCAAAAAGTCAAAACTATATGTAAAATTCAATAAAAAATATTTTGAATATTTGAGAATTTGTAAACTAAAAGAACTTTTAATGTACATTTTTCACTTTTCTCTTCCCATCACGTTATTGCTCGTATCTCCACATGCTGCCACTGCACTTCTTTGTTCCTCTTCCTTTGGGTGTGTGCCTCTTTCAGTGTGTGTGTGTGTGTGTGTGTGTGTGTGTGGGTGTATGCAAAAGCACACCAAGAAAGCATTTTAAGGATGGGTCGTATCTCTCAGTCTGCTCCCCCACCCCAGCATCCCTTTTGCAACAGGAGCACGGTGTGCGTCAGGAGCCGTGTTTGATGTTGTTGAGCGCAAGCTTGTAATGCACGTGTACATGTGTGTGTGTGTTTTTGTATGCGGCGCGCAAATGAGGAGAGAAAGGAGTGTGTGAGTTTATCTGATTGTGATGTGAGAGAGAGTATAAATGGGGGGACAGTAGCATTTGCACATGTGCAGGTTTGTTGCATGCCTCTGTAGGTATGTGAAGTGTTCACACACACACACACACACACCCACACACACACACGACTCCTGGGACTCCCGTGTTCATTATTCTTCCTAAAAGAACCATTAAAATTTCATCAGTGCAATGCAATCTGTAGCCGGGCAGGAGGTAGGAGTGTGCAGGAGGAGAGGGAGACACTCAGTGTGATGGGGAGGGCGACGCATCCTCCGCTCATTCACCGCTGCCTGCCTTCATGTTTCTCTCTCCTCCCTCCACCGCCTTTTTTTCTTCTTCTTCTTCTCCGGTGGTTCTGATTCCCTCGCCGCGAGCCCGTCAAAGCGCAGATTATGGCTCCCCTCGTGATGTGAGCCAGCAGCATCCTTCCCCTCCCTCTTTTTTTCTTTCTTTCCTGACGCTCATCCTGCCTCAGTCCCACTCCTGCCGCTCCTTTCTCCGACATCATTGGACGAGGTTTTTTTTTTTCCTCGAGCCCCGGGATGAAGCGGGAGTAACATCCAGGGAGGAAAGAGTCAACAAGGTGGCTCTTTTTTCTTCTTCCTGTAAGGGTGAACAGGTGATGTAAAAACGCACGGAGCTGCATCCTGACTGGAATAATGTTTTGAGTAAATTTTCCTCTTTTATGGAACTTAAAGGTGAGATTTTTTTGTTGTTAATCTCAACTCCCTTGTTGTCAAACCTAAAAAACTGTGTCTTGTTTCAACTTAAAACAAAACTTTTCTGCTGTACAACAGTTTTAACTTGAACAATTTTCTTTAAGAACTTCCTTTTTGAAAAGATCAAAGCTTGTCGTTGCTCTTTTTCCAGCTTTAAGCAAACAGATATTAACAGAAGAGCTTTAAAGACAGCTGGAAGTGAGCACACTCTCATCCACCATCCTCCCATATGTCGCTTTGTTTTGCCAACATGCACTCTAGCAGGTAGATCTGATGATGCTAATTGTGTCCTAATTGGGTTTTCCTGTCAGCAGAGGTAGTATTTGGTTTCTTGGAGACTTTTATGGTGTGTGTTGAAGCACAGTGCCGTGTGAGAGTTACAGCTTTTATGTATGGGTGTGCAAAAATGTGTGTTAGTTGCAAGTCCATCTGTGGAGGTCTGGTGTGATGGATGGTGACTGACAGAGGGTGTGAGGTGTGCATGGAGGAGGAGGAGGATGAAGATGGGGAGGGTGTGTGTGTGAGTGAGAGAGAGAATCTAGGTGGAGGAGCAGTACATCACCGGCTGCCTAATGGAATGCTGGGGACTTGAAGGGTCCTCTCTTGCTCCTCCTCCATCACCACACCTCACCCCTTCCTCCACTCTCTGGGTGGAGTGTTTGCTGAAACACAAAAGCACCAAACGGCTCCAGTATCTTTGCAGAAGGAGTTTTAGTACATTTCCAGTTGAGCAAAAACTCTTGAAGAATGTGGTTTGATTGGATCATTTTTAATCTTTTAAAACTAACATTGTCCAGTAGGCGTTTTTTTTTTTTTTTTCTTGTTTGCCTTGCTTTCTTGGAAAAACTTCACCAGAGAGGCTTCTAATTTTTGTGTTAAAAATATTTTCCCAAATCATGTTGGGTTATCATCCTGATGATGGCACATCAGGGTCCTGGGAGCAGATCTACAACCCCAATTCTACTGAAGTTTGTGTAAAGCATAAACAAAAACAGAATAGGATGACTGAATCCTTTTCAACCTATATTCAATTGAATACACTACAAAGACAAAATATTTCATGTTCAAATAAATACACTTTGTTTTTTGTGCAAATATTCACTCATTTTGAATTGGATGCTGCAACACGTTCCGAAAAAAGTTGGAACAGGGGCAACAAAAAACTGGGAAAGTTGAGAAGTGCTCAAAAAAAAAAAAGACACCTGTTTGGAGCATTCCACAGGTGAACAGGTTCACTGGAAATAGGTGAATGTCATGACTAAAGGGAGCATCCTCGAAAGGCTCAGTTGCACACAAGCAAGAATGAGGCGAGGTTCACCGTTTTGTAAAAACTACATGAGCAGATAGTCCAGCAGTTGGAAAACAACATTTCTCAACGTAAATTGCAAGGATTTTAGGGATTTCATTATCTACAGTCCATAATATCATCAAAAGATTCAGAGATTCTGGACAAATATCTGCAAGTAAGCAGCAAGGCTGAAAACCAACACTGAATCCCTGTGACCTTTAATCCCTCAGGCAGCACTGCAATAAAACCCCAATCTGTAATTAGCACAGAAAACCATTGTCAGTGAATACAGTTCATCTCTACATCTACAAGTTAAACCTCTATCATGCAAAGCCAAAGCCACATATCAACAACATCCAGAAATGGCTTCTCTGGACCTGAACTCATCTGAGATGGACTGACTCAAAGTGGAAATGTGTTCTGTGGTCTGACGAGTCCACATTTACAATTGTTTTTAGAAATTATGGACGTGATGTTCTCCGGGCTAAAGAGGAAAAGGACTGGATTTTTTTCAAAGCAAAGTTCAAAAGCCAGCCTCTCTGATGGTATGGGGGTGTATTAGTGCCATGGCATGTGTAACTGTCACATCTGTGAAGGCACCATTAATGCTGAAAGCTACATCCTGGTTTTAGGGCAACATATGCTGCCATCCAAGCCATGTTTTGTCAGGGATGTCCTGCTGATTTTGAAGGCACATTCTGCACGTGTTCCAACAGCGTGGCTTCGTAGTAAAAGAGTGCAGGAGTAGACTGGCCTGCTGGAGTCCAGACCTGTCTCCCATTGAAAATGTGTGGAGCATTATGAAGTACAAAACACAACAACAGAGACCCCGGACTAAGCAACTTGAATGAAAAATCGATTTAGAATGAAATGGTGGCCCCAAAAATCAGAATCAAGTTAAATCATGAGATAGTAAAAGATTCCCAACAACAAATATGCTCCTGTTCAAGCTTTTTTGGAACTTGTTGCAAGCATCAAATTCAAAATGAGTAATTATTTGAAAAAAAAAAAAGACATTAAATGTATTGTTTTTGAGACTGTCTCTACATACAGTTCAGGGATATAAAAATTGTTGAGCAGTCAGCTGCGCCTTTTGCAGGCACTGAAAACAGCAGATAAACTACATAGATAGGTACTAAGAGCATAGAAATATTGCAATTGGCCTCAAACTAAAGGAGGTTTTAGAAATTGTTGCAATTCATTCACTTTCTAATTATTAAAATGGATTGTAAGACTAGATCAAATGGCTCCACCTTCTCTCACTGAAGTTGAAAATAGCAGGACCAGGGGCCTCATGTACAAACACTTGCGTGGATTTCTTACTAGAACTTGGCGTAAGTTCAAATCCAGAAAACAGCGTACGCACAAAAAAATTCAGGTGTATCAAACTGTGCGTACGACCGAATCCACGCACATTTCTTTTGTACATCACAATCAACGTGGATCTGAGCGCATGTGAGACACCTCCCCAGACACGCCTTCATTTACCTGTTAAACAGATGCAAATTACTTCCTGCACGTGTGATGGACATGTTTGTGTGATCCCTGCACGATCAGAAATGATTTCTAGATTCAGGAAAACAATGAATTAAATATAATGTGAGAGAAAATAAATTCTTGAGTAAACATGGAAGTAAAATATGTTTGTCAAGCGCAAAGAACGAGAGATTTTGTGTCTGTGTCTCTGTGTGTGTGTGTGTCTCCGCGTCACAGCACTGTGATGTGCACAGCCCTCCACTCTGGAAATATTAACTTTGAGCACGGGTTTAATAACATAATTACTGTAAACACAGAGAAACACAGAGGAACTCAGATGTTTGGTAGAACATAGATCTTTGTTTATTTAATAGTTGATATGAAGAAACGAGTCTCTGTTCCTCAGTGGAGAGTTACGTCTCATCATGTTGGAGATTTAAATTTTAGAATCATATGGATGAGGCTGTTCCACTGTGCATGACACGGCTCAGGGTGGACTAGACCGGCACAATACACCCTGAGCCAACTCATGGGTGGACAGACTGGATCGGCACAGTCCCGATCAGTGTCTTTCCTGTAGAGAAGGAGTTACAGGTACTGGGGAACATAAGGATGACCCCTTAATAATAATGCACATGGCAACATTTCCTCCCTCCCTTGTATGTGTGTACAGAAAAACAAGTGTGTGAACCTGGAAATACCTGGAAGTACGTGAATCCATCTAGAGCTGCAGGTTTTATTGGGTTTTATTCATCTGTCTCTTCTTTGTTGTTCCCAGTGACACACCTCTGTAATGATAGCAGCGTTTGATAAGCCTTACCCTCCTCTGCTTGTGTAGCAACCACTTTCCTTGAAACTGCTGATGAGCTGTCACCTCCCTCCACCCTAGTGTGAATTTAAAAAGAGCATGCATTCGGGAATCAGTGATTGTAACACTGCTACGTGCATGTTTTGTGTGGCTAAAGGGACCTCAGTGTGTTTTTAAAGGCCTCTGGAGGTTCAGTATCTTGCACGTTTGGGGGAGGGGAACAAGTACAAGTTTCTTTGAATCCATGTCGTCTTGTTAAATGCATGTGTTTGTGTGTTTCAAAAGCTTGGAATGTAGAACAAGATGATACAGAATGGCAAAAAGTACTTGGACTTGGGGGTATCTAAGTAAAGAAATGTATATAAAAACTGAAGCGATTTGATTTTGCTTCATATTTTCATACAACCTGTTTTATTGAGCAGGTTAAAGCTCTATTTTTTTGACGTAACATTGGTGAGATGGTCTTTAAAAAGAAGAGAAATTGAGCCTCGTCTCGCTGCCTGCCGTATATCACCAAGGCAATTACAACCTTCACGGATCTATTGGTAATAAAAGAGAGGTTTATGAAGCGTGAGCCTGCCAGACTGGGGGGAAACGCGAACTGAGAAGTGGCGTTTGGTGTGGAGGGGGTGTTCAGTTGTTAGATTTGTGACATATTTTACTCTGCTGTGCTGTGACACGTCTTGTTTTGAACCCTTAACCTCTGTTTGGTTTGATATGTGTGCGGTAGCAGCCTCACATGGAAAATTAGCCGGCAGATTTTTTTCTGTAAGAAGTCCGCTCGTGTGTAATTGAGATTTCAAAGTTCTGATATCATCTCCCCTTTTCTTTTTCATGCTTAGCTTTAAAATTCCTATTAAGAAAAGATTACTCCACCCCCTTCCCAGCTTCTTTCCCCCCCAATCCTTCCTCCTCCAGTGATCCACCACAGCCATAATGAGATTTGATGGTAATCCCGACACAATATCACAAGATTACAGTGAATGCTCTGGTATAATGCTCCACACAAGCATCGCGAAGGGTGTAGAATGGATTTGGCACATGCAAAAGAGACTTGGCTGGGGGAAAGCACATTAATGTAATCTAAGTATAATTGGGTGGTAATGCAGCTTCTGTGTAAATGAATGGAGGAGTAGGAAGACAGTTTTTCTTTCTGTCTTTTTTTCATAAAAAAAAGGACGTTGATGTCAGAGGTGCTGGAGAAATTGAGCCTAAGAGGCAAAACAGAATCATAAGAAAGGTATATTGTTTTTCTTTTTAGAAAATGTGATTAATAAAAAAAAGGGAATATGACTGAGGATGACATCAGAAGGTTGCAAAGGGAATGCTTTTACTTTTACTGAATTTAAGCTCTTTTTGGTAAAATTCAAATGATTATAGTGAATTTCATTTAAACAGAATATCAATTAAAAGAGGAATCCGTGTATGGTTCATTTTTTGTTTTTTCCACTTCAAAATAAAATGAGAAAAAAAAGAAAACATGAATAGTCAGTTTTTTAAAACTAAATTAGAAAATCAACAATTGCTAAAATAAACAAGGATACATGTTTTTGAACAAAAAAATGTATAAACTCTTTGGTGACTTCCGTCATTTCCTGCATATCGCTACATGTTAAAACAACCACCATATATTTTATTTTGAATTTGGATAGCTGAGATAAAAAGCAAACACTAGTTTTTTAATTAGTTCAATTTTACATTTTTGTGCAAATAAAAAAAAAAAACACGGTTGTTTTATTTTTGCAATTTTGTTTTGAAACAAAAAAACCAATGAAAGAAAATCAGATTAAAACTAAATTACTGATCAGTATTCAAATGACATTAAAAATAAATAAAATTTTCTTATAGCTATTGAAGTTTTCATGCATTTTTGAGGGACATAAATTCTAATTTTCTCTATATGGATTAAATTTCAACTGTTTAAACTAAAAGCATTTCGGATGCAAGTTGTACAAAATCAGTGATTGTTGATCAATCATAGTAATAAAAAACTAAACTTATGTGACCCAAAGTTGCGATGTAGATATACACAACTAGCTTCAAACTTTATTATTCTAACAGAACATATAAAATCACGACAATCAGTACATGGTAGATCTACTTGCAACTACCTTTGTGTACAGAAACATGGTTGTTCCTGTCTATCACTGCCATATTCAGTTGTTTACAAGGATGGCTGCAAGCCTTTATCTGTCACTTGCACTTTGAGTTGTGGGAACAAAATTGTTTGTATTCCTGCTAACCACTCAGTTGTTGCGTGTTGGAACTGTACATTCCTGCTGACCTTTAACTATATTTTCTAGACGTTTCGCAAAATGTATTATAAGTGCACAGAGTTGGTAATCACAATCTCATAACGTTTGTCGGAGGAAAAGGACGGGTAGTTCCTGCAGCTAGGGGGAGTGTCACTTGCTATTAAATATCAATAGGCAATTGGTCAGTTGCCGACACGCTTACCGGCTTGATTGACAGGTGGTGCCAAGACCAAAAGTTGCATTATTTTACAAGATGTGAGATGTTTTAAGAGTTTTTTTTTTGTTTTTGCTTAACTGCGAAGACGAAAAGAAGACATAAACATCTTTGCACTTTCCAATTTGCAAATTTAACAACCGGCTTCTTGGAGCAAACCGTTTTCAGCAAACCATTTGTAAAGGTTTTGAATATATGAAATAGCTTGTTGTACCCAAATATTAATGGCTGCTTATTCCTTCGTAGTTATATTTCTGTGTATGAAAACTACATATAAAACACTGCAGTGTTTCATCTGCTCTGATACCTCATGTTGTTGTCAGTTGGAATTTATTTTCTCGTGTTCAGCACGATTCCTCAAAGCCACGTTCCATCAAAAGACAAGTAATTTACAGACTTCTGCTTGAGACTGAAGGAACATTGTTTTTGAGAGAAAAGTGTTTCTTTTTCATAGAAAAAAAGGTCTTTTTACAGCTGAAAAGATGTTTTCACTTCACCCCTGACTGGTTTGGGCAGTAGTTTGATTTACCAGTCGGGTCCATGGGTAGTGGTTTATCGATGCTCTTCCCTGACTCGCGCTGACAGACAGACGACTCCTCAGATGCTTCAGTGGAACGAACCATCTGGCAAGTTAACTTATCAGATATCAGTCTTGAATCTTTTTCGCTGTCACTACCAAACACTCTGTCATCTCTGGAAATAAAAAAAAAATGAAGGTGCCAGGGAAATGTCAGACACGGGCATGTGTGCCAAAACAAAACAAGCATCTCAGAAACTGACACCGCAACACGCATTCCTCAAGTTAATGAGCTGCTGCTTTTTTTTTTTTTTTGTCGGTTTCTACGTTCACTGTAGCGATCACGGCGTTAAAGTGAGCCAGGATACCTGCAGACACACACTCGCTCACTCACGACCACACGAACATACATCCATGCTTGACGCTTTCTCTCCCCAGTTACCGTGACAACCGAGAAAGCCAGTGCATTAGGAGCAGACTGGTGCTCTAAAACCAATAAAACATTTGCCTACCTGCAGCTTGTAAAATTATCTCAACTCAGACAAAATCTTTAAAGGACAAAAATCGTTTCTTTTTCTTACTTGTCAATTTATTTCTTGAACACCTAAATAAAATCATAGCTCAAGCTTTTGTTTGTGAAACCAAGGATTTATCTCACTCAATATTTGCTACTTAAGCGATTATTTTAATAAATGAGAGTTTTCATTTTTATATCGACTACTAAACACCGATAACAATTGTAACTAAATGCGGCCTACTGAAATATGAATTTTCTTTAAGACCCTGGGTGTTCAGAGAATAACTAGATTTATTTTTGTTGACATCTATCATACAGTTATTCTCCTTCAGATCTGCACACACACCCACACACACACATTCCATACACATACATATGTGCTCTGCAGGCTTGTTTATGTTAATACAACATTGCACATTTTGCACATCATTAATATTTACTGTAGCATCTGGTTTCTTTGTTATCCCATATGGTTCATAGTGATATGCTTTTGTGTGATCATTGTTTTCTAGTTCTCTGTTGCTTTTCTTTAGAAAATGTATGAATTTTTTCTCATGGAGTTTTTATATTGCCTGTCCCTTGCACTAGTTTTGTTACAAGTTGTCGACTTTATTGTATTACTATTTTGTTGCATACATTTTAATTCTTTAATCATTGTAAATATGACCCTATTTTAAATGGTATACTGTCCATCCTATGCATGGTTGAATCATGAAGGCAACAAGGCCAGAAGACTAACTTAGACTTCCCACTCTCCAGCTCCTCCTGGGAAATCCTGAGGCGTTCCCAGGCAGGAGTTTGGAGAGCTCTGGGTCTGCTCCAGGCTCTCCTCTCAGTGGGACAAGATGTTTAGGAGGCATCCTAATCAACTGCCCAAGTCACTTCAGCTATCTCTTCTTGATTAAGAGAAGCAGCTCCACTCTAAGCTTTCTCCAGACGACAGAGCTTCTCACCCTAACTAGCTGTGTTTCCATTGCAAATGTGCGCACAACTTTGTCGATATTCTACTGATGTCGAAAAAACACAGTTTCGCAACTGCGGTGTTTCCATTAAGTAGGAAATGCTAATTAAATCACACGTGAATACGTTTGTTCTCGCGATCATTATAAACATGGCGGCAACAGATGTAAAAACTTACGAGATATCTTCATATTGCTACCACGGCACTAGCGCTCATCAGCCATCAAGGGAGACGTCGGCATCTGATCGAGGCTTTCAAGAGACAAGTCCCTTATGCTTGGGAGCAGCTACATATGCGGCGTTTTTGGGAAATTGTAGTCGGTGAGTTTACAGAAGTACTGTGGATTCAACACTTTAGATTTTTTGTCATCTTTTTCGCCAGTAGAAACAGCCGGTTGTTGATCACGTGACTCCCGTAATGCGAAAAAAGTGTTTCCATTGCAGTTTTGCGAAATAAACCAATTTCGATACGGTCTAAAACCACCTCATCCTAGAGCAAAACAATTTTGTCGAAAAAATGAATTTTTTTCGAAATTGACGTGTTTCCATTAAGCAAATTTATTTTCGAAATTTTAATTGGCGCATTTTCATTGTCAATGGAAACGCGGCTACTGTAAAGGCTGAGCTCAGCCTCCATACAGAGGAAGCTGGGTTTAGCGACTTGTAACTGGAACCTCATTGTTTTGGCCATGATCTTTACTTCAGTGAGGGTTGGAACATACATGGACCTGTGATATGCTCAGTTCTTTTTTCACCACGAAAGACTACAGCAGCACCCACATTGCTGTGTACCCCAATCCATCAGTCCATCTCTTGCTTCATCCTAACATCACTGCACACCATCCCAGAGTTTTAAACTCCTCCTCTTGAAGCAAAGACTAATCTTCAAATGATATTCCATGAAAGATAAATAAGATTTTTTTGTTTTAGCTTTGCAAAACAAGGAGCACAACCCTTAAATTGCTATGATGTCATGCAGTCAATCCATATTAACTAGATTTATCTGATCATCACTCACCCTTTATTAAACCTATTGCAAAGCTACAACAGCTGCCTTAATTGCTAATAATTATCCAACTGGGTACAGTAGTGGATCAAGACCTATTTTCCTCAAAGTCCCCCTTCCCTACTTTCAAGCCAAGCTTAGCTCGTCCTCCCCCTACCCCCCACACAATTCAATTCAATTTAGTTTAGTTTAGTTTATTTATATAGCTCCAAGTCACAACAAACGTCGTCTCAGGCCACTGTACACAAAAAACAGTCAATCTAAAAATGTCAGAAGATTGTGTTGAATCTTCACTTCACCACAGCCTCCCACCCTGAGCAGCACAGTGGTGACAGTGGAGAGGAAAAACTCCATTTTAACAGGAAGAAACCTCCAGCAGAACCAGGCTCAGGACAGGGGGCCATCTGCCCTGACCGGCTGGGTTTGGGGACAGAAAAGAGACACAAACACAAAGGACTGGTGTATTTTCTTCTGGAAGCAGACATTGAAAACAGGTTATTGATAGAAATAATTACAATAAACATGTAGAGAAGAGAGACTAAAGACAGCAGCAGAGTGAGGAAA
>JARVJO010000180.1:15314027-15337659 GCA_031762555.1 Cynodonichthys magdalenae | reverse complement strand
TGACGTATCATAAAGTTTTCTAATCTCCTCCATGAGACGCTCTTCAAATTTTGACTTCATTTCATCCACAAATGACAGATTCTGAACTTTATAAGCTAGGTGTCGCATTCAAAACAGTTCGCAGTATTGTGCGACACCGCGGACGCGGACGTAAAAAATTGATCTCTGCGCGGACCAGTCCGGCGGACGGCCGCTTCATGTCCGCATCGAGTCTGCCTAGAGTCCGCGCGGACCCCCGCGGAGCGAAGTACGCCCGAGTATGTTGGGGCCTTCAGACTTCAAGATGACCACATGATTCATAGACACACGTTTTATATGTGGATGGATGCTGTCTTATTGTATTGAGATGATGTAGGTTATGTTGTACCTTCAGGAACCCCCAGATGACTACCAGAATTGACCTGAAGTCATACTATATGACTCCCCACACCACGATGCAGGAATATCAATGTCTCTCCCTAATATCATCTATTTGTGGTGCCTCATACATGCATGATAGTTATTCGATAATGCAAAACCATGATGCATTGCTGACCACAGAATAAAGCCAGTTGTCATCAGTCCATGCCTCACATTGATGGCACAACTCCAAACACAGTTGTGTTTGCTATGATGATAATTGCAGTCTATTAGATGATGAACTCAGTCATAAGGCCACAGTAACATCTGTATGCTCTGCTTGGCAAGAAGTTGCACAATAATAAAACCTAGCTTCATGCAAACCCATGACTATTAAACTCCATCAGTTGGTAATGTTGTCTAATGTATCTATGTGGCATCCTCTTTATCTGCTGACTTCCACTGTCTCTGTGACTGACTGGCTGATGTAACAACTGCTTTTATAACTCTATGGCTTTGCTTGTGGTGTCATCATTTATGTGCTTTGGTGCATGTGCTAGATGTGCCAGCTTTTTGCACACATTCCTGATCTGCATGTTGACCAAATGGTATCCAAGTTGAGACATTCCTTTAGGGTTTGTAGTATTTCTTTGGGTCAGTGAGTACTGTACATTTTAGGTGGATTATATTAAAATATGTCATACTTGCACCTGCATAATGCTTCTCTACCCCTCGGCTCTGGAACTCAATGCCATCCAAAATAAAAAAACGGACTCTCTTCCGCTCTTTAAGGCCAGACTTGAAGCACCCACACAGCTTAACCAAACACCTGAAGTCAATCCAATTGGGAGCGTGGTATACCGTGTTTATTGCCTTTACCCAAAGGGCTCTGCTTACTTGAATTTTAGCTGACAAAGTTGTTGCTTAATTACAGTTTGCTTTCATGCTCGATTCATAGTTTAACTGAGAATTAAACTGCAAAGTGCAAGATACAGGCCCCTTAATGCACATTTACACCTGTGCCTGGTCGTTACAGGAAACAAGAGCTCAGAGGATTTTTCTGTTTGTGAATGCGGTGTGACCTGAAGGCTGCTAGGCAACAGTGCTCTAAGAGACTTTAACGCATCTTTGTTAACAAAATGCTAAACAAGAAAATAAGTGTAATAAACCAAATTTCTTCTTGGCCATTTTGATTTACTTATAGGACCAGGTTTGACCTTCAGTCAAAGCAATAATAGGGATAATAATCAATACCATTGTGTGCTAATAGGGCAAAGATTGGATAAATGAGCCAAAGAAAGACTAAAAATGGATTAATAGGCACTGCAAGGTAGGTAAAAGGGGTAATTTGTCATTTCTTATTTTTGTCCAACACAAATGAGTAAAAGGGATGATTCAGAGGAAGAAGTATATTTAGTGGCTGAGTACCTCTACAGCATTATGAATATTTCCCCAGCTGGTCAGCTACAGAATGCATTTCATTCCTTCCTTTTCAAATAATCATTATAAACAGAAAACAGTGATAACTGTCTGGGAACAAATGAATACGCATGTGGTAAATAGTATTTCATAATGAGTGACTGATTAGTGCAAAGCAAAGTTGACGTGTTCACAATAAGGCAGTCGAAGTTGTGTTATTTGTGGTAATTCCTTCAGTGATAATGTGAAACATTAGCAGACGTTAAATTATGAACCAAATTATGCACTTCCTTTAGTTAATGAAGAGGAAAATGGGGAACTGCCTGGGTGTTAAAGAGATCGCTTTTACAGTTTACTGGTAATGAAAGGTGGGGTCGAACAGGATTACTATGCTGCGGAACAGAATGCAGTGATGGGAAAAAAAACAAGTCAATTTTGTACACACCA
The DNA here is from genome assembly GCA_031762555.1 of Cynodonichthys magdalenae. Lineage (NCBI taxonomy): Eukaryota > Metazoa > Chordata > Actinopteri > Cyprinodontiformes > Rivulidae > Cynodonichthys > Cynodonichthys magdalenae. The sequence continues at coordinate 15,335,454 of JARVJO010000180.1, read as the reverse complement.
ACTGAGTTATGAACATGAAATCAAGCCTCAAAATAATAAATATACAAATTACTTAGCATTACCATTGAAAGAGGAAATTAAAAAAGACAAAAATATGAAAAAATGTAATTGCATAAAAACTATTACTGACATCATTTAGATGGGCCTTGTCCGGTTCCACCTTAGAGTAATGGGGAAAAAAACATAAATAAGCAGAGCTAATAAAAGCTACATAAAGAGGATTAGAGCCATTATGAATAATTTAAGACAGAGCTTAAATACCTTCTAGTGGAAGGGATCTTATTGGCTCCTTTCTCAGCCTCATGTGCTTGTCATATGGAACAAACAACTCTGAAAAACTTAATTTCCCTTAATGTTTTCGCAAAATCGTTGCTGTCATAAAGATTGGCACTGATTTTGACCATATTTATTGTACTTCTTTAAACAACCTCTGATTTCATATGCCTTAAAAATCAAACGGCTTCTACATTTCTGGTGCAAAATATTTTTTACGCTTTTTATGATGACCTAAAATTTTAGTTGATTACTTTCAATAAAGCATTTTCAAATCAATGCTTCTTGACAAATTTTAAATACATTAGCAAAACAAGTCTGGTGTAATTGCAAAACAAGCAATCAATACCTCTTTGGGTTCATTTAGCAGCGATAAACTCACTTAATCTTTTTTGTTGTCAAAAAATAAGAGCTTAAAGAGATATATGTCAAAAATTCTTCTTTAGTTGCTTCATCTGTGAGCAGTACCTCCTTCTGCAGGATTATCTTCAGTATTGGACATGTACTGGTAACATGGAGTTATCCAGTACACATGTATCTAGCTGTGCAGCTTGCCTCCAAGCATCCAAGGCTTTATCTCGAAAGTCACATCAATTGCTTTACTTCGACATCCACTAGATGCGGATCCATTTCAATTTGGGCCCCAAGGTCCTTTGACATCCTTTATCATCATCACAGAGAGCCACTTGTCTTGTGAGATTATGAAGCATTATCACATTGGCTGTCAGGACACAACAGCTAATCAATGCAGGAAAGCCGGGCTGTATTCCATGTCAGAGGGCTGAATCAAGGGAAATAGGGAGTTTGTGTGATGGGACTAAAACAATCCTTCAAAACTGAAAAATATATCAGCAGGATAAAAAAGTACTTCCTTACAGTTAAAAAAAAAAAGAATTGTGGAAGGTATTTGTACTTTGTCCAGATGATAATACTGCCTTTCCAAACAGTCATAGAAAACCTTTGTGTTTTTTTTTCCATTCATCCAGCCATCCTGCTCTCCAGCAACTAGAGATGGGATAAGAGATGGGATGGCTCTTTGAAGGGGATCTGGATTTTGAGGAGCTGTTTGTTTCATAGAGCTGTTCAATAGAGGCGTTCAATTTTGGGTTACGTGTTACGTGATGACGTCATCCCGTTACATGGGTGGAACCATGTGTTTTGTCAAGTGGAAACCCCTTCCCCCTTTCCCCGTGAGCTTCTGTATTCCACTGCTCTGCCTGTTTTCTGTGAAAAAGCAAGGTGGGAGCATGAAAAAAAAAGATTATATGAGGAATAAAATTTTTTTTTTACAAATGGCTCGTTACTGCTCGCAACCCGGCTCCTATCGTTTGTTGTACAGAGTCATTCAAAAGATTTGGATTGTTTGTGAACATCACATCTCAACCAGCAACACTCTCCACCTTCTGGGAGATGCTGAAGTGTTCCCAGGTTGGAGAGGATACACAGTAATCCCACCAGCAAGTTCTGGGTCTGTCCCAGGGTCTTGTCTTAGTGGGACAGGCTCATGAGCCCTCCAAATAGAGGCGCCAGGAGGCATACTGATAACATGATTGATCCACATCAGTGCAGAGGAGCATCAGCTTTATTCCAGGCGTTTGACACACTCTTCACCTAATCTGTAATGCTGAGCCCTGAATATCCATGGAGGAAGCTCATTTTAGCCACTTAAATTTGGGATCTTTCAGTAATGATCCATAATTCATGACCAGGGTTGGAATGTTGATGTGCCAATAAATGGAGAGCATTGCCTTTTGTCTCAGCTTCTTTACTACAAACTAGAGCAACACCCTCATTACTGAAAATAGGACCATAATGTGTTGGTCCATCCTTTGATACGACCTGTTATCACTTATAAATAAAACTTCAAAATTACAGAAACCCTTGGCCAAATTGACTCCCAATCCAGAGAAACCATAATGCCATTTTCTGTTTGAGAATTGGTTAAGAAGTTGAGTTTCATCCTGACCACTTTAATCTCAGCAGTGAACTGCTCCTTACAAGTTAAAGTAAAGCTGAAAAAAAAATACTCTGATGAACTTTCATAGGACAAGAACTAGTTTCAATGTGCCTTGTGTATTTGACAGGGGTCAAACCTTTTATCCAAGGTAAAATTCTCAAAAATGATTGTACAGTCAGTTATATTTCCTTCTAACACATACAGCAACACCAAAGTTCTCAGTTTGCGAACTCAGTATTTCGCAGGTTTTTTCATAGGAAAACTACTAGTAGTTTGCAGTAAGCACAATAAATTCAAGGAACCTAATCTTTTTTCTTCCTTTCTCATGTTTTTTCATGAGTTTTCAAGCTAAGTTATTAAGGACAATATAATTTACTAATTTTGTAATAAACATTGACATACATTCTGTTCCAAATTAAGAAAAATACAGTATAATATATATATATGCATGCCCTGTACCCACGGTCTGTCTGGAGTGCAACATATCTGCCTTCTAACAGTTTACTGTACAGTAACGCATGGTGTGTAGCTGATAATTGTTTCATTCGTGTTTTTTGTTTGTTTGTTTGGTTGGTTGGTTGGTTGGTTGGTTGGTTGGTTGGTTGGTTGGTTCTTACAGCAATAGGATTCCACCCAAATGTGCGGTAGGCCTTTTATGGACAGCCTCCAATACTCGTGGCTTTTCATGGATCGCAGGAACTCTAAAAATGTAACCCCCTGCTGCAATTGGGGCTTCACTGAACTTTCCATAATATTGTTTTTAAAATCTAGTATACAGATGTCTACTATACCTAAAACAATTGCTTTGATTTGAACAACCTAAAAGTGACTTTAAGTTGTTTGTTTTGTTGTAACTGGCTTTCTTGGAACACAATCCTTTAACCAAGAATTTAAAATTTAAGCAGCCCTAAGCTAACGACATTAGATGAGGCAGATTCTGATGTTTTCCATCTCATACAAAGCCCACTAATAAACAGTGGGAGCTGGAGCCAGGCCTACCAGGAAGAAATCAATACTCCAAAGAAAAACATCTCTGGCTCCTGTGGTGGAATCAGTCAATGAGCCAAAAATATGTGTAGGTGAAACTAAATAAGCAGCTCTCATGTGCTGCATTAAAGCTCATCAAAAGCTGCTTTATCCTTGATTATTACCATAAATTAAATAAACAACAGCCATTTTTTTGTGGATATTGTAAACAATAACCATGAAAAAGCACGACTCAGCAACAATAGCGGCACTGAAAAATGGGATTTTAATGCTATTGTTAAAAAGAGGAAACTATAGTATAGAGGCTGGAAAACAAAATGTTAGACATGCTTCTCACTATTACATGAACCAGTGTGTGTCAGCTGCCTGTCATGCAAAATGAACTGCCCAAGGGTTGTTTAGTGTAAATTAAATTCCAATGAGGGGTAAATTCACATAAAAAAAGCAATCTAATTAAATTGCCATGCACGGTCATGTAGCTTAAATTACACGGCAACATGCAAATGCGGAACAACTAATACCAGATGCACGTGGCCCATGGGGTCTCATACAGAAAAAAATCTGGTAGAAAATGCCTCATGAACACATTCATGTAGGCTGAGATTAAACAAAAGCAGCACTGTAAGGTCATTTTAAAAGACATACATTTAAGTGTATTTAAACAATAAAATCATATAATGTATATGACGAGATTAAACTTTCTATGATTCATCTACATTACTTAAATGTTATTTTAAGTAATATCCTCTTTCCTGTCTACACAATTCTAATAAAAGAAAGTCACACCTGGTGAGAATGTCCTCACAAACCATTTACCAAAATACAAAAAATTAACATTGTTAGCAAAATAAAAATATTTCCAAACCTATAATCAGCACACAATTATACTTTAATTATACTCTTTTTCCAAGTACCTATGTTCCCTACTGTATTTTATTTCATTTGTTTAAAGATATTGAAGGGGAAGTCAAGCACCTTTCATGACTTTCATTATTAATTCCGGGAGAAGTACAGTAGGTACTAGAGCTTCACAATTTATTGTTTGAGCATCATCATTGCAATGTACGCGTGCGCAATGTTCCCATTGCAGGTCCTGCGATGTAGGCAGTAAATGAAATCAAAGTGTTATCAAAGGACTAAACCACTAAACCATCAGATAGAGGAAGATGTGAGGGTCTTGATGAAAACTAGGAAGATTAGCAAATTTGTAGAGAACTGGAGGAAAAGAGTATACTAATACTCAGGGGCATGGTGGCCATAGAGACGTTCAGGAGGATTCCGAACGTCCGGTCAGTTACAAGCCGAATCAGCCGGTACGTTTGTTTTTTTTAGCCCCATAAAATGCTGTTGAGGCTCAGCGGCCGTGGGGGTAGTGTGACCACGTCAGCCGCAAAGCCGCGGCTGCACCGCCCCCCGCGGGCACAGCCGGTGGAACAGTTAAACATTCAATGCGATGCGAGCAGCCCAGCCAAACCTGACAAAGACGGTGAAAGGAGAGCGGGTAAAATGAACAAACATATCTAAAAGTAAGGATAAAGAGATGGGTGGAGCAGAAAAGCTGAAAAAAGAAAAGGTTAGTGCAACATGCAGCCAAATGCGCCAAATAAATAGAACTTTTCTGGGATGGAGGGACCAAAGTGAGACAGGCCAGTGATGACACAGGACTGAGCAGCAGGAGTACAGGTTAGCAAACACTGTCTACATGTCCAATCATTCAGATTTGTGTTTCTCAATATGTTCAGGGCTCACAGAACAATAAACTCAACCTATCAGAAATGTTTTAAAATCAATCCATTCTTACTGACCAGAAAAAGAAGCTTCTATCTGCAGGAAAGGTTTGTAAATGAGCAGAGTAAACATGATAAATGCCACCTGTTTGTATTCAGGTGCTCGTGCACGAGGAGAGGAGATTAGCATAATTACCACCCCAAAAACACCATATAAGGCTATGTTTCCTGCTCCACATACCAGGAAGTGGCCATTCATGAAAATGACAGTGAAAAGTAAAATGAAGAACTTTACGAGTTTGAAAACTGAAGTCCTGCTCTCAGAGATCATTTTTTGCAGCTTCAGCTGTGGAACTAAAGCCGAGAGATGAAATAACATTCTCTAAACTCTCAACTCAGCGCTCTCAACTTAACCTTCCTTAGGTACCTTTCTTTCGCCTTTTCTCTTCCTCTACTTCGAACTGTCACCTCTAGTTTTCTTTCACTCCCGAGAGCAGCAGTGCACCGCACAGCAGCCCGCCAGGAAAGAACCTGCGGTGTTGTTTTTTCAAAATAAAGTAAATTTTAACATTTCATACTATTAAAATATATTTCAAAGTCTGACTATGGTTAGTACAAGTGCGCAAATATAGTGTGTATATATTTCTATATGTTGGTTAAATTGTGATTTAAAATATTATGGTTCATTTAATTACAAGATATTTTAATGCTGTTGATCTGTGTTTGTTAATTATTTGTGTTCCGTTTAGCTGTTAGAGTGAAGAACCAGATGTTGATTTTTCAAATCCCAAACTGCTAACTTAGATTATAGAATTCAGTTACTTTTACGACCCGCTATTAGGCTGGTGGGCCAAGATAGTTCAGCTGTTGGGTAACCCCAGGGGAGAACAGGAGATTGCATGGTCGTATAACAGGAGGACACTCAACCCCTTCGAAGAGGACCCTTTAAAAGCCTGACAGCTGTACAGAAATTCAGTTCATGCTACTGACATTGTATGTATTGTACCTTGTCTGTATTTGGAATCCTTGCTGCAAGTAAAAGAGAGCTCAACCAGATCTGCTGCTCGTTCGTCATTCCTTGTGTCTTGATAATTAATTTATCCAACACAACTGTACAACTGTATATAGAAAATGTGCTTCACATTGTTTTAATAAAAAAAAAAAAAAACATTCTGAAGATGTGGCGGCTTTTATTTTGCAGTGGTGGTGCACCACGATCAATTACATGTAGAGGAAATTCTGTACAGAAAAACATGGGTACCAAGGAACATACTGTATGTACTGGGGAACATAGGTACCAAGAAACACGGGTACCAACTCCGAGGAACATACATAGGTACTGGGCAACATAGTTACGTACCCCTTCAATAGTGACAAGATTACAATAAGGGGAAAGAGATAAAAGCTACTAAGTCATTGTGTCCTAAAATCTAAGTTGTTTTCACACATACACACCATAATCTGAGGTTTTAAAAATCACTTTAGAGATATGTGGGGTTTTTTAATCAGCAGCCAAAAATGCCTTCTTTTTTGTGAGGCCTTAAACAATACCAGTGGTAAGACACTCAGCTCACAAGACGAGACAGGGTACTGAGTTCACTAAAACAAGATGAGATTTGGGACTTCGAAAAAATAAGGTTTTGCCTCAAACTCAATTGACTGATTTCTTTTCTGTCTGATTTCTTATGTCATCTTGCCACCGAGGAGCTTTTTAACCACCTCAGTGACCTCAGAACCAGAGATTGGAGAGTCCGATCCAGGGTCCCCAGGCTCCTCATGGGAAGACATGCTGGAGTTTTGCACCATATTCTGCCCACCGACCCACAATATCCCGAGTTGAAATCAGCAGCGCACCATCCCCACCATAAAAAGTGTTGGTTGTGAACCGCTTTTCCCCACTGAGGCACCGGATGGTGGACCAGAATCACCTCAAAGCCGTATGGAAGTCTTTTTCCATGGCCTCTTTGAATTCCTCCCACGCCCGAGTTTTTGCCTCAGCAACCACTCGAGCTGCAATCCGCTTATACTGCTGGTACCCATTAGCTGCTTCCAAAGTCCTACAGGCCTATTAATCAAAACAATCAAACAAAAGATAATATGGATAAGATAAAATTAGACTTTCTAACTGTGATGTGCTCTGTTAGTCGTTTGAATCTGAGCCATGGAAACTCTATACAGACTGAAGGACATCAGAGTGAAACTCATGTAATAATAATAATAATTTTACTCAGTAAATCTAATTGTTTTTGTGTGGAAGGGAAACCACAGCAGTAGACTATTGTTTTTAAAAACCTCCAGTTGGTGTGTACATGTAGACCAAAAGCTAAGATTCATTCTTTTCAGAAACATTCCCTATAAAAAAAATTAATAAATCCATCTTGCCTGCAGAAGGACAGGGAAAATACAATGAATGTGTTGCACAAATATTCAGAGGCGATGAACTTGATGTGCAGAATCAGAGCTGGTACTGAATTGAATTACAAAAGGCTACGCGGTGCACACAGCTTTGATTCTGCAGGGGGGAGGTCGACGACAAGGTGAAGGTGATGAGAGACAAAGAAGAGAGAGGAAGAACCATTACGGTCATGAAGAAGAGGGAGAGGCAGTGCTCTAATCAGATGCTACCTTTTCAATCAGACTCACAAATTAGATGGAAAGTGACAACAAGAGGTGAGTGGACAAGTGACAAAGTCAAGAAATTAGTTTTTAATAAGGACAAAAAAAAAGCTAAAATAATTTAAGGCGGTGCAATACGCAAAACACACACCAAAAATCTCCCTGCTCTTCTTGGAACAACTCAATAAGTACTTTTAAACCAAATGAGCCTTCTGCAACAAAGCTGTATGGCCATTTGCTGAAGCAGCCTAAATATACACTGACTGAGTACATTGTGCTTGTTTAGATGTACTGAAGAAAATTCAAGTACATAATATTACTGAAAATGTGTAAACATCAATAAAATGATGGTTCTATGAGCAACTGTTTTATGCTTTTTTTAAGAAATCGAAACAAAGCATAGAGGAATGAGGGAATATTAAAGATTTTTGGACTTCATATTTGACAGAGAGGGCGTCATCCTCCAATGCCTTGGATGGCATCGCCTCAGCGTTACTATCTGTAACATTAATACAATCATTGTGAACCCTTCTCATTTAGTTTCTGCATATTCTAGAACACTAGAGCCTGTATTTTATTACATGCACACAAGCTATCTAATAAAAATATGGATACTATAGACTAAAAAATACAACAATCATAAGTACTAACAAGAGTACTGCATATGGTACATTATAAACTGGTCAACCAACTAATATGGACCATTAAAGCAGTCTATAGCAAGGCAAGCAAAAACCTTGTAAAACCCATGATCTTGACACGCTGTGTAGTGGTGGTACAAATGTGTATCAAGTTTTGATAAATTATCCTGAGTGGATCAGAAGTAATGGATCAGACAAGTAAACAAGTTTTTACTTTGACCTTGATTTGTGGCCTTGACCTTGAAGACGGGGTGATGAATAGTGTACACAACACTCCGTATACTCATGATGAATGTGTGTATCAAATTTTATTAAAACATCATAGTGTATCAGAAGTTATGGGCAAGACAAAAGAAAATGCTATACAGCTGTATGGAGACTATATGATGAAAAACCTTCAATGTGCGTATAAAAAATGCTTTAAATCTAGACAGCATGATGGTTAGAGATGTTGCCACACAGCAAGGGTGTTTTAGGATAACCCTGTACATGTATGGGTTATCTCTGAGTACTCTTGTTTCTTCCCATTAACCAAAAACATGCATGTTAAGTAAAGTGACACCTCTGTATTGACAGAGTGGGAGTGTGAATAGTTGTCTGTCTTGTTTGTCTCTATGTGGCCCTTTGATGGACCAAATTGCAGGGCCACATAAAAGGTGTCCCCAGCCTCTCGCACAATAAATGCTAGAGATAGACACCAACTCCCCCACATTCTAGAATGAAAAAAGTGGGTAAAGAAAATGATTGGATGCTTCAAATCTTCAGTTTAAAAGTGACGTGGGTGAAGATGATAAATGAAATAATGTGCACGGCTTACAATACAAAAACAATTGTCAGGCTGTACACATGAACATAGGCCATGATTTTCAAAAATCGACATTCAAAACGTTGCAAATACTCAGAATTCAGTGAGATTGCAAATGAAAGTTGTCTGAGTTTTCAAAGTTTTAGTTCACCGACTAGTTTCCAAAAGTCGCAGCCTAGTGAAAAACTACCCGTAGATTTTCTGTATACCTTAAAAGTAGAATTTTCATTGTATTTTGGCAAATGAAAATTTTATTTTATACAAACATTCCATTTAGGTTAAACTGTTTGCAACACCTAAAGCATGTGACGCGCTTGACCATCTGTAAACCATCTGTGTTGGTTCCTTTGGGCGGGTGAACTAAAGGGAACATGGGTGTGAATTAATAAGGTCCAATGTGAATCAGAGGTGTTATACCTGGCAATTTTGAGCTTGGTGCCAAGGTTCACTTGTGAAAAGTAACCAGCCTCGCCGGGCATCATTATTCTCCACTTCTTCACATCTGCCCAGAACGCCAGGTGTCAGGACTGCAGAAAGCAGATTTACTAAACAATTCAAGAAAACTACTTCAATGTATCTATTAACTTAAAAATATTCACTGTTTAGTTTCTAAAATTAAATTACAAAGCCAACATGGAATTCCCTAGACTCTGCTACTGAATGACTAACAAACAGAGGCATGGAGATAAATCATTTCTAAGCATCAATAGGCCCAACAAGAACCATCCATCAGAAGACTCACAGCAAGACTGTATGACATATTAAGACCCAGATCCACTCTTTCTGTGAAAAAGCCAGGAGGCAGATTGCCTGTCTGTTGTTACAAACTCTGTCTTTTTCTCTCTTAAATTACTTCAGAAATAAATCCTAATCCGAAGCTTGACTAAAACATGAAGCTCAGATTATACTTTCTATTGGAACACGTAGCTCCAGCCACCTATACTTTTATTCATTTTATGATGTACATGATATTTGCCAGAGAGTAGCCAGTGCCAAAGTATTAATCTGGAGTACCTTGAAGATAATTCTGTTTATAATAAAGCTAAATCACAAATGCTGTTTTCTACACTTGGCCCAAGACAGAGCAGAGTGGAAAATCTGCTAAAAATAACGCAAAAGTTTTGTTTTAGTTGTAAAGTAAGGACACGTTTGTAAAAAAACTAAAATAAGAGGAAAAAAAGTGCATTGAAGAATTTACCCTTTCATAGTGGTTCTATTGTTGAAGACAAGAAGCAACAAATTATCCAGTAACTTTTAGGTTGACTTTTCAGACAAAACACCACAAAGAACAGAAGTTGCATTAAAATCAGAATACAACCCTTGAAGGGGTACGTGGTAAGCACTTGGTCAAATAATTTATCGCATGCCACCAATATGTGAAAGTAAGTGTGTGAGTTAAGGCTTGTGCATATTCCCTCCAAAGCCGAACAGTCGATGCTTGACTGTTGATATGACATATTTGGCCTCGAAAAAAACCCTCCCATGAACTTCTGACCAATCACACAATAAGTTCTTATGTGCAGGGGGGTAACAAGTTCAACCCGCGGGTTGTGTCGAGAAGCTGCCGAAATGTCGACAATGCAAACAGAATGATGCAATTTTCGTCATGAAACTGCGACAATCCGAACCCATTTCGGCAGTTCGGAGGGAGTAGGCAGGAGCCTTTAGTCTAAAGCCCTAAGATTTCTGTGATGTAAAAAACGAGGACAGAATCACAGAATTGAACAAACAAGGTGGAATCCATTAAAAAAATGCAGAATGTCACAGAATTCACTTGTTTGCAGGTAATGTATTTGTCTCTACTTACTGACCAAGATCTTTGCTTAAAACATTAGCATTATCTTTAGTCAACCCTGTTTGTTTGTTAGCAAAATATCTCATAAACCAAAAACCTTTTTTTAGCATTACATCTCTCTATATTGCACAATACTTTATATTCAAGGTTTGATGACAATGGCTCCATCACTTCTCATCATAAGATGGTTTTAGTCTGAAATTCTGGCATCAAAAGCAGTGGATGATAAGCATTATTGTCATTTCTTACATTTATATCTATAAAAATATAACCCTGCTTTTAGGTGCGTTACTGTGACAATAACTCATTTCCTCTCAGTCCTTTGTAATGCCAATAACATTTTATGGGTTTAGACGTTTTTGTTGTCACGTTAACTACTCTACCAGCAGAATGAAGGTTCTTTCATACTATGCTCTAAATCTCTACACACCCCCAGCCACACACACGCTGCATGTAAAAAACCCTTTTCAATATTCATGGTGAGCTGGTGCCTTAATGCAGGCGTAGCGAGACTCCCCGCCATATCCAGTCGGGTGGGGCTGGAGTTCACAACATCAGGGACTGAGGGGGGGGCATAGCGTGCACATGACTGATCCCGATGACGCCATGCTTAAAAATAGTTGCATGGCGTCATGTGAAGTTGGGCTTGTGAGGATCTGAGGAGGTAAATCAAGCGGTGTGTGGCACACTCTTCTCCATCTCCCCCACTTTTGTTGTAGATCAAGGTGACAGAACTCCCAGTAAGGAGTACAATCACTGACTGGGAGGCTGTCAAAACTCCTCGTTGTATAGCATGTCTCCGCTTCTATGGTGGTCTGCCTCAAGTGTGTTGACTGTTGGAGTGTAGTGTTTCCCACTAGGTATTTTGATTTTTGGTGGTTTATGCAGAGTTAACTAAAAAAAAAGATAATCTACAAAAAGTTTTTCAGAACACTCTACTTACTCTCTAATTTTATTTCAATCTCAGTAACTTTTCTTTATCTTTAAGTCATTTAATATATATAATTAGTTTATCAACGTCAAGGTAACAATCATAAGGTCAGCTTAGACAGAAAACATAGAAGAAAACCCAACAATATTCAATCGTTTATTTAATTCACATCTTTTTATTTAGCTGAAAGAATCTAAAATTTAATGTGATTTACAAAGAGTATGCTAATTCATGTCACGAGGTGAATTTTTAAATAGTTTTTGACCTCTGACCTCATCATGTAGCATTACACTACTACAGTTTTATGAAATCTTAAATAATCTTAAAGAGTTGGAATGTTTTTGAATACTGATTTACTATTTACCCTTGATATCCTAAATTACATGTCATTACTGGGTTTTAATTTTTTTACTTGGCTGCTAAACAGATTTATCTTATTTTTTCAAAATCCTTTGTTGACTTTTTCTTCTTCTCACATAATATTTGTTTGCTGGTGTTTTAAAAATTTTTTTATTGTTCTCTACCTGCTTAGTTCATGGAGCCAATCTAATCATTTGGGTCATGTGTGTCAAACTCAAGAGCCCTGGGCCAAATGTGTCCCGCCATGGCATTTTATGTGGCCCTCTTAATGTTTTTAAATAATTGTATTCTGCTTTAAAGTCATTAAGAACATGCATGTAATGAATGAAATGTAGATTTTACATAGCAAATTTTGCCAGTTGCCAGCTCCTTCTGAACCCTGCGCACCTCCACCTAGTGGTGGGATAGCGTCATTTTGTGAGTAAAATCATCTCCATGCATTTTGGGAGGCTACTTTTGCTGCGGCCCAGTTGTACTATAGGAAGTGGAAATTTCCCACTTACAAGTTGTAAATTTATACTGGAACTTCCTGTCCAGTGGGAATACGCTATCGGGAAGTGGGAGAGTTCACAGCAACTACTCACTACAACAGAGGGTAAAACTCTCTTACTTTTACTTTTAATAGTGTTTCTGTAATATTAATTTCATATTTAGTCAGTTGTACACATAGTACTTTTCACAGCTTATAAGAGGCTGTATTGAACACTGTTTCTATGCAGGAAATACCACGTAGAGCTCAGTTATTTGTTAGTAGTGCACAGCCGTAGCAATAAGATGAGGAATGAGATGTTTTATGTTTAGTCAAAATTCAACACAAAATGTTGAAGTTAAATACAACTGGCCTTTTGCGGGCCACCATAAGGTTTATATGGCCCACAGTGAAAAGAATTTTGACTCCCCTGATTTAGGTGATGTTCTGTCAAATAGTTTTTAATTATTCAAAGCCTTATTAGCTGTGACATCTGCCATTGAGCACAGACTATGGAGAAAGCATTTAGTCTTTATCAAGAATAGGCTAACAGCTAGCCTAATGAGGGCACCACTATCAATTTGTAGGATTACAAAGCAACTCTTTCTCAATGAGCCTATGGATAAAAAAAACACGACATTAGCTAGTATTAAACTTCAACCCTTTAACATAATGCTTAATTTGTCACTGTTTTCTCAACTTCACATCTGTGGTCACCTGCAAATGTCTTCTAAGCACAGACCATACACATTTAGCATTAGCTAATGTGTTCTTTCAGACCAGTATGTTATTTGTGAGACTGAACTGTTTTATAAACTTGAAAAACCCATAAAACTAGTCTTGCCTGGACAAAAACCTTTGCTTCATTCTCTGTACTTCCTGCTCTTTGATGTCACAGTTCTATTTGACAGAATATCACTTTAAAAATGACTAGATTATCCATTTTTAAATGTATTTTTATCATGGATTTAGGCTTGCTGGTTAATAAATGAGGTTAATACTATTTTTCAGCAATTGGAACACACTAAAGCAAATTCATTTGTTATTTTTTTTTAATTATCCGTGGATACTTTATATCAAGTTTTCTTTCATATTCTTGATTAGTTTTAATAAAAAAAAATACATGACTGAATGGACAATCTGTTACTATTACTAGTCTCATCTAAGAAAATGTGACTACAAAATAAAAAATATTGCTGGCTTCATGCTTTACTTAAATACTAAAAATAAACCAGTTTTTGTAAGTTCATTTCTTGAGACCTAGATTAAGGTGAACAGAAAACACAGTAAGTTTGCAGCCAACTCTGACCAGAAATGTTAATTGGCAAATTGAAAGCATGGATTATACACCTTGTCAGCTGCCCTTCTTCAAACAGTAATAACCCTCTAAAATCACACCATAATGATATACTTGGGTTCTTTTAACTCTGCGTGTAATAACAGTCGGACGTTTCTGTCTGCTAATAGTAAAAAACCATAAAAGCATTAATGTGCAGAAATGCTTGACGGTGGCCATGGGGGCTGCGGAGGATCGTTATTCTCTCCATTAACATCTCAATTACACACCTTTGCTCACATTTAAAGGCAGTCAGAGAGGTGATGTGACCTTTATAGAAGACATTAGCCGAAGCGCTGTCCAGCCCCTCGCTAACTCAGAGCCACAACTTTGACCCTCAATTCTTGTATTCACACTTTAGCTGTGGACTTACTGGTCAGTTTGAACCTCAGTATGGGCAGGTTTTTGCAGTTTATCATTGTGGAATCGTTTGAACCCACAGATGACACAGAAACAGGCTCACATTTCTCTGGTCAACTCAAACTTTTAGGTTGTTACCAAAAACTGTAAATGCAAAAAAAGCAAGATAGATGTTAAAGAAAAAATAATGACTAATGTTGGTCTTGTCACGGATACTTGATCCCTACTAAATAATGAGATTTATTAAAATTAAACCAAATTTTCTTTTTTATACTTATTTGGACTCATATTATGAGCTGGGATAGTTTGATAAACTAGTTTGGATGTTGGGTTTGACTTAAATGGTGGGGTTTGTTTTTGCTAACACTTTACACTTTCAACATTTGCTCCAAAAGCTAGTCAGTTTATTTGGGTTTCCTCGTACAGACCTTGCATTTAAACATAGTCCACACCTTTACAATTAGCTTGAGGTCAGGGCTTTGAGAAGGCCGTTCCAGAAGCTTCACGTTGGCCTGAGTCCAATCAAAAAACAGTTGTGTATTAAGGATCATAGCTGGGGGGGTTTTAGATGAAACTGAAGAATCTGGAAGTAGAACAATGCTTGATGGGACAGTGTTCCCCTTATTTTTTAAAGGATAATGAAACATTGAACAGCATTTATTTTCATTTGTTTTATTTAATATCCAGTCCAAACAAACTGAACAGATAATCCACATCAACCAGATGAACATGTGTAACTTTTTCTCAGCAGTAACAAAAAAAACACTGATTGTGGTCACAATAACTACATATAAACAATGAAATCAAACAAATGCACTTCAAATATTAACAGATCACCTGCTGTGGCCTGAATACGAATCATCCCACCTTTCTCTTGATCCTCATGGACATGAATTGTGCACTCACTTGTGCATTACCAAATATCTCAAAGGGATGCACTGCAGTGGCCTTTGTCCAGAGGTATATCAAGTACTTATTAGAAATAAATAAGTAAAAGTATTTTAACAGAAATTAACTTTGGTAAAAATGTATTTCACTGAAAAGTCATAAAACTGCTCATAATTATGAAAGTAAAAGTACTTTTACACACACTCCAACCAAACTGCTTCCACTAAACCGAGTTAGCATTACATTTACTCAACTCGGTTTAGTGGAACCAGCCAACATAACTTTAAGTAAATTCAACATTTGTATTTTAGAGTACAATAACAACATTTTTCATAATGAGTCGTCATATTAAAATTTGGAACATGTAATTAGGTGTTAAATTTTAAAGTAAAGAAGTAAAACAATTTTTTATATGTAACGAAATAAAATTAAAACTTACAGTTAAAAAAAAGCTTGGAAATATTATAAATCCTCCAAAAAATTACCTAAAGGGGTAATATCATGTAAAATCAGCTTTTTGAGATTTATTTCATGTTATAATGTTATCTCCTCATCAAAAATATACACAGAGTCTTGCTTTGATCCATTCCTGCATGTTTGGGAAATCCTGTAATGTCCTGTGGTAGCTGTTCAGAAGAACAAAAACAGCTGGTTGGGCCTAGAACAGCCTTTTAGGAGCAGCTCCTCCTCTGGGCTGTGTTTCCAAGCAGTGCGTCCTCATCATAGAGCACACCTCCACCGCAACTCCTGCTGGCTATCGGCAGCAACAACTAGCAAAAAAGTGGTGAAACCACACGTCTGCTGAGCTCATAATACTTCTCAGTCCAGTCCTTTTCAGATTAAAAAATGCCTTTGAAGGAAATGGATTTTCGGATGCCAAGGATTGACACACAGTTTTTAAAAATGATTCGATTTTACTTTTGGAAATAAATATAAATATATTTTTTATATATTTGTGCAAGCCACTTTACGGATGATAGCTTTCTGAACAAAATAGAATTTAACAGTGGACAAATAAGATTATCACTAAAAGACGATGTAATTCCAACTCTCAGAAGTATGCAAACACTGTTTTCATCTGCCCAGGTAAGCTGAAAATCAACTCACGTTGTTTTGTTCGGTTGTTTGGTATATTTGTGATCTACAGTTACAATTTGTAACTTATATTATGATCTGTGTTCTTTAGTTGACTTACACCATATTTTGGTAATAAATAAATTAGCTTAACATTGACGTGTGTATAAGAGGATGACTGGGAGATATCATACCAGCTGCAATGATGTCCCTGTACTTCGGTTCTTCAGAAGACGTACTTTCCAGTCCGAGGGTAAGGTTCAATTATATCTTGTGTTGCCATTTTCCAAAACCAATATTGTATAATGTTGCTGCTTTTTCTATTAGTATTGCAATGAAATAGGCTACAACTCTACAGGTTGTAAACGGCATGAAGCTGTTGTGATGATAAACAGAAATGGGAAGTGGTAGGATGTTCTTAAAGATACAGAGGTCAATTTCAAGGTGTTTAGAAATGGATATGATAAGAAGTCAAATTTATTTTTGATTTAGACATCCGTCCGTCCATTTTCTTCCAGTTATCCAGGGTCGGGTCACGGGGTCAGCAGCCTAAGCAAAGAGACCCAGACTTCCCTTTTTACCCAGCCACTTTGGCCAGCTCACATGGGGGAAGCCCAAGGTGTTCACAGGCCAGCTGAGAACCATAGACCCTCCAGCGTGTCCTGGATCTTTCTCTGGGTCTCCTCCCAATGGGACATGCCCAGAACACCTCACCAGGGAGGCATCCTAACCAGATGCCCGAGCCACCTCAACTGACTCCTCTCAATGTGGAGGAGCAGCAGCTCTAATCTAAGCCCCTCCCAGATGACCAAATTGCCACCCTCTAAAGGAGAGCCCAGACACCCTGAGTACCCTCGCCTTTTGCCTCAGCTCCCGCATTACCCCGACAGATCAGTACAGCACCCACATCACTGCAGACACAGCACCAATCAGCCTGTTGATCTCCCGCTTCATTCTTCCCTCATTTGTGAACAAGACCCCAAAATACTTCAACTCCTCCACTTGGGGCAGGAATTCCTCCCCAACCTGGAGGCAGCACTCTACCTTTTTCTGGCTCAAGACCATGGTCTCAGATTTGGAGGCACTGATTCTCATCCCAGCTGCTTCACACTTGGCTGTGAACCACTACAGTGAGAGCTGGATATTACAATCTGATAAGGCCAATAAAACCACATCATCTGCAAAAAGCAGAGATGTGATCCTGAGGTCACCAAAACGGTTCCCCTCAACACCTTGGCTGCGCCTAGAAATTCTGTCTATAAAAGTTATGAACAGAATCGGTGACAAAGGGCAACCTTGGAGGAGCCCAACTTTCACTGGAAACAAGTCCGACTTACTACCGGCAATGCAGACCAAACTCTGACACCGGTCGTCCAGGGACCTAACAGCCCATATCAACGAACCTAGTACCCCATATTCCCAGCGTACCCCCATAGGACTCCCTAAGGGACACTGTTGTACGCCTTCTCGAAGTCCACAAAACACATGTAAACTGGTTGAGAAAATTCCCATGAACCCTCCTGCTGTTCCACGACCAGGACAAAAACCACACTGCTCTTCCTGAATCCGAGCTTTGACTATCCGACGGACCCTCCTCTTCAGGACCCTTAAATAGACCTTACCAGGGAGGCTTAGAAGTGTGATCTCCCTATAGTTGGAACACATTCTGCAGTCCCTCACTACCCCGGTACTCAATCCAGGGGAACTGCCTCCGATATCCATGCGATATTGTAGAGTCACGCCAACCAACACAACCACACAACATTCAGAGCCTTAAGGAACTCCGGGCAAATCTCATCCACCCCTGGCGCCTTGTCACCGAAGAGCTTTTTAACCACCTTAGTGACTTCAGCACCCGAGATTGGAGAGTCCGACTTAGGGTCCACAGGCTCTGCTTCCTCATTGGAAGACATGCCGGCAGGATTGAGGAGGTCTTTGAAGTATTCTGCCCACTGACCCACAATGTCCCAAGTTGAGGTCAGCAGCACACCATCACCACCTTAAACAGAGTTGGAGGCAAACTGCTCCCCCACCCACCCCCCGAGATGCTGTATGGTGGACTCAGCATGGGCAACTCCAAAGTGGATGAGTGTCCAACCCTTCTCAAGGAGACCAGAGAGGTGACATTCCTCATCCCTAGAGCCAGCTTCTGTGGCCAAGGATCAGACTGCCAAGGTCCCCGCCTTCGACTACTGTCCATCACACAATGCACCCGACCTCTTTTGCCCCTCCCACAGGTGGTGAGCCCATGGTAAGGGGGACCCATGTCTCCTCAACGGGCTGTGCCCGGCTCCATGGGCAAAAGCCCGGCCACCAGGCACTCGCCAACGTGCCCCACCTCCAGGCCTGGCTCCAGAGTGGGGCCCCGGTGATCTGCATCTGAGCGAGGGAACGCTAAATCCAATGTTGACATTCATCATAACGGGTCGTTGGGCTGCACTTTGTCTGAGCCCTCACTTAGGACCTATTTGCTTTGGGTGACCCTGCTGGGGGCATAAAGCCCCTGACAACATAGCTTCTAGGATCATTGGGACACTCAAACCTCTCCACCACGATAAGGTGGCAGCACAGGGAGAGGTGATTTAGACATATAAACAGCAATTTCATAACAACTGAAGGTGACAGTTATTTTATTATGGCAAAGAATGGAACTATATGCCTGAGAAACACATAATATTGTCCCCTTAAGGACTGTAATGATGTAAATGTACTTACCTACTATACACCTCTGCCATTGTCTTAAGTAAAATGGATTCATCAATGCATTGCAGTTCATTTTCTCCGCAATTCAACATTTCAGAAAATCCTCCAAATCGGTTTGCTCCCCTCACCAGATTGTCAGGTTTTTTTATTTGCACTCTATGTTTAGACTAAGTATTATTGTACTACTGCTTTATTTTCAGATGTTTTTTTTTTTCAAAAATGCTAATTTATACCATTTCTGTTTTTATGAGCAAGAAAATAAATATCTAAAAATTATCCACAGGGACACTAATGAATTGTTTGTGTATGTCTTCTTATTATGAAATTGATATCAAAGCAATGAAAGTAACAGAATCAAAATCGAATTGAATTGTGAGGTTGTTAACAATACCTAGCCCTTCTTATTCTATGGAAAAACTTCACTGTATTTTATTGCATCTGGTTTGCCTCCACGGTGATAGCCAATGCATGTTAAATCCTCTTTTCAATAGGGCAGTCCTCACCACTTTCACACCTGCTATCATTTGCACATGCAATCTTAGATCACCTGCAACACTCCAACTAATAGCACATGCAATTGTTTTGTTTGCCCAGCATCTTAGCACTCGTTATTGGGATCTTGATAAATTGGTCTTTGGGGGCTGTAGTTGCTCAGTGATCAGTGCTAAGGACTTTCAATTCTAAAGGACTGTAAGACTGAGCTCAGATTGTATCAGAAAGGGCATCTGGTATAACATAATTGCAACTTTTTTGTGATAGTTTGCTTGCTGTAGTGATACCTGTAGAAAAAGATGCCAAAAAATAAAAGCATTTAAGCTTTTGTTTCTCCTTTAAGCCTGTTGTCCATGACAAAATACGAACAAAAGAACCTTGTCAAGCAAAAAGCAGGATGCAGAAAACCAACAGTCAGCATTGTCAGAATAAATAAAACTGAATTAGTCCCTGACACCACCACCACCACCACCACCCCCACCACCCATCCTCCAATATGACACTCTTTTTGCTCTTTGCCCCTCTTTCCATCAAAAAGCTGCTTTACATGTATGAGGTGTGCACTGTGGAGCTGTGATGAAAGAAGAAGAAATATATCGCACAGGGACATAAGCCTTGAGCACACCTACGGTACCACTGGGATCATACCCATAATTCAACACCACACCCATCTTGCTATTTGCCCCCACCTTCGTGCGTTCCAACATGGTGCTCCAGCTGTAGCGCACGGACAGAAGAAGGAGATGCTTTATTTCATGTGTCCAACTCCACACCAGTAATGAGGAACAACATTAACATTTTGCTGACAAGTGGTTCTTCCCCCTTCCCTCAGTGACCATTAAACTCCAGAGTGAAGCGATTTCATTTGAGTCCATGTCAAGCATTGCAAAATACCCATTATATCTTACTAAAGGAGAACATTCTGGAACTATTATGTAAAACGCAGAATCATTTATAAAATGTGGGTATTAATTTCATTCAAGACTGAGCTTAAAATAAGTATTTATATATATTTTTCTGCATAATCAATCAGCCAGAAAACAGCAACTTTAACTCCCCATGCATATACAAACCCTCTGAAATTACAAAAGGTAAATTCATGCCTGATTTTTCAATGAGCAGAAGAAAGTTTGGATTATTTGGGACACTTGTGCCTTGTCCTTTGCACACAGATTTCTTTAGATTTTTTTATTACATTATAAACTGTAGTTGATAGAGTATTACAAGAACATTGTTTTCAAATAGTTCCACTAATTTAAAATACAGTTCTTCATAGACTGGTGAAGATTAGCCCATCTATACTTTTAAAAGGTTCAGCTTTTGTAAAGTGTTCTTTTTATACTCCGAGGATATAACCATGTTTTATTTCTCTCACTGACCTGTTGCCAGTAAAGTAAGTTGCAATAATTATTTATACCACTTACTTTTACAGCCTTCGCTTGTTCCTGTTTGGTCTTGAGATATGATGCAGTTGCCAAATTCAAATTGACCTTATTTAATGGTATTTTTTTTCAACTAGCACATAAAGTATTTGCTGTGAATAACTTTCAGTTACTACACCAAATTTTAGAACAACATTCATTACTTTTAAGTCAGTTGTCTGCGTAAGCCATCTGGAATTGTGTTGACTTCAAGCATTTATCAGTTGTAGAGTTGCATCAACAATTATCTTCTGAAAATTTCACTGAAATGTGTTTCGTGGTTCACTGAAAAGTTTGCTAACACAGTCAACTGCAAATAGTTAAAGGCAAATTTTTAAACAAAGATGTGTGATTTGTTAGTGCATATGTGTTATTTTGAATGCCAGGCAGTTTGCTTGAATAGAAAGAAAATACATTTAGGCACCAACCCGATTTCAGGGTCACCACCAACCCGATTTCATTTTGGAGTTCTCTTCCTGTTTGTGGCGTCACGGAGTTCTCTTCCTGTTTGTGGCTTTACTCGCGACGGAGTTTTACTCGCGACGCTTTTTTGATTCTCCTTTCGTTGTTTGATTATGGGGCCAAAGAAAAA